>VZRZ01007097.1:762099-781509 GCA_013398175.1 Climacteris rufus | reverse complement strand
CACTGTGAGGGGATGGACTTGGGGCTAGAAGAATGTTTGGTTTGATCAGTTTGGAGGTTCTTGCATTATACAGATGTTTCACAGCATCTTATCATGTCTGTCTAATAGCCAGGGCTTCCAAAAGGCTGGTAACTGACCTAACTGCTGGCCTGATGGAAAACTTACTATTGCTCCACTGCAGACAGGAAACACCCTGCTTTTTATGAAATTGTGGAGTACTTTGTATGGCGAATTTCCACTGATGCCAGTCCTGACTCTATTAAGATGTCTGCCTACAGCACCACAGATCAGCCCATAATAAAACAGTAGGGGTGTGATCAGGAATCAGCAGTCAGAGTTCAGTTGAAAGGGGCAGTTTGCATTTCTTTTGACACTGGCAGGCAAGTAATAATTACATGTGGATCACAATGATAAGGTTTTCTCTGCAAGACTGCTTAACTTTTCACTCAAACAGTCGCAGAGCTTCTGATCTCGTGACATCAGCCAAGGCTTAAGAGAGAAGAGGACAATAAAGACCCACAGTGATAACAACAGGAAATAAAGAAACAGAAAATTTAGGCTGGGTACTCAGCAGGATTACAGACACTGAAATCTGAAGAAGAAATTGACCTGCTGGCCTCACACAGCGAAAATTAAACAAGAGAAAAGATAAGTGAATGACAAAAAGGAAACCCCTTCACAAGAAGTGGTTTAGGTGTGTTGATAGTACTTTATCATCTCTTGATAATGCTGTTTTAACCAGACTGTCTGATTACAGATGGAAGGCACCACAATATGTATTTTCTTTCTGTCAAATGAAGAAACACTTTAATACATGCAGACATATATGTACACATTGTATTTACAGGCCCGAAATTTTATATTGTTTTCTGTTACCTTTTCAGAAAAAGAGATTTTTTTTTCCTTTACCTCTGACACTTCAAATAGAAGCTTACTGATAAATCGTTTTTCTTCTCTAATCTACCCACATTTAATAGTGTATCATTTACAGGAAATTTTAGACCATTTTCAGTTGTGCAATAGAGTGGACACTCAAAATGAACACATCCCAAACACTGAGCAGATGTAGGAAGAGAACCAGACATCAAAATAGTGTGATACAAGAAAAAGCTAAAATAAGACTGCTGTAGTAAAATCAATTCTGCTGTGAACTACCTGATCACCTCTGAGAGATAAATTTCTTCCAAGAAGTTGGAATTCTCTCTATTTGAAATCCAACTTTATGCAGACAAATGGATAAGACCAAGGAAGAAAGCTGTCTGTAAAGGTTAATGACAAAACTTTGCCTTTAGATTTTACACAGGTGTAGTCCCTGCTAATTCCTAAAACTGTAAAAACTATCACCTTATCTAAACCTGTATGGAAATAATAGCAGAGAAAATAGTACACACTTAGGGTATCATCTTTCTGTTGTAATTGGAACTGGTGCACAGTTAAACAGCACAGTCCAAACCCCTTCCAAAAGCACACAAAAGACCATTTCAGGTCATCATGAGTACCATTAGAATAAAGGTACTGAGACAACTCTGCCTGTCTGACATGGGTATAGGCTTCATTATCAAACCTTCTGTATCACTACATCCAGAATTCAGCCATGTAGCAAGACTATTCTGCTCCCCTTATCAATTTTGCTTCTCTCTACTTTCCTCTGTCTCAACGGTGCATGCAATTTCCTTTCTTGTTATTGGTATGCAAATTCACCTGCTCCCAAAATAGTTCTCCTGAAAGACTGTTATTATATTTGAAATGCAAGGTATGTACACCCACTTGTCAACTGCATGAACTAGCTGTGGCAATTACAAATTCCTCTGAAGGGCAACAAACATTTGCCATAAATAGAGACTAAATTAATTCAGGCATTTGCAAGATACAGACTTGTTTAACCTACCAGAAAAATTCATTTTTCTCATATATACCATAAGCCTGTCATCTTCTTTCTCAGAGATGCTTCAAAACCCTTCAAATATGAACTCTTCTGGCAAACACCATCTGTCATTCTCTCTCATGAGGATCCCACATGTCCATTTTTCTTTAATGTCAGTCATCCCTCATATGTCATCCATCACATGACCAAAAAGAGGGTTTAGGACCTCCAACAGGAGACAAGAACGTGCCAACACACCCACTTGTAAGACTTTCACAACTCAATCCTTTGACAGTCTTGTGTACACCCCAAATGAGGGGAAAGAATGTTAGAGCTTAAACTTTGGTCACATGTGCACTCTGCTGCTTACATGAAGAGAAGGAGGGACTGAGATTCTTAAAAGAGCACCTTAAAAGTAGTTCATAACACAAATGTGAGTGCCACTACACTAGTTTTTAGATAGCTCTCACAATTCAGGGGTAGAGGGTTTCATAAAAAGTGAAAGTTGGAAGAGACAAGTCCTTTCTAAATAATTGTTGCCCAAATGTAGAAAGAATGCAGCTTTTATTGGTATCAGAAATGTGTCTGTCCACATGAGCTACTGAAGTGTTGCTCAGTGCCTTCAGTTTCTAATTAGTTTGCAAGGATTTCAGGATGGTCAACACCACACAAAGATGAAAAACCTTATTAGCACACTGTGGGCAAAGAATCCCATGGGTTGTAAGCAGATGCAGAGAAAAGAATTGTATTGAGCTAATAAGAGTGGACGTGTAAGCTGTTACAAGGAGAAATTCTGCTGCAAACTATTTCACTATCAGTGCAGTGTATGAGCTCTAGGAAGAAGACTGCGTAGTACTGTGAACCATGATGGACTGCTCTTAAGCTGGCAGCAAATGAACATTTTTCTTTTTCCTTCCTCCCAGACCCAGGTAATAGGCTTGTATTGAAAGAGCTGAGAATGACGACATGTTGAATAAACATGTAGGTACCTAGATCAAGAGCAGGAATCATGCATTTGACATGACTGATAATGGGAGGGAACAGATATTCAGAGAAAAATAATTCACAGTGGTGGAAAACCTCAAACAATTTTTTGTGCTTCAGTTTGGATGGAGAAGCAGACTGGCCCTGCTTTAGAGCTGCAAAAGCTTTGACAGAAACGATGGTCTTGCAATACTGTCCTGTGAATGTTTCCTTAAACAGCACATCTAATATTCTAGCTAAAAACTGGCAACAGACTGGAAATACTCAGAAATACTTTGGACTCATAACAGTTGTGGTAAAAGGTCACCAAAAAGCAGCAGCAACAACAACAACAACAAAAACAAACAAACAGAACAAATAAAATATTCCACTTCATAAGAAGTTAACCAAAGTCTGTAGCAAAACCAGGTAATACTCCTGAATCTTACTACTTGTTCTGCTGTTTCTAAGCTTGTGAACAGGTCGGACATATCCAAATAGCTGCAGGAATAAGTAGCACTTCCATGCAATTAGCAGCCACCTAACCTGAGGCACTGGCTCTCAAAGTGCTACTACATTCTTCACAATTTTCATCTGTACTTCTGGTTGTGAACTGCAACAATCAAATGCTGATACCCTGAACAGAACTGGACAAAAAGAAATTAATGAGAAATTAATTAGGCAAACAGCCTTTGGTTGAGACTAGCAAAAAACAAGGCTGCCCATCTCCTTACTGTTATAGTCTAAGTACATGTCTGGAAACTAAAACAAGTCTATGGAACGGATTAGTATACGGGTTGATTGAAAATATTATGGTCAATAAGTACACATATTTAAACTGTCAAACTGCTTAATACTATGTTAAACAGCTAGTCATTAGTCTTTCCACCTGTTAGGGCACCTAGCAAGAAATACTTGTATATCATAGGTATGTACAGTTAGTCTGCTAACTAACATAGCTCCTTTTCTGAGCTATGGATACAAACTGCTTTGCCAAAGCTTCTATTTAGCAGTGTCCATGTTTGCAACAGGCATACATAAAACATCTAACACCTACATTAAATTTTAAAAACATTTACTACAGATGCAAAGCTCATCAATTTCTTAAGCCATCCAGATAACATCTCTTGCAAGTACTTTGATATGCAACAGTTCGAAAAATTAATGCTAATCAAAATTTCCTTAATTTTCATATTTGGGTTATCATCCTAATCACACATTCAAAACATAATCCTTTTGATGAATAAAATTTTTCCTAATATCTAATCTAAACCTGGGGAAACTTGAGGCTGTTTGCTCTTGTACTATCACTTGTTACTTGGAAGACGAGACAGACTCCCACCTATCCACAATCTCCTTTCAGGTAATCATAGAAAGTGATAAGGTTTCCCCTGGGACTCCTTTTCCCCCGGGACTCCTTTTCCCCCCAAACAACCCCAGCTTCCAGAGCCACTCCTTATATGTCTTGGGCTCCAGACCCTTCCCCATTTCCACTGCCTTTCTCTGGACCTGCTTCTCAATGTCCTTCTCGCAGTGAGGGGCCCAAAACTGAACACAGGATTTGAGGTGCAGCTCAGCAGTGCTGAGTACAGAGGGACAATCACTGCCCTGGTCCTGCTGGCCACACTATTTTTGATACAGGCCAGGATGCCATGACTTTCTTGGCCACCTGAGTGCACATGCTGGCTCATGTTCTGCCACTGTCGCCCAGGTCCTTTCCTGCTGGGCAGCTTTCCAGCCACTCTGTCCCCAGCCTGTAGTGCTGCCTCGGGTTGTTGTGATCCAAGTGCAGAACCCAACACTTCTTGTTGAACCTCATACAATTGGCCTCAGCCCATTGATCCAGTTCCCTCTGCAGGGCCTTCCTTCCCTCCAGCAGATCAACAGTCATCTGCAAATTGACTGAAGGTTTCCTCAATCCCCTCATTCAGATCACTGATGAAGAAACAGAATTGGCCTTCATATTGCGCCCTGGGGAACACCAGTGATTTGTGGTGTTATCTTGGGCCACCAGCTGGATGTAACTCCATTCACCACCTGTCTCTGTGCCTGGCCACCCAGATTTTTTATTTTTTTTTTTCCCCAAAAAAATCTACACGTATTTTGGCAAAATTTTCTTTCACTGAATAGTATGCTTTGCCCTTTCTAAATGTGAAGTAGGAGACTGGCACTTATTTATTTCACCACCAGCAAGAAACAAATAAGTTGCAACAAACTTAGTAATGCTTTGTGAATACAGCACCTACAATTACATTTTGTGCAGTACTTCCCAAGAATGTCAAGTGATTGCTTGATCAATGAGGGTTTGTTTGGGTTTTTTTGCAGATTTTTTTTTTAATCCTATGTAATCACTGTTTAAACTAAGTCCATGATGTAACTATGACCTTGGGAGTATGATTTTGGTCTAGTGAATACTTCTGCTTGTATTCAAATACCTGCATTACTGATGTAACTAATCTCATTGCACAGTTTTGCACAGGCTTTGCACACCAAATAAATACAACCTTTCCACTGATTTTAATGAAGAGTGGTCCAGTGGCACGGGCTAAAAATTCTACTTTATTTCAAGCAATTATCCTTAGTTTAGCCCATGATTTATGAATAAAAGAAACATGAGAACTTATTCTAAATTTGTACTGCATTCTATATCATTTTATTATGTCTCTTCAAAATTATTATTTTACCATAGACTTCCAATGCAAAAAAAAATTACTAAAAGATACATAACAGTTGTATGATCTTTTGAAAAGATTATTTAACAAATCTGTCAAGTATACTCATTCTGCACTAGACTCATGTTGCTGATTACCACCTTACAGGTATTTTGTATGTCTGTGGCAGGTTGTGACAGCCCTCCTGTGTGCATCCTTCAAGCCAGTCACTACTGGTTACCCTCTGCTGTTATGGATGAGCTCACAGTATCTGACCAGCTTCCACCATAAGTGCGGGGTCACAGTGCTGCAGCTGGACTACTGTGGAGGGCTTAAAGTTCACAAATTCCTGCCTGTGGCACATATGAAACACATCAGGTAAGCAGTATTGCAGCCCTTTCTTATAACATCTTCTGATGTGCCAGACATGTACTGCCATCACATGTCCTGGTGTGGATTCTCACCTGTCTGGGAGTACAACACTTCAGAAATCTGGTACTTACAAGGGTTAGAAAGGCAGCAACTGAATAAAAAATAATGTAAATGTAAGTTGGTTGAAATGACTGCCAGAACTCTGAAGTTTAACAGTTCCTCTGTGTCTGTAATACATCACTTCTGGCTCTGTCTCTGTTATACCAGAAGAGAGGCTTCATGAAAATGGTTTAGGGTTGTTATTTTTAAAATGATGATGATGATGATGATTATTTTAATTATTATTGCTGTTGTTGTAAATGTTAAAGAAAACCAAAACCAGCCTGAAGCAATTACTCCTTGAGACTGTAAAGTATGGTTGCTTTGTTAACTACAAAACTAGATGGGTATACAATACTATTAAACCAAAGTTAAAAGATAATAACCCAGCCTCCAAGAATCAAGCAAAATAATAGAATTTGTTTTTAAATAAACATGAAGTCTTTCAACTTGTGTAGCCTGTCTGCCAGGCACTGATTTGAAGTAATCTGTATTCAGATCTGGATCAGGTTTAGGTTCAGTTGCTATGGCTCCCTGCTTTAAACTCTCCTTACACATTCACCTCTCTCTTCCATAACCTTTTATGACAGATTTATTGTTAAAGAAACTAAATTTTGGTTTTCTGAAGGCTGAAGAACAAGCAGTACCATCCTTCCCGTTATTTAAAGGCAGACAGGGCTGTATGCAGAGAGGACAAGGAAGAACACACACCATGAGATTATTTGGCAACCTTGGGAAAGCACTATGCAGAGATGGCCCTAAGGGTACATATTGTCCAAATTTGGCTGTGACTTCAGAGAGGTGCAAGATGCATCACCTTTGAAACTCTAGATAAACCACACTTATGCTTAAACATAACCACTCCACAATTCTTACCTGAGGAGCATTTACCTCCCACTGCTCCCTGCTGCCCCTGGAGAGTTTTGCCATTGGCTTTACTAAGCTGAAATTTTCACTTGATCATATGGATTTCTCATGAGAGCTCTTGAAATAGTCAGATCTAAGAGAAGCAGTGAGGTCAGATAGCATTTAAATAAATATTGACAAATATATTTGTCCATTGCTACCATTATGGAATATACATACCGAATTTCTTAGTTACAAAAGCCACTCAGAAAATTTCATCCTTTCTGTAAAATGTAAAGTTATCACCAAGCTTTCATCTGTGTTGTGGAATTCTGTTGGTACAAAACTGATTAAAGAAATGGGAAGAGATTTTGCACCTTTTTCTCCACTCCATTACCTTTTTCTTATAACCAGAAACTTAAAGGATAAAATAAGTTTAAAGTACCACGATACCATAATACCAACACTGTAACAGTGGCGTGATGTTGCACTCTGTATTTATTATGATAGAGGACATACCCTATGGATCTTGGGAAAGCTTTGTGGTAGACTAGTGGTATTTTTTTTTCCATTCTACTGATAGTGATATACTAAATCACAAATTTCATCTTCTCTCTCCTGGTAAAGTTAACCTACTCCTTTAGCCTTTTCAATCATGTTTTCTTACATGTACAGGCATACATATACACCTACCAGAGATGCACCCTATTTATGAGGATAAGGCTGTTGGACCTTTCTTCTCTTTACTGCTAAGAGAGTAAATAAAATGTGATAAAAAGGCATTAAAGTGACCATGAATGTGTACATTTATCTACCTATCCTCCTTAACAAAACTTTCACCACATGTACAATTTCTTGCATCACCAGATAAGCACATATTTTGCTCATAGTGTCTACAAAAGTTCTCTCTCAATGTTGCTTCTTTTCAACCTGATATACTGTAATGATGTTCCCTCAATCAGAATAATTTATTTTATTTGGACTTCTTTTTTAATAGATTTTAAAACATATATCATATGTAGAGGACAAAGAAGGACAACGTATCCTATCCAGATCATCTCTGTAGTGAACTATGAGTCTTTTCTATGCTATGGTCAGAGCTATGCTTTGTTAGGAAAAAAACAAACTGATTTGTCTTATGGTTACAAAGTGTGCCTACTCACATCTAGCTGCATTACAATAAAAATAAAAGCCACTATTGTTGACCTCAGCAACTGGAATACATATTGTATGTATTGTCGAACCACATTGCTTGTTGTGAGGCCATTTCTCTATTCCAAAATGAAGACATTTTAGTAAAGTCCTCTTGGAACTGCTTTATTTTCAATTTTTGGCAATTATTTTAATGTAATACCTGCTGGTACTTTAAAGAGTATTTATTCTGTACAAATATTAACATAAACTATCATACAGTCTTATTTTATATAGGTCAGTGTACTACAGTGGTATATGCATGTAAAAATGTAAACCATAGGTTTAACCTAATGGATAATGAACACACAAATCAAAAAAAACCTATGGCTAGTAAGCACCACAAAGTTGTCCAGAATTATATGCAGTAAGTACACAAATCAAATTGTACTCATTATTTTTATATAGATATTAATATATCTTGAATTCTTAAAAAAACTCACATACTTCCAAGAATCAGCATAACCCCGTGTACAGTGTTTGACATCTTAATGCCTGATGTTGTTTCATTACCCTCAAAGCAGCAATAACATTTTTTGTTTTGCTCATCTTTGATATCAATAATGGAGAACTTATATCACTAAGAGATTAAAGATGAACCTCTGAAAGGGATTGTTATATTTCTTGTGTTGACTGGTTTTTAGGCAATAGCCCTTTTCTGACACAGATGCTTAGATCAGCAGCACCTGGATTTGTATAGCCATGGACAAAGTTATATGCTAGAGCCTTCCTTTGCATCTCAAATCACAACCTCTTGCCAAGGGGTTTAGAAGTAATACAGATCTGTCTTTGACACCAGCCTTTTCAGCTATATCACCCATTTCACATTTTAGTGTTCATGGAGTTGACAGGATGCCAAACCTCCCTAATATTCAGCGCGGCCATTTCTAGTTTAAGACATAAGAAAAATCTATGGGAGATTTGAACAGCTTTCATTTTGGAAATCAAAATAAACAAAATCAAATTATGGCTACCTTGAATAAATAGCCCACTGAGTGGAACAGTTCAATTTAAATAATCTACTTTGAAGAGTATTTAGAATTCCTTTCAGAATTCACTTCTTTCCATAATCATCAGTGCCCTTTTAATAGTCATTTGTGGCTTAGAGATCACTTTTAAGTTCTCTTCTATTACAGAAGTGACACTGTGAAAGTCTTAAAGTGGTCCTCATTGAGTTCTTAAATTAACATAGAGAGTTAAAATGTCCAGAAAATAATGTACTTTTGCTTAAAACACAAGTGGGCTTGTGAGAGAGGGGAAGATTTCATTTATTTATTTATTTAAATTAGCGACCTCATTTTCTTCCTACTTTGTCTAATAGGACTCCAATGTGCTACTTCTGGCTATTCCACCAGTTCCTATAGGAGCATCATTCTGGACTAAAATATTGCATAAAAGTGCACACCTGAGGCCTGCAATTAAAACATAGTTACTCTCACACTCATGATTTGTCTGCTCTATTAGAATCCAGCTCAAACATTTAGAATACTATTCAATGAGCACAGCTATCAGGAGTTAGAAGTGTAATGAATCTCTTACCTCTATAAAATTATGATCCTGAACAGAAAAGGACTTCAGCTTTTTATTATTTTCATAAATTCTTGTCCAAAATTATAATTTCAAAGTTCGAATTTCAAGCCTATCTCATTTAAAAAACCCACAATATTTTCACCATTAATGGTTAATTATATAATAATTAAAATTCATTGAGCCTAAAACTAAAGATCTGAAAACTGATGTTTCAAAATAAAACTAAAAGTTTATGGGACAGAGTGAGCTTTTTAAGACAGCTGCATATTCCAATATTGTCCTGCTTGTTAGTTGTGGAAGTAGAACTACATTACTCCATCCACAGAATGGACATAAGAAGGAAGAAAGTGCTGTAATTCCTGGGTTAACACCATAAAGTTGGGCCAGTTTATTGTCATCACTGTTTTGTCTTATCCCTGCCACACACATAGTCCAACACAAGCAACTATAAGAGGTTACACAAACTTTAAAATCCCCTTGAAGCTGAAGCCTCTGCATGTCCCCCCTCATTCTGAAAAAGCTCCTCAAACAGTATTTATCAATCTTTTAGTCTAGGAACAGACTGAAGTTAAGAAAAAATACTAATCTTCTGGTTTTTAACAACCATTGATAAACTACTTAGCTTTTTAGATAGTATTTCCTTCCTTAAATTATAATTATTGGTCTTCAAATCAGAAAAATATAAAGAAGGGAGAATATGAATAATGGAAATCCTCACTTCAAGGCATGACATTTCAACATTTTGCTGAATTGTTAAAGCATATCAAAGATAGACAATCCACCTGAAGTCTGCTTATTTTGAATTATAAAACAAAGTCTGTAAACTCAAAAAAACCCCACATGATAATACCATTATTTTTATGTTTTGAGGTCACATCATTAGGATTATTCATGAAACAATTGCAGTTGTTACGTTCTACTTATAAAATCAGGAATTATTTAAAAAGATATTATGACATTCCAAATTTCATTTTGGTATTATTGGTTAATTTTTTAAATACATTTAGTAAAGATAGCACAGGAGGAGAGGTTTTCACAAAATGCATTATGTTAATTTTCTTTTCTGAGGAAAAGAAAATTAACACTCTTTTCTCATTTCCTTAAGAGAAAATATTATTCAAAAAATAATATTTCATACTGCATTTTGATAGATACCAATTGTATGTTTTCTTGCTAGTATTTTCAAATGAGCTGTTTAACAAAAAAAAACATTTCTTTGGGAAAACAACAGTGGTTTAAGATATTACTCCCCTCAACTGAGCCCCAGAAGTATCTTGATACATCTGACTTTCAAATGAACAGGAGGTATTCAAATTATTTCAGTTTTGCATAGAACTTCCAGAAAAGTAGATGTAGCTCATTAAAGACACATAAATAATAACTATTTTTACCAATTTTTCACCACAATGACCCTGTTACCTTTCTTTTCAAAGAACAGTTCAAATATATGCTTTTCTTATATCTTAAAGTTATTTTTTTTCCTGTTCCACTGATGACATAATGCAGACATAAGGAAACAGCCATGTACTATCACTGTATGAATAAGATCATTTTTCACAAGTCCAAAGTAAAATCATATGTATAGAATTACAAAGTATACATTAATAATGACTGGAAGATTCAGATTTTTTCCTACATCTTGTAGGAGAGACTGGATAAAACAAGAGCTTGGCAGAGTGGCTATTATTGTCTCACTTTTTTGATTTTTTTTTTTTTTTTTTTTTTTTCCTTTTTTTTTTTTTTTCTTTTTTTTTTTTTTTTGCACTGTGTGTATTCTTTCCAGCTTCAGTAGGTTACTGCTGTCCAACAGAAAACCTCCCACTATGGAAGACTGAGTTCCAATTGAAAACATTTGATCAAAACTGCCTAGTATAGTTTGACCTTGTTACATCACCTTGTTCTTTTCTTCTTTCCCCATCTGATTTTTTCTATTTGTTATTAATTTTTCAGAATAAATACCTGATCTTAAATGAGCAGGCAGATCAGCACTTTCTTTTTTTTTTTCTTTTTCCTTTTCCCAGAAATTCCAGAAGAGCACAATGTAACTTTTGACCTAGAACAAAAGTAAAGGAGGTTACTCTTACATAATGGTGTATGCATTGGTGCTTAGAATAGCGCGCCTCTTGCTGTCCTATAAAATTTTATTACTCATGGTGAATGACATATTTGAATGGCTACTGTGGGATGAATACCTTATGTTCCATCCATGATCTGAAACGCTTTCATTTAATTTGGGGGTGGTGCCCTAGTATGCCATTTAATCTCCAAACAGAATCCTTTAAAGAAAGGTGAGGGATCACAGCACAGGACAAATGTGTTGTGTAGTAAGCCTGAGAAGCAAGTAAAATGTTCTGGAAAGGGGAGAGGAAAGCAGTGACCATTGTTTATGAAATATATGCTAAAGAAAATATTGGACAAACCTTATGTAGTTATGGAAGTGTATTCTTTAATACGAAAATTTGATTACACACATAAGTTACTGGTAAAAACTGTTGTGAAAATGCATCAAGTTCAGCCTGTCTTCCAAGCTGCTGCAAGTCCTGAAAATATACTTTTTCAACTTAATGCAATTTGAAATGAGTGTTTTGATTTCATATTCCTTTATTCACTCTGTTTGTGGTGGGTTGACATTGGCCAGCTGCTAAACACCCCCATCAAGTCACTCCCTCATTCCCATCCTCAATACGGCTGGGGAGAAGATAAGATAGCAAAAGCTTATGGGTGAGGATAAAGACAGCGAAGTCACGTACCAACTACCTCTGGGGGAAAACAGACTAGTCTTCAGGAAAATTAATGTAATTCATTACCAATTAAAATAGATTTAGGTAGTGAGGAACAAAGACAAAATTAAAATTGCACATTCCCCCAGACTCACCTTCAGTTGTTAGCTCCCAAGTCCCACCTGCCCCCACTCTACCCTGAGGGAAGCAGTCCATGCCATCCCCCCTTGGCCACTCCAGCTCCAGCATGGGCTCTTCTGCACAGGCTGTAACTCCATCAGGAGAGAACCACCTACTCTAGTGGGGGCTCTCCAAGGGAAGCAATCCCCTTCTGTCCCTCCGCCTGCTCTCCCCTTGGAGCTGGCAGGGCTGTTTCTTCTCCATGTTCCCCCACCCTGCCCTGCCCAGGGCTGAGGGGCTCCGCTGTGCCCAGCTGTGCCCAGCCTCGTGGACACCTGTCCTCGTGGACACTGCTGCAGCCTCCACCAGCACCTACTTTGATCAGAATTTTAAGAAGTTGGGCTGGTAGTATGAACACAAACACATGAACGTATATATTGGTTGAAAATACGTTATTGGTTCAAATTGTCTGAAAATGTGGACTGTGTAATTAGTGGTTTTTGGGAAATTAGGGTAGTTTTCAACATCCTAAAAGTTCAAAACACTCACCAGGTTTTACATAGGCTTTGTTCCAGAAACCTCATGCAAAAAGCCACTTTTGCCATGCTAGTTGGCTAAACCCCTGAATTTTCTTTCTAAAGAGGTTACTTTAGTAAAAATTTTTAAGGTTTTTAAGGTTTTTAAGGATATTAGTTTGGAGGATACCTTCCTTACCAGGCAGTGTCAGGGAGACGATGGTCAGAAATTTTCTGTGTCAAAGGGAACGTGTTTAATGCCTGTCTTTGTAAATGGCCCCCAGTACCACTGAGGAGGGGACACAGCCCCATGTTTCTTTAGACTTCCTCAGCCACCACATACTAAGTTTTAATTCTTCATGGAAGTTATATTGTTTTAAATCTGGAATAATGGAAAAGTTCCACAGCCATTGGAACTTACCATATCTTTTTATCAGACAGTTGCTTGACCTATAATAAAATCAGTTATTTGCAGGAATAGCTTTTTACTCAGTGATGCTCAATATCAGTATGAGAAAGACAGATGCTATACAAAATGCAGTGTGTGCCGTGATAACATCAGCAAAGCCAGTGCACCTCTGAAATTGTAGCACAATTATTTTACAGAAACACTAAAATATATATGAAGCAGACAAAGACACACTAAGCATGCTAAAATACCTACAGTTTGCTTTGTCTCAAAGCAGCATGTGTAACAGCTTAAATCTGCCTTTACATTGCAGGTGGAAGAACAGAACCTGCCTGCACCACTTTATCCAACATTGACCTAAGCAGAGGCATTAGAGGTCATAGAAATGCTGTTTTTCTTAACGTTTGAATCTGGTCTGTATAGCCTGAAGACAAAATGAAAGTAAGGTGGCTTACACATTATTTTCAGTTATTCTTCAGGACAACAGATTTAATGACATCAGAATGAATTAATTGACAGTCTCTCCTCCCTGTACTCGCTGTTAATAGAAGATAATTCAAGCCACACTTGAAAAATAGGACAGACCAGATTTATTGTTCCCAATGGGGCCTTAATTCTGCTGCCCTGTATATCCATTTTATTCACTGAATGAAGCTGAAGTTCCATGGATAAAATAGGAAATAAATAGACTGCCAAGAACTCTTAAAATTAAGCCATGCTCCCTGATAACAAGGTGATTGACATGGGCCTATACAAATCACCATAAGAATACCACCATGCGTTTAGCATACACACCCTCAATTTCGCTTTGAGAAAACCCCCACTGGCTTAATACTATTGTATGTGAAATAGGTTGTACAGGTATAACCAAACATACATTTTTATTGCATATATACTTTACTAGTTATTTTGAAACTACTTACCCACATGTCCTTTTCTGTACAGATGTGCGAAGACCTCCCATGTACTGGTGGCCAGTGAAGGGGAACAAGATACTCAGTCTGGGTGAAGTATCTGTCATCCTCACTTCTATGTAGCAGATCCTCTTCAGGACTGGCTTCCTGTACAACCCAGGATATCTAGTTATACCACCCCTCTCGGTCCTACTCCACTCTCCTCTCCACAGCTGCCCTTTTTTGCTATTTATTTCTTTCTAACAGATGGTCAGCAGAAGCCACCTTGCTCATTGTGTCACCAATGCCAATCACTTTGACAGTTAGTTGTGACTACTTGGGTCAGTAACACCTTCTGATCTCTCGTCCAACACTTTGTGATCTCTCGTGCCAAATCTGTTATGAGGATGAAAAACAAGGATGGAAACATTTCAACTGTGCGTGTTTGTGCCTTTACAGCACATACATGACTCCTAGGAACAGGGCAGATACAATCTAGAACTTTTGGAAACACAAATAATTCTGTGACAATTGTCTTTTACCTTGTTTTCTCAGTGCATATGAGGATCATCTAATGACTAAGAGGTGGGTGGGTATTACGATGATCTTTCTTAACTGAACAGTATTTTTGGGTAGGTTTCACCCCTTGATCTGTGGCTACTTTCATCAAAAGTATATGTGGGTAAACTCGGTTTCCATTCTTACAGGTCATCAAAACCACTAAATGCATTACCAAGTGAAAAAAAAAACCCAAATCCTAGTGACATTTATAGTGGTAAAATACACCTGAAAGAAAGTTTTATTAATGTAGATATTCTTGAACCTTTGGACTTTTAGCCAAGGTGAGAATCAACCAGCCAAGGTGAGAAACCAACAGAAGAAGAAAAATACTGCCTGTTACTATCCTGACTAATTGCTTTAAATGACTCTGTAAAGTAGAAGGGAATCTTTTCAAACTATAGTAGTAAGTGAAGGCCAGAGAATGAGGAATCCCCAATTGTAGTTGCAATGGTGTTTGCCATTAATGTAGACCTGAATGATAGGCCAAAGCCAAAGCAGAAGCTTTATCTCACTCAAAACCCCCATGATTTGCACTATTTCTTAGACTCTTAACAAACAAAAAATAATTTACAATTACAAGGAGAAAAGGATTTTTAGAACTGCTTCTGAGTTTAAACAAAACAGCTTTATATATTTACAAGGATGCTTTTAAAGGTTGATTGCTGATCTGCTGAAGCCTGCTGGATCCTACAAACTTAAGCATCAAGGTTTTCTCACTTTGAATTATAAGCATTATAATTGTATATTCTGAACCCATAACAGCAAATCTTGATGGAACTAAGTCATTAACCTGAATGATATGGCTGATTTTTCTAAACATCTATTAAAAAACATTATGAGCACTTGTTTATCTGCACTTCTATAAGCTCTCAACATTGAGTCTATTTATTTTTTTGCATCTAATTACTTTGCATAATGACATGTTTATACTACTGGCAATCTCCTCTTTGAGAGTGGAATTATGTGTACAGTATCCATACAGATATGATAAAACTGGAGAGGTGAATGCACATACTATTATAAGTAAAAACCTTGTAAAGGGAAAAAATAGTTTTATATAGCATTTTAAAAATTCAGCAGCTTTCAGAGAATGATGATCATGTCTTTTATGAGCTGGAACTTCCTTTTGAATATTCATTTAAAATAGTAATAAAATTCTGACTGTTTTATGGAATTTTGCTGTTCATCCCAATAGTATCAGACATTCCTCCTGAATTCTTCAACTGAGTTTATGTTGTTTTCTTTGTTCTAGGGACAGCTCTGGAAGTCTTATAAAGACAAGATTGAAACAAGATTTCTAGTGTCTTCAAATTGCATCCAGACCCTCTGCATGGTAAGGACAATCTTTTCTGTATTGTGCTGTTTTCTTTCGGTAAAGATACTACCAAGTTTTGAAAATAAATATATTCTAATGAAGAGAAAACAAAGACCATTAAGTATATTCTTATTAAGATCAAACTGAAAATGGGTGACAGTTCAGAACACTTAAAATTTTCTCAGCCTGCTGCCAGGTCCATAATTTCATTAGCTATCTGAAGCACTTTACTTTGAGGTTTAAAAGTAGTTTTCCTTATATTCTTGTTTTGTAACAAAATGGTAGTAACTTTTGCCATCTCCTTTATGTTCTGTTCTGTTCAAGGATTTGGCTACAAACTCACACTAGATTCTTTTTGCTTATAATCATATTTTTATTTTATTCCTTCTCCCTCCTGCTCACTAAAAGTATGTGCATTCTAAAAGATGAGGAAATATCTTTCCCTTCGTAATTTATAATGTAGTTCTCCTTGAAATTAAGTCCAATTCCATATCATAAGGTCATTCCAAGTAAACCCTTTGAAGTCAAGCACAATTTAGGATTTTTGCAAATGCAGCAATGGTTTATTATCTGTAGGATCAGCCTGGTGTCTTTCTACATGCAAAACACATGAATTTATGTTCAAATTGCTCCTAGGTCAGTTCAACAGAGTGGTTGCCATGAACTGGCATTACAAAGCAAAGAATGAGTAAATCATATCTGGAAATCATAACTGGTCCTAATGAAAGTCAGTTGTGTAACTCATAAATTGGTCCATCACACAGACAGGAATAGAGGAAGGAGAAGCAGAAGCTTTATTCAGGCACGCAAATACTTCCTTCCTTGAAACACTTCTGTTTTTCTGCCACTGCCCCAATGTAACATCCATGACTACTATTCGTTGTATAAATGATCTGCTTAATGGGTTTTGCTCAATACACCACACAAGCAACCTATGCCATAATACATTTTTTATTCTCATTCTGTCCTGCAAACAAAAGTGCAGAAAACCAGGCTGGTTCCTGTTAACTGTCTTGGTTTTTTTGATTATCAGTAGCTGCTTTCTCAATTATTTTGCAATGCAGGCCTGATTTAGGCATTCTGGTAGCACTACTTTATTATTAAAAGAGAAAATAAAATGTGTCTAAAAATAATATTTTCAGTATTAAAATATATTATCAGGCATATCCACCATTTTTTTAAATTCTTCTCCATTGCTTTGTCAGGCAAGGAAAAATTTATAAGTGATGATTTAACTATTGCATAAGGCAGTTTATTTGAAACAACACAATAATTTGTTTTTGAGGTATAAATTTAAATACTCATCTTTAATAGTTAATAAACTAATACTGAAATTTATCACTGAAATCTGTATTCCTTTTAGGTCCATGAATTTATTACAACTACTTGTTGATTGTTAATGGCTTTTTCACAGAAATGTAAGAGCATTTGCAGTTAAAATGCTAGTGACAGTTAAGATATTATGAAAAGAAAAAACTAGGAGAAAAATGTAAACTCTTTTAAATAATTATGATGAAATTTTATAGAAATCCTATACAGAAAGGCTAATGCCTTCTATGTTCTAGAATCAATTTAACTATGGAAAGAATATGTCAGGAATTGTGACTAATAGTTTGCTACAGATCTGTGACATATATACCTGCCGAAAAAGTTTATCTCAAAGTATTTCTTTTATAAATACATAATTGTGTAGTGTGAATAATGTGGAGTTAGCATATTTTCTTGTGTTTCAAAAACACATTTTCATATTTGGTTATTTATTGATCCTTAGGTCAATAAAAATAAATTTTAAAATCATCAACATGATGCAAACATCCATATTTCTGACCCTTTTTGGTTTGTTAAAAAAAAAAAAGTCAGGCTTTTCCTGTTTGTTTACTGCATCAGCTTTTACAGTTTCATTTTGCAGTAGTAAAACTTCAATTTATATTCTTTATATGTGTTTCAAGATTTTTCTTTTGTTATTTAACATGAAATTGAGTATGTTCTGGATATGTATTCCAAGATTTTTTTTTTCCTGTTTAACATGAAATTGAGTTTGAACTGAATCTGTTTGGTATAAATTAATTTTGTCCATCTAAGGAAATGGTAAATGTATATGTAAATGTAATGAATCCTAGCTGAGAAATTTGGTCTCCAATGTATATACTCAACAGATGGGCTGAATTTGGTTTCTGCATCAGAGAAATATTGTATATTATGTTAAAGAATGATGGGTTTGCCTGCTTGAGCACAAAGGTTGGACCAGACGACCTTCTGTGGTCCCTTCCAACCTTAATTGTTCTGTGATTTTATGATTCTGTTTGTGTTACTATATCCATTACTCAGTTGCTATAATTGTTATGTAACTCTACCTGAATAAGAACTCGATCAATTTCAATGTTCAAATAGTATTTAGTCAGCTTAAAAGAAGAACTAGGGGCTGACCATGAGGAAACTAAAAGAATTATCTAGCTGTGATAAGATAAAAGGAGACACTTGGTTGCATTCCTGATCGTCATGCTTTCATTTTCACATTTACTACCACTCAATAATCATTTTTAATGTTTCTCTGAACAATATAAAAATTAGTTGGCTTCATGTTCTGTAGAAAATTAAAAAAAGTGCCAACCCAGTTTTAACACTTCAAAAGACATTAAACTATGGTCTCAAATTTCCCCAAACCCAGCTGAAAATCAACCGTCTTTTCTTTGTTGCATATTTAGACCATGCAAATGGTGGCCATAATATAGTTTAAGTGGATATAAAAAAATGAGGTCATATATCTCATTTAATTGTTTTAAGTTCTTACTTTGATAAATTTATTCAGAGGATATGAGTCATTTAAGTTCTGCCAAGGTGATTTGAACACGCAGTATTCAACTTGCGTGAAGTCAAAACAATCATTTGTATAGATAGAGGTATACACAAAAACTGCTGCATGACCTACTTGGTAACATTTAATTGATTAAAAAAATAGATTGGTACTTATGCAAAGACAAATGTGTATTGCAGTGTTTCAGCACTTGAAAACAGATAAATATACCCCCACATCTGTGACATGTTTCTTTCATTCTATCCATATCTCTGGTCCTCAGTGCCGTTGTTGTAACTGAAAGGCATTGTTACACACAAGAACTTAAATGTATATTAGTTATATGCTGCGTGTAGAAAACGTGAGTAACTTAGAATCTTTTGCGTCAATCCCGTTTGCCTAAATAACGCGACTCAGGCGTTATCTAGTCTCCGATCAGAGACGAGCCGAGCATCAGAACTCCCGCAGAATCTTGGCTTAGCTCACGTACAGCGGTTTAGTTTATGCAGGGAAATAAAGAAAACGAGAAAGGGTTCTTTCCGCTTATCGCAGTAGGTTTTATTCCTG
>VZRZ01007097.1:578522-761896 GCA_013398175.1 Climacteris rufus | reverse complement strand
GGCCCCAGCCCGGCGGGAACGGGCCGGTCGCAAGCCACGCGCAGAGGCGTTACAACAGCTATACAGTGCGAATTATGCACTGTTAGATGTCATGCTTGGGACATGGTTTAGTGAGTGACTTGGCAGTACTAGGTTAATGGTTGGGCCTTACAACCCTGTACATGATCTTACAGATCTTTTCCAAGCCAAATGACTCTATCATTCTATGTTAAAACCTCTAAAAGCACAGCCTTGACAGCATCTTACAATTATCAGTGCGACAGCTAAGAAACCTGAGGACTGGTCTTCAGAAACAGCATGTCTGAAAACAATTCCAAAAACACACTTTAATTTTTTTTAAAGCTTTGTTCATGATGTGATGTGGTTTATCAGTGTTTATCTGAGTGCCCTCAGGTTCTAGACAGCTGTGTTTAAGTGTCACCTGGTTTATTCAGTGCTGTAAAGCACTGTCTCTATCAAAAGCCAATGATGAGATATATTCTCCATCTTTGCTAATTTTTGTACAATAAGCAAATTTTTAATTCCATGCAATGGAATCTCTATGTATTTACAAATAATAGCAACTCAAAAGTGATGGCTGTCTCAATTACTTTTGCCAGTAAAAGACAGGTGGGCACTGTGTGAACACAATTGTTCACAGCCAGACCTGGTGATGAATCTGCCTAGGTCCGTCTAGTGAGAAGATGTATAACGAAGGTATCCTTACCTAAGAGTGGTGGAAAATTTGACAGACAAGTGTTGGTTCTAGAAAATCTTTAAAGTTGTCTTGTACATCAGTAGTAACTTCAGCAGCAAAAGACTCTGTAAAGGAAACCTTTCCTTCATCTCAGATTTTTGCTTCACAGAAGGCAGTGAATAAGAATTATGCTTGTCAACATGTTGGACGTCTGCTTCAAAACTATATAAACTATTCTTAGTTAACTTGGCTTCAGAATCTGTTGGGCGAACAAACACAGAAAAAACCCCGACGCAAAATCATAGTGAAGCCTGCAGTATCAGAAATACTCTACAAAGTGACAAAGCCAGTGCAAGAAATTACAGCCTTTCGTGTGGCCGCTGTTCATTCTCACATTCTCACAACTGTTTGCAACACCTTGCTGGGTCAATGTGGTGTCTGTGTGACTCCTTTGTAAACCAGATAGATACACAAAATAAAGATGAGAAAGGCTATTATAGCATACTATGCTATACTTCCAGGAAGAAATTAGCCTTTTTGCTATGTGCATGAGCAAATCCTCTTTCACGAGGACTTCTGAAGATTTTTTTAAAACATGTCCAAGGTGGCTGAAGTATCTTCAATAGGCTCTGAACCTAGAGTTTATGAATTTCCAAAGCCTTGTGAGCTAACAATTCATAAAAGAGGGTCCAGGCAGAGAAAAGATAGGGTTTGTACTAGGTGAGAACTCCATAATTCTGAAGGAAGCCTGCATTTATGTTCCTAAAAATATGGATTTTTTCTTTCCCTGAGGAGCTATGTTGTTATCAGAAAGATAGATGCTGCCTTTCTTTAAAGCACACTATTTTTTTCCTAGTCAAATACTATTTGTAAGAAATGAGAGATGGTTCATTAGACAAAAGCTAGAGCACACTATTTGGGATTGATAGCTTATTTATTACATGCTGATTAATTGGAAAAATGTTTACATCAAAATTTTAATTTACGCTTCTCTAAAGCTGTTGATTTAAATGTGACTTTATCATTCCTCACTTAGTTATAGCTCTTTGCAACTAATAAACCTGTTTTCTGTGACAGTAGGACAAGATCTTTGTGTTTTTCCCAAGTTAGCTTATACGCCAAACTCCTATAGAAATATATCTACACAAAGGTCATTCCCAACGTGATATTTCTCCAGCACTAATGGTAACCATATCTTTTGAACAATATTGTATACTCAAGCCTTGTGTAAAATAATTAAGATTTTTAGCTTAAATGGATTATTCTGACAGTTCAATCCTTGCTGGCGCTATCCTGTCAATATGAATAAAATGTGTTGTTTCCGTATGGATGTGTGAACTGATAAAAAGAATAAGAACATTAGGCTCAGAGTCATGGTGCGAACCATGACTAAGAGAAGACCAAATTATTTACCTCAGAAGCTAGAGGCCAAAAGATATTAAGTCTTATTTGCTCAGGATTTGAATCACAGAAATGTAAAACATTACATGAAAAACCAAAGCTGATCCCAAATCTCTGAGGCAGAGATACAGAGGTAGCCTATATAGTACAGATGCAGTGCTGACCATGTAAATAACTCTGTAATTTATACCCTTATGTCATTAACTTGGTCCTGGTGGAGAAACAATTTGGCTAAAAAGTTTTGCGTGTCAGTAAGGTCCTGTATATCTGGCAAAATCAGTGTTTTCATTTAAGTTAAATAAATTCTGTAATATTTTAAATGTATGGAATACATTTTGACTAAACAAGGAAGTTAATTTGACTTGAAAAAAGTACTCTTTGCCCCATACAGACTTACAAAAGTAGAGTGCTAGACTGTGAAGATTTGAAGATTATGTGGGATTGCTTCATAAGCAATTACTTGTTTTCTGCTTGATAATATTTGTATTTTACTACCAGTTAAAATTTCCGTAAGTATTTACTTGTATATTACTGACATCTAATCTTTTTCAGCATGAATTACTTATTTGGAGTGGAGTTGTTTCTAATCTAGCTAGGCTGAAAACCAGAAGAGTTTATGTTTATGATTATTAGTAATTTTTACAGGTATCAATTGACAATATGCATGTACTTTGTATAGAATGAGAGAATTTAATAACTTGAGGACCATGATAAACATTTAGTCTGACTCTTGGTAACAAGTCGTAAGCATAGCACGTGAGTATAGACAATGTTTCTGGTGAATTTTCATGACAATGCATACTTTGGATATGTAACGAGACTTCTTAGTTACTGTAGTTAAGAAGAGCAAATCTTGCAGATATTATTTCTGGAAGTTATGGCAATGCATGGACATTCCAAGAAGTGATATATTGGCATCATCAAACATAATCAGCTATGTAATCTATACTTTGCACCGAACTGCACATTAACCGCAACGCTGAGGAACAGTCTCTAGAAAAATAGGGTTTGATAATGTAGATGGAAGTTAAAAATTTATGTAAGGTCTCTAAGATGCAAATGGCTGCCACATCTCAGGAAAATACCATAACAAAATATGTGAAAAGTATACCCACTAAGACAACAATGAACCAAGAGGTCATGGGAATGTGTTTTTTATATTTTTTGTAGATATTGGTTCTAAAAATTATTCCAAACTGTAATATATTATCAATAGACATTTTTTTTATAGCATTCAGCAAGAATTTCTCCTTAGTATGAAATGAACACACTGAGAGATTGAAAAAAAACATGTTAAGCTTGTCCCAGTAAAAGAAGGTTATGGAGAATATGAAGTTGGAAAATATCTAAAATTTTAGTGAAAAAATACAGGTAAGTTTGTTTAAAGTGGAAAGCTTTTGAAAGCTTTAGTTAAACAAATCTTTGCTTTCAGCAGGGATTTTGCTTAATTAGAAAGTGAGTAAAAAACACTCAGTGTTTCTAAATTTAAATTACTGTCATTATAAATGCAAAAATATAGATGGGGACAACATACTGATCGCTCAAGTGGTAATGGTGTGGCCGACTATGAAATTAGTAAAATCTGATTGAGATATCAAAATTTGGCATGTTGACAGAAAATAAAGCGTTCAGCTCTTACAGTGCAGAAAGTGATACAAATGTCTAGACAGGTTTTTCCTGACCCAAATATAGGATTGTACATATGCACTATCACAAGACAAGAACACCCAGCTTTTAAGTGAGGCCATTTTGTATACTTCCAAATGAGCTATTTAAAGCAGAAAGTAGTAGGTGAATCATCTCTTCCTTGCTGCACAAATTTCTGTTTATTTTTGAATATTCTTGTGAAACTCTTCTCAAAATGCAGAAAACAACATCAATTACATTTTAGCTGTATTCTTAGCAGCATATTACTGAACAACATACTGTATGGTAGAAAAAACTGACGTGGCAACAACATTAGCTTACTGTCCAGAGATCAGAAGCAGGAAAACACTTTTGTTCAATCAAAGAGAAAGCTTACTTTCTCTCTAAATTGATTTCAGAAGTATTTAAATTCAAGTTAAGAATTGATAGCAGTATTTCAGCTGTTCCAAACCTTGGAATATTCTATTTAGATAAGGTGGCTGAGCAAATTAAAACATAAAGGCTAAATTCATGCCAAATTCATATAACAGTCCCAGAGTCACCAAAAGTGCATTAGAATTAAACTTAATGCCTACAGATCAAATGGGGAATAATTTGTGCACCAATTAATCAAAAGTGCATTTTAATGTTCTTCCATAGAACATCATGACTGACATTTCACAGAGACAAAGTTATGGATTTAGAAAGAATTGGCAGCGTTTCAACAACTGAAAGGTGTTTCCTCTCTCCCTCAACCCTTCCTGAAGCTGCTATTATAATCTCTATATTATAGGCAAATATGTCTTCCAAAAAGAGAACATTTTACTACATAATTTCAAGTAGAAATGTTCAAATGTATTTCAACAATGCTCCCTCTGCCCTAGGGAGGAAATGAAAAAAAAAAAAAAAAAAAAGGCTGTAGAAGCTGCTTGCCATCTGCTTATAACAGCTTCCCCTGAATTTTAAAAACTGAGGCTAACCATTCACTTTTCATCAATGATATTTATTTATTATAGAGAAGTTTTGGAAAGACTAAAAACCTCCAGATTCTAAGCCTTGTGATGGTCTTTTCAGTTCCTCTGTGGAGTGTGGGTTCCATTACCCCATTCAGCAAACCAGCCAACAGGTCCTCTTTATATAGGCACTAACAGCACACAAAACCCAGGGTGGAAGGGACATCCAGGTGTTTAGCCAGTTTTTCACAGTATGTTTTGCAGTTTCTGCTAGCTATCAGTCTGCCAAAGTTGTATTACTACCCAGTTGCCAAGCTATGTGGTTTAAAGTCTATTTTTTTAAAGTAGGCTGTTGTTACCCTTTTCCATCCCTCAGGGCAGTGTTTGGATGGGCTGTGTTGGAAACACTGCTGAAGGCATATTTTTCTGGGTATTTTGTCATGGCTTCATTAATTCTGAATATTGACTAAAGGTACTTACAGTTCCAAATAAGGGAAATTAGCTTATGTGTGTCCCTAACTGTGAGACATATGTAACAAAATTATTCTAATATTTGTGATAATGCTCACAGGCACTGTTGATCAGGGAAGTAAGCTCCCCCTTGCCTTGGTTCTCCTTCTGCTATACAAGTAATTGACTTTCAGGGACCAAATCCAAATGCTGTTAAAGTCAGTGGAAAAATTCCTATTGTCTACAATGATCACAAAATCTATACTGAAGCTGTAATTCTTTAAGTGGTTTGTTCTGGTGTTAGTAATTAATCGCCACTTTCCTTCAATTTGTCTTTATTTAAGTTTCTTCCCCCTATAAAAAGTGTCCAAACACGTAAAATAGAAGCAGCTGTGTTTTTATTAGAACTATAAAATATGGTATTAACCAATTAGTAAAAGTGAAAAAAAACAGAACAATTTTATAAATCTTATTTTGGCAAAGGAAAATGTTTTGTGAAGGTAGAAAAGGATGGGAGAGTTGCAACTTGAGATGAAACTAGAGGTAGGAAGAATTGAAGATATTACTTTGGGATCCCAAACTCTTTAAATAAATTATCATAAAATAAAGAATACTTCTGCTCAGCAGGCAAAAAGGGAGAGAGTTTTCAATACTTCTAACAAGTTGCAACTTATGTATGTATTTTGTGAAGTTATATAATAACCAGGAGTGAAACAAGTTGGCCTGGTCATCTAGGATAAGTCCTATCAATCACTTTCTGTTAACAAGAGGTGAAAAAAATAAACAACTCCTAGTCTTAGAGAGAAAAAAAAACTGTATAGAATTATAACCTCAGGTATAGTAAATTGTTTTTTAAGTCAATGGAACTATATGTCTGAAGATCTGGCCAAGGAGTTAGATTCTTCTCATTTTATCACATTATAAATGATGAATAATTGTTGAAAAAAATGTTTTCACAAAGATAGAAAACTGGTGTAAAGAGAGAACCATTCCTAGAGACCAACACTTTTCCTGGAGTCAATGCAGCACTCAAGAATTCGTATTAGCATGAGTAGTGTCAGTGACTGCAATAGGATTACAAGTCAATCTAGCCAAGCGCAAACAAAAACATTTTCAAGATCAGAACCTAAAACCTGGTGTTCTCAAATGTTCTAAAGTGATTTTTAAAATTAACTATGTTACAGATAAGGGCCATACAAGTGGCAGGCAGTAAGTCTTTATTGTCATTGCCATTATCATCCCTAGTGCAGAAGGGAACGGATGGCAGCACAAGGAAGCAGGCAAAATGGCATATTAATGTTCAGAGTTGAAATCCACTCACTTTGTTCTTCTCTCAGTTTCATAGACACCACTGCTTTTTATGGAGATGTTTTCACTGTGGTAAACAGAGTTCTGTTGCTGATGTGTGTTTATGGGTTATGTGGAATAAAATAACACCACAGAATGAGATATTTTTAAAAATCACACTTAAGAAAGTGATGCATTAAATGAGGATCAGAGCCTTTGAATAGGCCTAAGAGGTACCAATATGTGGAAAACCCAGAGTTAACACCACTGTAATAACCATTCATTGGGATTTGTATTGCTATTAGGGAATAACAGATGATAAAAATTTGATACTAACTGTTATGCAACCACTGGTAGCTTGAATCATGACTACCAGTATCATGCTACATGCTTGTCTAGATCAGAATGACTATTATAGGAGGCAAAAATGTTTAATATGCAATGCTGGAAGAACACAATTAGAATGTTTCTGAAGAATTTATAATCTTTGTCAAAAACAAATTTGAAAGCACTTAATTTAGAAAATAACTCAAAATCAATTTTTTGTTGAAGTGCACAATTTTGATAAGGTCTGTAGGGGATTTTTTTCTTCTAAAATTGTCTTTTTCTAAAAAATTTCACCTTTCATTATTATTCAGGACTGCTAACATTTACCTTAATTAAACAAAATAAAACTCAGAACTTGCTATGAGACACAGATTATTAGATTTAACAAAATTCTGGTCCATAACACATATTGATTGAAAATGGAAAATGCTACTAGAATCCTTCTCTTAAAAAATGCAGTAATACATTAGTAGTAGTATTCAAGAAAAGAAAGTAAACTCTCCCACAAATAATCACAAAGTACACTAGAAGATGATCAGGTTGTAAAAAAAAATCTGAAAAATGAACACATTTTTATACTCAGGTTTAAGCAGAACTACAGATACCAGCTGATCATCACAGTGTAAAAAATGCAACCTGCAAGTTCTAACACATTGCTGCTATCAGTAAACCCTGCTCAAAGAAGTCCCTTAATCACAGTTTCTCCACATGGACACCCTACAAAGTAGCAAATTTTGTCCCACCATTCAGAAGCTTTTAGGTGGATGACACTGAAGCAACAGCAGTGTACCAAACATACTCATTCAGGGAACTGTGGTAGGACCAGTCACTAGGAGTCACTAAGTTTGTCAAAACAATCCCCCTTCTTTAACATGTTAGTTCTGAATCTGAAGGGAGATTTATAAAAACCCCTTGCAGAATAAGCACAAAATTTAAAATGTCTGCCTAATCTCAAAACTAAAACTGTGAAGGTTGTGGATTTTTTTTTAACATTTGTGCTCCCACCTAGTGAAAAGATTAAAACTAAACCAAAAAACTGACTGCTTCAGGTCTGGAGAAGAGCTTGCATACTCAGAATCCTGCCTGTTTCATTCAAATATGTCAGTTCAGTTCATTAATGCTACCACATTTTCCTGGTAATCTGGCTTCTTAAAAAAATATACATCACAATTGTAAGAGACAAATGGGATTCTTAATAAAGATTGTGTTTTCAGTTCAGTGACAGAATACAAATATTGCACTGAACACTGTGATCAAGAACTCTTTTCTTACTAATGTGAGAACAATTCAGACTGCAGCAGTCACTAATTTCTTATTACTTTCTCATAAGAAAATACTGTTTCATAAGAAAAAACAGTTCCTGAGCTAAATAGTAATTTTCAAAACATCAGCTACTTCTTTTAAAAATTAAATATAAATATTCTTCTCTTTTTTTTTTCTTTTGAGTTTCTCTTTTTCTGAGGTTCCACTTTTCATTTTCAGATCAATTTAAAATTTACACTACTACATGAAAATTATTTTTGATAAACCCATTAAGATTAAAAAAGTTTGCTTGACCCAAAGTCTAATTCTGTGTGATGTTGCCCTGATTTTTGCAGTCCTGGATGTTTTCATTTTTCTGTAGTTAGTTTCTCACAGTTTTCTCTGTAAACATGGCTATGTTATTGTAACTGTATCTTATCACTCGCATTCCTTTCTCATGGACACAGAACTTTGATGGACATTTCCTTTGACCATTGTAATTGAGGGAGGAAGAACTGATTTCCTCCAATGAACAGTGATTTCTAAATGGATATAAAAAATAAAGAAGGTGGGTCTTGCCCCCCTTCCTTCCTTCTCTCTGATCCTGGTAACAGGTGTCTCTGGCTCTTCCTTTTGTGTTGTTACTGCGACAGTGTATGATTATGTTCAAAGGTAATTAAAGGCCCCCCAAAAATATTGTTGCATATGGAAAGTGTTGTCTTGTATTTCAGACATGAATGTGTCAACTTATTCCTAAATGTTACCAAAAATAATTGTTGCTTCCATGTATTCCTTGAAATGAAAGAATTTATAACATATACCAAATAGCCGAAAACCATTGCATTGTCTGTACACTTGTTGGCATCAGCTAAGAATAATTTTGAAGTGGAATTCGAGAAATACAGGGAAATAAAAAACTCCATCATGAAATTAATTTCTTAAATAAACTAAATGAATCTTTAATGAAAGTTATTTCTCCCAATTGGCTGAAAAAGAAAACTGTTCCTAACTTGAGATCTGCAATCAGTCACTGGTATAAAACCATATTGTGTACTTCATCTTCATTCATATTTAGTCATCAGTTTCAGATTGTGCCTGCTATTTGCAAATGCAAGAATGTCAGTTTCTCTATTAACAAATGTTTTTATTAATAACTAATCAAATCCCTCCCAAACATATTCTAAGGGAGGACAGAAGTTGATTCTTTACCTTGTAACTGTAAACATGAACAATCAGACTGACTGACTTCCCTTTTGGGAATCAATTTTTGCTATTGAAGGTCTAACAGTGCTGTAAATGGACTGGTTAGATCAGCAGTAGAACAAACACAGACATATGTTCCACCTTTCTCTAAGTTTATAGGTCTGATATGTAGGGTGGCATACTTTGTTCTGGAATATAGTGAGAATATAGGAAGCATAATATATGAATATTTACCCTTAGCACAACAGTGCTATAGAAGATATTCTTTTGTTTTATGTGTCCAATTGATACAGAATTTAGAAAGGGATATTGTTCTTTGATACTGAGCATAAAAGGACTAAACCCAGGATTTATCATGAGCATCTGTGGACTAAATATGTTTAGCTTAACAGAAAAGGTTACAAATCTACTCATTTGGGCATTAACACCACAACTTCGGCAACTGTTAATTCATTTTCAAAATTACTTCTTATGCTAGGATAGAGTGTAAAATTTCCTGAAGTTTACACATGCATCTTCTGTGAATATTTTATATTATACTTAATTATGGTTACTTGTGGTAAACCCCTGCCTAATCTAATAGATGTCAGCTTTATTCTTAAGATTAAGAGATCTTTTATTCTTAAGATTTTAAGATTGAAAAATCTTCCAAGTTGTACAATCAGTCGTATTTTACTGTCTCAAACCATCCAGCAACTAAATAATAAATATTTCATAAGAACTGTGACAAGAATTGCCAGGAAAATTAAGGTGTTTTCAACGAGAAAAAGCCTGTCTCACTGGCTAACTTGTCAAACACTAAGATAATATACAATTTTTGTTTGCCGAAATGCTGTTATGCTGTCTGTACACTTGCACAGAGTTGAAGGCATTTGTTACACTAGCAGTACTTAAAAAGAAAGAAAACTATTTACACCGATGCTAGTTTGTGTTTAAGACATAGGTGAAAGCCACATTTTATGTACCAGAGATGAAATCAGGATCAGTTATATACTGGGTAGGCATAGGAAAGCCCATCTGAAATATTTCCTTAGTATGAAATGATTATTTATTCAGCAAATCTGTTGGCGGTCCATTTTTTTAAATCAAAACTAAGAAGAAAGAAAATTAGAACTCTGCTTTGGTGAAAATGTCTGAAGGGAAAAACTTGTGATTTTAAAACAAGTTCCTTAAAAGGGAATGCTGTCATTCACAGAATCATAATAGATTAGAGAAAGATATAGGATTAACTCTTATATTTTAGACATTTTAGAGGTTCAGTAAGAATTGAGTCATTACAGTTTTACCACATCCATCAGGTCTCAGGTTGTGTACTTCAGATTATATGGTATAAATCTTTTATTTAAAATGTACTTCTAACAAAATAAGATTACTTTTACATAATTCTGTGTAATAAACTTTCAAATGGTGGTTCTGCATAAATCCAAAGAAATGACTTCATGCTATGGCTATTTTGTCACAATCAATAAGCTTTCATATTTATTCTTCAATAGATTTTTAAAAAATTAATATATTGAAGACCGAAAAAAATATAAATAGGCCTGTTAAGCTGTCTCCTAGAAAACAGTCATATTACAGTGCTACACATGAACAGAATTTGATCCCAAATGCTAAATTTATGCTTCTCTAGATAAAGGTGCTCCATTTATAGGCGAATGCACTGCTCTTATGGATGTGCCCTGCTGTATTTTGTGTCTCCATACCTATTTTGATGAAAATTAAAAAATATTTATAGCAATATACCTTATTAAGTCCTTTATAGTTCATATAAACAGAAACTGTTGGTCTGTTGTCTAATCAGACTGCAAATTGCATGCAACCTTCTACTCTAAAATATTAGCACTTTACCTAGAGTTTCAGACATAAAATATCCTCTTTATTTATTATTCTTGTTATTGAAAACTCTTCTCTTAAAGAAGATATGTATATATATTTATATGCATATGTATATTACTATATTAATAGATGGAACTATTAATTTGCTTCCAGAGTGCAATAGTTTTAATTAGAAGTGAAGGGATATCAGTAGACAGTATCCACTCTGAACTGTTGAAGGGAAAGTGTGCTTGGTGTTGTTTGACCAATACAACCTTTTCTTCTGTGGTCTACTACAAGCATAATGTGTTATTATATTTTTTCCTGCAGAGAGTATCAAATACCCACCAAATAATCTGACTTAAAATAGAGTCAATGTAGACAGTAAAAAGTAAATGAATGATAAAATTTTTTAATAGTAACTAGCAAATTATTTTTGTGACAACTAAAATACTTGCTTCTGTGCTTTAAGAATTTAAATACTTCTTGGTTAATGTGTTTTAAATACACTGGCCAAAGTAATGTTGAATGGTTAGACAAATATTTCTGTAACATCTGTCTCTCCAGATGGGCAAGAATTCTAACAAAAGAGACTGAAAATTAGTTTAGACACGTTCTGATAAGACTCAAACCATATCTTGTTCAGATTTTGCCATTAAAGAAGAGATACACATAGATGATAGCTGTTTTCACTTTTGCTCACGATTTTAATTCCTCTTTTCTAAGTGAAAAAGGAAAAGTATAACAACTGGAAATCTTCCATTTTTCAGTGTTATGCTAATCTGATCTTAGCCCATCTCCTGGTGACTTTGGAAAATCAGAAATATGGTGGTGCGCTGGTGTTTCTTGGGATAGAGTTAATTTTCTTCATAGTAGCTAGTATGGGGCTGTGTTTTGGATTTGTGCTGTGGAAACAGTGTTTATAATTCAGGGATGTTTTAATTATTGCTGAGCAGGGCTTGCACAGCCTCAAGGCCTTTTCTGTTCCTCACTGTGCCAACACTGGGGGTGCACAAGGAGTTGTGAGGGGACACAGGCAGGACAGCTGATCCCAACTAACTAAAGGAATATTCCACACCATATGTCATCATTCCAGTATATAAATCTGGGGGGAAGAAGAAGGAAGGGGTGGACTTTCAGAGTGGTGGCAATGGTCTTCCCCAGTAACCACTACATGTGAGGGGGCCCTGCTCTCCTGGAGATGTCTGAACACCTGCCTGCCTGTGCGAAGAGGTGATTGAATTCCCTGTTTTGCTTTTCTTGCATGTGTGGCTTTTGCTCTGACTATTAAACTGTCTGTATCTCAACCCGTGAGTTTTCTTAGTTTCATTCTTCCAACCCTTTCCTCCATCCCACTGTGGGGGAGTGTGTAAGTGGCGGTGTGAGACTTAGTTGTCAGCTAGGGTTAAACCACAGCAGTTGCAAAAATTAGTGGTTTTATCTACCAACCAGATTTTTATTATGGAATTTTTGACATTAAGCCAGTTTTTTAGAATTAATTCAAAGAAGTTGAATACACAGAATTTTCTGATTTCATCAGTACTTGACTGGATTTTGTCTTCATAAAATATGTGATAGCTTGTATAGTTCACAGAAAACAGTGGCATTCAATCACAATAGATGAAAGCAGAATAATCTCTTGGATCATGAAAGGACAGGTTGGAGCATGTTTTTAATTGCCAACACCAGTAATAAAGTATTACTAGTTAATAATCATATAAGCTTAAAATCTTACTTTCTGACATTGTGTTTTCCAAGAAAAAAGAAAATAAATTATTATGTTCTCCATACTGACATTTGGATTATATGAAAATAAATTTTGATCCAACGTTTATAAAGTTCATTTTTAATTTAAAATTACAAATGACCTTTCACAGACAAGTTAAGCCTTGACTTAAGCACTCTGTTCCATGGAGGCCAAATGAAAGAAATTTAAAAGGGGCAGACTTCCTTGTGTCATGAGCATAGCATAGAACTAACATACAATATCTTTATTTTCAAAACTTTCATATTTATGCATCATGAGTTCATATTTATAAAATAAGATTGCTTTCATATTACAGATTTTTTTATGTATCTACAGTAAATTAGTTAGATCGCCCTACATTTTAAAGTGTCTATAGGTGCCAAACTAAAATCGACTTTGAATGAGGAACACCAACACTTAGATGTGTCATATCCCCTAAATTAGACACAGGTTGGGATGTAGTTGAGATAAGAAATTTATCTTCTTACTTTCCAGTGGTTCTTCAACAGGCAACTCTTACAAGAAATACTTAGAAAACTCTGTATGGGGGCAAGGGAATTACCCCTCAAGGAGTTATGTTGGTTTCCATCAAGCACTCAATCCTCAAATAATGCCACTTCAGTCTATGCAAGCTTAAGAAGTCTTCTAAAGTTACCTTACCTGAAGCAAAAGCAATAAGCTCCATCTTAAGGTGTACCCCTGAGACAAGTCTTCATTCGATTTGGAAAGAATAGGGAATTAGGAGCAAGTGAACTTGTATCTACTCTACAAGTAAGACTGCATCTATTACCTGTTTGTCCTGGAACAGCCTGTCATCTGAAATGGCAGGTGAACATGCTACTTGAGCCAAGGCAGTGTTAGTCAGAAAGTCCTGCAAAGTGTCTTTCCAGAGTCCTTCTCTCTACATGAGCGTTGCAGTGCAGTGAAGGTGCAGAAGTAGAGAGGGTGTGTAAGGAAAACATGCCGAGAAAAATAAAGCTATCTTTATGTGCTTCTTGAGGAAAAAAGGGGGGAATTCTCTTACAAAAATGGTGAGAGGGAAGGAAATAAGTGAGGCCTTACATAAATGTAAGTGAGGCCTTGTTAGTATTACCCAACTTGCAGAGAGACTGCTGCATTTAATGAGCAATCAGAATGTTCATTTAGTCTAGTGCCAGATCTTGTTTTCAAAGAGACATTTGTGCACTTGGATTGTTAATTAGCCACAGCATCCATAACCATCCCCTGCATATAGGATAAGGGCAACAGAATAATTGAAGCACATCTAGAATTATAAAATCCAAAATGAGATTTCAGGGGATGGAAAGAAGCTGTGAAATAAAGATTCACATCCCTCTTTAGATTCATGTGAACAGAACCTTTGACAGCAAGTATCAACACAGATACTGGCCTTTACAAAAAAATAGTGGAAATTAAATTACATTTTTTCTTCTCTTGTTTCTTGGAGTTAGATAATGGAACCACACTACACGGATTTTTTTTTAAAACATTTTTTAGATGTTAGTATCATGCTTACTGTGTCAGGAGAGGTAAAAAGGCTGGAAAGACCAGTCAACCAGGATTGTGTTTAATATGAGATCAGTATGCAACATTTGTCTAATAGGTTACATAGTGAGTTCTGGTAGGGGACAAAACATTAGTTTTTAAACTGTGGGGCTTTAATTTTGGTGATAGAACACACGGACTACTACAGAAGGGTGTATACACCCAAATGTAGGTTCAGCGTTTATAAATAAGACTTTATATAATTTGAAGTAAGGTAGCTGAAGTGTTCACAGCTAAAATTACACTGAGGCTGTCCAGTTGCTCTGTACTGATCTCACTGCAGTGTCTTGCGTACCTGGCTGACCTTTTACAGGGGAAGTGAATTGTAAGCTATACCAGTTTTTCATATGGTTTGCACATTGAATACATAGCACTTTTTAACAAAAAAGAACATATAAAGCATTTTTTGTAAGCTGAATTTTCACAGCTCATGTGGGAAATGATAAGGAAGCATAATCAATAAGTAAGACACCCTTATGCTTTTTCTAAACAACAGAATTAAGATTTTATGTTTGCTCTTTCTCAGCTTCTTGTCTGGAAGTGTTTTTATCTCATTCATGTTTCAGGAGGTTGCATACAAGTCTGCAGAAACTAAGAATGCACTTCTGTATCACTTTTCAATAGCTGCTCTCATGAGGACAGGACAACATGAGAGATTCTCTTGGGTTGGTACAAATGGCCATCAATTGCATCACATGACAAACAACTGAATAATTCCATTTAACTGTAATTGAAAAAGAAGGGGCAGCAAGACATGCCTATCACCCCAGCCTTTGGTGTGGCTAGCTAGAGTGTTTGGCAGGATCCAAAGGAATGTGTTTTCTTTGAGTAGGCAGAAACCAGAAGCAGGGGAGGTTTCTGAATGCTGCAACTGTTTGAGTCCACCCATGGTGCTCTCTCCTAGTCACTGAGGGGATGACTTGGCATCATGCTTTCATTACAAACAAGAAAAGAGAAAAACTCTGCAAAATTTGAATTCAAGTGGCACAATACATTTAAGTGAAAATTAGAAATTAGAATGGTCTTGTGTAGACCAATATGGAACCATTATACTCTGACTAATTTTTCAAAACACTGAAAAAGGGAAATAAACACAATGAAAACAAGAAATGGATGATGGACTACTCTAATAGAATTTTCTGTTTTCCCCAGGTAGAATGGCCAGTTTGGAATGGCTTTCAGTTTCCTGTAAAGGAAAATACATTATGAAAAATGCGTGTCATTTTGTTTGAATGAACAATTGAGTCTTCATCAGCAAAGTCCTCTTCAAAAAAGTACTACTTTGACGATTTGGGACACCAGAGATGACAGTTCAGTGGATCACAAATAGAGAATTAGGAGCTAATAGACAGCTACATCTAGGGTAATAATCTGGCAAGGGAACTGCACATATCACATTCAAGTCAAATGACCATATTGGTCACTCTCTAGTCTTTGGTGGCTGGTTAGTAGCATCTAGCTAAAAGCTGAAAAAAAGAAAATGAAACAAAGAAAGAAAAAAAGAAACAAAGAAAATGAACAAAATAGAAGGGGAAAATACTATCTTCTCTTGTGGAATTACCTCTTCAGTTATTAGAACTCTATAAAACTCTGCAGGGAGTGGAGATGGAGACAGAGAGAATGGAGAAGAGGACATAAAAAAGGAGAGAGGAAAACTTCAGCTCTAAATACTATTTTTAAAGTGTATATAAAAAAGCTAGCTCTCCAATTTGTAATCATCTTGGAAATGGCTGCCTACCAATGAGTCCATGTTAGAAGGCACATGGTCATTCAGGACAAAATTTTGTCTTGTAAAAAGCATGAATATATTAATGTAACATTCTCACAATTCCTTGTATGCTGTTTTTAGAAGTGTACAGCCTACATAATTTGTTCTGACTCATAAAGCTACGCCAGTTATGCCCCTATAGTAATATGCTTTACAGAGTAGCCAGCTGAGAGCAATACAGCACTGTATCCTGACTTGCAGGATATTACTATTACCACATAGATACACCAGTGGTATGAAATCTCTGCAGAGAGAGAGAGCAGGAATCTCTGCCCCTCAGACCACTGAATAATGTAAGCTTTGAGGCTATTTCTGGTCTAAAATTCCATGGAGGTTAATGGAACTTGTGTTTCTGTCAATTTAATGCCTTTCAGCCCTACCTCCGGCCAGCTGTGAATAGCTGAAACAGTTAGGTCTTTTGGCTATCTTTTCTACAAACCTTCAAAAAGAGCTAGCCATCCATTCCCAGAAAAAAGCCTTCAGTATTTCTTTGTCTTCTGCCATTCTCTGGGAGTATAACAACTTCAGAGTTATTTAACTGGAAGAGAAGAAATGGAGAGAATTAACCACAAAACAATTTTACACCATGAGAGGTTTGTATTTATTATATACTTCATAAGAATTTTGTGAATAAATCACAAAATGTAAAGCTTTGAAAACCCTAACTGGCCACAGCTATTAGCCCCACCTTGACCTTGGTTTTGGGTGTCACAATATAAATTGATTGGTAAGGGGAACTGAAAATCAAGGTAGGTGATGTGTATTGCTTGTCAGCCCTTCAGAGAGCATGAGCATCACCTTGGACATCAGTCAGAAAACTAGTGTCCATCAATAGGCAAAATCTTTCCATACTTTTTCCTTCTGAATGAACTTGTTTAGGGAAGAGGAACCTATAAAGGGAAAGAAACTGTTCTGTAATCACAATGCTGACTAATTATAAAATGAGGATAGCACATCAAAGCCATAAAATGGTGACTGACAGCTAAACACCTTCAAAACTGCTCTCTCTCTCTCTTCCCACACACCAGAGAAAAACAAGATGGCAAGAACTGTGGACTGAAGTAAAGACAGGGAGTTCACTCACCAGTTACTGTCTTGAACAAAACAGACTCAGCTTGGGGAATTTAAGTGAATTTATTGCCAATTAATGTAAGTATTCAATTACTGATTCAGATATTTGGAAGCACAAATGGGAAACAAACAGTACAAACACTTAGGGTGTTCCTCCATCCCCAAGCTTGACTCCATTCCAGACAGATCTCCTCCCACCTTGTTACCAGCACAGGTTCCACTCCATCCCTTCAGAGAGGTAATGGACAGCTCAGGGAAAGATTGCAGTCTGAACATAGCAGTTTCCCTCAATTGCTCCTTCCTTCTCACTCTCCACAGGCTGCTGTTCCTTTGGGAGTACCTGCTCCTCTGCTGAGTACCTCCTTTTTCTTCTCCTCTGACCTTGGTGTTTCTGCTGTTTTTCTTCCTTGAATTCTTCATCCTCTCTCTGTTCTCTCTCTGTTTGCTTTACTCTCTGGCATTTTGTGACCCTTCTTAAATATGTTTTCTTACACTTGATGGTGTGATGTGCTCATCTGTATCCTGTGGTAGGACTGTTGCATCCAGCCATATCTGGCATGGACCAACCCCTGGTCTTCGTAGAGGCCTCTGCAATTTCCCAGTGATCACATTTGGTGCTTGCACCCAATCTAAGGGCTTTGGAAGTGAAACCTTTCTAAAATATCTCCTTTGCTGAAAGACTGTATACATCTAAAAACAAGCCCTGAAAGGTGTCTGGGGTTTTGGCCTGTGATCATTTGGTGTATTGCAGTGACAGGTCTTGCAGAGTGCAACACTTACACTCTTACAGAGTACTCACTTCCAGAAGGAATTATCACAAATTCAGTAAGTGTTTTCTCACCATGTCTTCGAAGAATATAATCATGACAGCCTTTTAAATATTTGAGTTGCTCCAGTTAGTGTATTCTAGAGAAGTCTTACTTTCACTTACTACACTTACTTCACTTACTACAAATTTATTGAGCTAGGAAGCGCCATTAAACTTGTTATTGCATGGCACATGATCACATAGCATACTTGTGCAACAAAAGCTTTGAATAATAAGTAATTCATGTCAATGCCTGATTCATTTGCATCTAATTTCATCTGTATTTTGTGAAGAACTGCAGCCTTGTAACACTGCAATTCATTTCACTTTTTTGAGAGTCAATTGCAAGCTAAGATTTGCAATGCATCCCTCTTCATGGAGGTCCTGTGAATTCCTGGCACCATGGGCTATAACAAATATAGTCAAAAGGTGTTCTAAAATCTTTTGTATTTTTAATTAGTTAAATGCTGAACTAAGTGATGACATAGTAGGCACATGTATCTGTTACTCATGTGAAACCCTACAGTGCACTACAGATGGGCTAATATTTTGTAAAAAAATGTATTTTAATATGTTAAGTCCTGATAGCAGGCCTTTTCCCTGTTATCATATTGTACAGGACCATATAAACCATACAAAATTGGTCCTGAACTTAAAGTACCATCTAAGGCCTACATTAGAATCTGCTGTATGAGAGAATTAATTCAATTTCTCTGTAAAAATTATGTTACATGGCTCTAAAATATTTCAGAGCCTTTGTCAATATTACAGTCTCAAACTATTGTGCCAAACTCCCTCACCCCTACACCCATAACACCAAATTGTTTTCAGAGGAACTGCCCATGTGTGAGAAAGTAATTTGGCTTGATGTGTTGGCTCCAACTGAAGAATGTAGAGGCAAAGGTCTTTTTCCCTCCTCCTTTTGAATCTTAAGGTTGATACTCTGATTATGTGTAATGATGATTTCAACAACAAACCTACATGGAGGAAAAGACATTATGAGCACTGATTTTATTTGTCTCAACTGCTAAAAAGAAAGAGAAGGAGTAAAAGAGAGATGGGTTTTCTGTTTTGCAGGCAAATGGTAAAACGCAGGGACAAAAAGTAGAATTGTAGGCATTAACCTAGAGAAACTGGATACATTTTATTCATTCTATATTGCTCTCAGCAAGTTTGACAGGTCCAGTACTGCTACTTTAAGAAGCTGTTACTTTAAGAAGAACCAATTTGAATCAATCACTTATTCCTTCACACATTTTAAGTACCTGGTTGGAACACAAGTTAGCATGACAACTTGAATTATCATGGAATCGTTTGGATTAGAAAAGCCTTTAAAGGTTTCCAGGGATGGGGCTACTTCTCTGGGCAAATTGTTTCAGCGTTTCACCACCCTCATAATAAAAAATTTCCTCCTTTTATCTACTCTGAATCTACATGCTTTAGTTTAAAACCATTGCCCCTTGTCTTATCTTTACAGGCCCTACTAATAGTGCATACTCTGAAGAGTATAGTTGTGCTGGAACACCAATAGTTTCCAGGTAAGAGTTTGAAAAGTCCCTCAGAGAAACCTTTGTGGATATTGCTTACAGCTCTGGGCCCCATAATTTAAAAAGGACATTGGAGTATGTCAGTGGGTACCAAGCTGATGAAGAGGCTGGCAGGCGTGTCCTCTGAGGAGTGGCTGAAGGCACTGGGTTTGTCTAGCTCAGCAGAAAAAGTCTATATTATTTTATGTCTTGGTGAGAGTGAAGAAACTGGGAGACAAGTTTGGAAATGTTTCCTATATAGAACCTGCTAGTAATAGAGAAACACTCAAATCTGTGAGTCTGAGGAAACTTCATGTGAGAAAAATAAGATCTTTTCATTTTTTGAGTTCAGTGACTCAGAACAGGCAAAAGTGAACTGAGAGAGATAAGGAGATCTTTTGCTAAAAGAAATACTGAAGTGTTTTTTCTGTTCTTTGCCCAATAGAGAGTTCACTATTAAAAAAATTAATATATTATCTGAGATGAGACCTATGCTATGCTACGAAAAGAAAAAGATAAAGAGGGGACAATTTTTCTCACATATAAAAAAAAAAAAAGAGAAAGTGTACAACTGAGAAATAACAATGAAATCTCATCCACATGCAAGCACAAAATAAAAAAACCACCACAAAACTTCTAAGCTACTTTTATTTGTGATAAACTAAAAAACATTACAGTGAAACAGTGACAGGTTCCAGAACTAAACTAAAATGACAATAGTGTGATATCATAAATGATAATAGTGTGTATCATTAGATAATTTCTAATGATAATAGTGTGGTAAAACCACAGGAAGTAAAAGATATGTCCACACAGGTATGGGACTGTTTCCACCTTCCAGTGTTCTCTAATCTGGAGGAAAATTTGATCACTGTGACTTTGCATAAGTATTTTCAGGTGTGATTTTTTACTTCTTCTAATTGTAAGGTGGGTTTAATTTTTGACATCAGTGCAACTGAGGAGTAACTCCAGCCAATTAAATTACCCTACAATCAACTCAGTTTGAGTTCAAAATCCAGACCCATTTCATTAAACAGATATTATAACACTTAATTAGGGACAGAATGTGGAAAATATAAGCATACAAAATGTTTCATACATTCAAAAGGCTTGTCTTAATCCTCACAATAATTTTCAGTGCTTCTACTAGAATTAATTTTTCAGTATAAAAACTACACACCATACTGTGAAAATAGATCTACTATTTCAACACTTTTTGCCTTTAAATAAGCCAATAAAAGTAGATAATTACTAAGTCTCCAACACATTTAAAAAACTGGTGAGTCAACTGTCATGTATTTTAGTTTGCAAGAGACTGCATGACTAAAGGCACAGGAAATTCTACCACTGAAACCAATAATCAGGCTTTGTCTTACTGTGAATTTACTTAAAGCACTGGCAATTATTTGTTTGGTTTCTTTTCGTTTATATTCATGAATTGGTAAAAAAAAAATGCCTCTACATATAATGGGAAGTAAAATTTATATCTTCTTAGTGACATCTCCTATATACACAGAGATGGAAAAAGGCTCAGCTGCCTTCTCTACTTTCCCTTTATGTTCACAGGCTCTTGCTGTCCTGCAGAGTTTTGTTTGCCTCAAAGTACCAATCCAATTGAAGGTCAAAGATACTGTATTTACACAGACAGTGATCCTCAAACTTCAAATAACCAAAACTGTTAAAAGGACAGAAAAGAAACTCAGTTATAAAAAAAATCTGAATTAACCACTGCCTGAAACTCCATGTTCTGCTTCAGAAATCCATAGTTTCATATGTGCCAAAGCTACTTCCTGTATAGTTTGTCCTGCTCTCTGTCATTATAGCTACTAGATACAGGGTGTTTTGGACTCGGGAAGCAGATACACTTACCTGAAGCTGGTGCACTCTAGAAGTGCTTAAGCTATTGATCCTCTACCATAAATCTTTGGGCTTCTCCAGCAGCAGTCTCTTAAACCCCTGCCTTTATACTTCCTCCTGCTTATAAGCATTTGCAGCTTAGCTGAGACCTGTTGGGCAGCAACATCTAGCTCAGATCATCAGTGTAGGGATGACTTTGATGTGGCATGCTTCCACCTGGAATATTGTCCACGACAACAAACCAGACTGGATTTTTCAGTGCTTAGCTTCTAGGGTAACTAAAATAGAAATCACATTACTCTGAGACAGTACGATATTTGTTTATTTATTCTTTTATAGTCTTTTATAGTCTTAAAAGTTATATGATATTTCTATATACATGCATTCCTGAAGGGAACAAAAGGGACTAACTAGCCCCCTGTAACTGTGTATCTCTTCTGTTTATTGTTAGTAGAATTTTTTGCCTTGAAGCAGGTCCCACATTTTACAGCTTCATTCAATTGCTGTGGGACCTAGAGTCAGGAGACAATTTCAATATAATAGAATTTACACCAGTAAAAATGGGAGACACTTGCATCTCTAAATATTTTTGGGTTTTAGTGTAGAGTAAAACACATATAACTGTGCATGGCTATGATGTTACAGGTATCCAAGTCAGTTTATAGGCAGAAAAGGCAATGACTTCAAATGCAGTAGCATAAAGGGCAACTGTCATAAAGCAAGTCACCAAAATTTCAGCAATAGCTCTTAAAATGGTTCTCAAAGTTCTAGCTGCAGTTTCACAAGGTCATTAGAGGAGAGAAAGAATGCAGAAAAACAGACTGGGGACTGTGTGGCAAGAACATGACATTGAAGAATTCTGCCTACAGTATAGCTTTCAATGTCTCAAAGAGAACTCTAAAACCAGACCCTTAGATATGGTGACCACAGTGGGATTAGCCTTCAAAGCAGACAGACAGGACAAAAGATGTACAAAACTCACAAAATAAGAATTAATTACTGAAGGAGCCATTTGAATTTGCTGGCATTTTTGCCATGTATGGTATTTGTGGAAAAAAATTATCAAAAATCATTTCCCTAACCAGTATAGTAATTTTTCTCACTTACTTATAATTAGGACCAGAGAGAAAAATTATTTCTTTTTTATCTTCTTCTCAACTGAATCCTGAGTGCAAAATAATACGTTGAGCCTTTCAGTTACTATGGTATCAATTTTAGGAGCATTTTACATTCTGTGAACACAAATGACAGTTCATTAAGGCTTCCATATGAAACCTCCTGCATGAAGAGCAGACTAGACTTTTTTGCCTTTACTTCTCTCCTGCAAATACAGTAACTCTCTTTAGGCTACTGCAGGGCAAGCAGCAAAGTTTGAAAATTTGAAGTAAGTTGCATTCAGGCAAGGTCTTAATACACAGTTCTTAATTCATCATGTCTTCTTTATTTATCATTCCTTCTGATGGGTAAGAAAGGTCATTTTTTTCCTGCAATCTGTATTTTTTATACCATAGTATATTGATGACCCTGTTTACTTAAAATAAAAGAATCTTCAACTTCTACTGTGGGGGAAAAAAAAAAAGGGGGGAGGGGAAATTGTTACCTTGGATGCTTAAAGCTATACCAATCTCTCTATAAAAAAGTGGACTGATGTTCAGAAATCTGAATCAGCTGCAAATTTCAGCTGAACCAACACCTTTGATTAAGGGGCAGCCACTAAAAAGCACACAGCATGGGCTAACTAATGGTCCTGTCACAAAGGAAAATGCCTACCTGTCATGTGAACGGAGATGATTCCTCATACACTGAGTTGAGAAATGAGTCGTGAGGTCTGGAATCACTGTTAGTTGAATGTGCTTGGACTTCTGCCCTTCAGTGAATAGATGCCTACCCTTATACACCCTGTCACTTGAACATGTGTGGCAGTGTTATTTGTAAAAAACAAAAGATATGAATATAGCAAATATTTTTTTGAGCTTTATAGGTTTTTTAATGAATTTGCTTATAGTGTCTAAAGTAGAAGACACAAGAAGTAGATCATTTTCCCGGTTCTTGGCTGCACCAAACATAAGTAACCAAAAAAAAGGAGATAAAAAGACAAGACTTTTGTACAATCTCATTAATTAGTCATTTAATAATTTAACATATCAGAGGACAAACTAGCTACATACGCATCAAAAGGAGTGAATTTTGTAGACAAAAAAAAGATGAATAATACATATTTATAATAACATTGTCTCCCTACCCCCTGCTGTATGCCTTTATGCTTCCTACTGATAATTGTCCCTACTCAAGATGCAGCCCAAAATATGTGCTGGGCTTATGGAGTGCACATTGTCCCTTCCAATTTTTTTTTTAAAATTCTTGATAACATGATGTTATGTTTCCAGATTGTGCCTGTATTTTTTTTAATGAAGCCTTAATAAGTCACTGCAATTGGCATGAATAAATTGTTAAGGAGAAGTGATCATGTTTCCTATTTCAGAGAAAATAAAACAGTACATTCCATCTTTTTCTCCCAAGACTTTATTGTCTTTCCATAGTAAGCTGTTAACAAAGAGGTTGTGCTTTCTTGATGTCCATGAACTGTAAGAGACATGATTTTTGACAATCATACTCTCACTTCATAAAGTTTCTTTCTAAGTCTTTATGATCAGAACTGAAATTTAAAAGTCTTTTCTACCGATTCTTTCTTCTGTCTCTCTTCCAAATGAACTTCTGCCTGAGCTGGTCAGTACCAAAATGGATGTTATAGATGTGAAGTTCAAGCAATGAAAATAGTGGAGATCATGTTCCTGGTTTCAGTTATTGTCACCTAGACAGACCAATTTAGATCTGTGTCTTCCTTTCATTAAAATAAAATATATTATAAATTGCTCCATATAACTTTATGAGAGTCTACTGGCATAAAATTAATGAGTTCATAATGCATTTAAATCCCCTTAAATAATAAAATAAAATTAAGTACAGAAGAACATTTGTCCTCTTTCCTGTAACATAGCAAAACCAAAATCTCCCCCACAAATGCTAATTGGATGAACTATAGGATTACAATCCCCAGTTCTTTAGCCATTGTGGGTGAAATCTTGTATTTTAAGGTGGGAATAAATTGGTTGTTTTCTTAATAATTAAGGAGTCATATTTTTCCTGTAGCTGTAAGAAAGCACAATATAATTATAAAGAAATAAGCAATTTCTCTTACACTTTTCAACAATGAGATTAACATATTCCCCCCTCGTGGACACCACTCACTATTATTTGAGCCTGATAGCTGATTTATTTGTATTAGCAGATGATCCTTGGAAGGAATGCAAATGAGCCTCATTAACTCCAGGAGACTGGTTCTCTGGCCTGTGTGTTTAAGTGTCACGGAAACATTAAGAGATGGCTGTTTATTATTGTTAATTAGGTGAGGACTTGCAACAAGTGACTGTTGATGGAGTTATCTCTAAACAGGATTGAAATTAGTCACATTCTGTGTCCTCTGCCTTGCATTAATGCTGAAATAGTCTTACAGAGTCACTACTTGCTGCTTTACTGCAAGGACTACTGCAGATTTTTTTAAATTATATTCAAGCATTTGCAGTCTTTTGTTTTTCCAAAAACAACTTTGAGTTCTAAGTTTCCTAGTGAAACTGTGAAAGGATAGGTGATGTATAGGCACAGGTTGATTAGAATCTTCCTGAAGAACCCTGTTATCTTCACTCTATTTTGTATATAAATCCTTTGAAACATAACCTCCTTCACCCATGTGACAAAATTCTGGTGATCCTTTCTTTGTTAAGTTCTACTTTTTCCATGTCTCAGAAAAGAGAAATGAAAGCTGATAGGTCAGTATTGATTCAAGGCATAAGCTTTTGAAAACACAGTTCTCTCTGCAGAGAAACCAGATGGGTGTCTATAGCTATATTCTTCAACATTTTTCTAGTATTGAACACTCTATAGACTGGAATGGCAAGAATTTTCCCTGCATTTTTAAGAACTGTTGGCTATGCCCTGGGAGGGATCTTCATGCAGGTATCACAGCTAAGAGCAGAAAATTCATCTTTTCTAGCTTGCACCATTACAGACAACAATTTAAAAGAGGAATCACCTAAACTGAATGCAGGTGATGGGACTAAGAAGAAATAAATGAAAAAATAATTGAGAAGAGCTGCCAGATACAAGGAACCAGAGGGTCCATTTGTATGGACTGGAAAAGTGATGTGAAGCAGCAAACAGTTGAGTGGCTTAGGGGAGTTTGTGACCAGACAAGAAGCTGAAGGAAAGGTTGGACACAAGAATGAGACTCAAAGCTGATAGAGAGGTAGGGGCCTGACACAATGACAGAAAAAGAGAGTTGTTGAGCCAAGAGAGGAGGATGGTTTGTTTAACCCCGGTAAACTGAAATTACATAAAACCAATTTGATTTACCTTATGGCATTGTGAAGGGTATGAAATCACAATTTAGGTCATAGAGGACCTAAGTTGGAGTCCTAAGCTTACTATAGCTTAATGGTATTTAAAATACTGTGGTAAAGCAAGCTCTGAAGCTCAAACTTGCTTTGCACTCAAACTCTTTGGATGTACAGACACACCTGAACAGCGAGATCTGAGGTGTCAGGAAGAAGAAATCTTAAGTTGGAATCGACCCATAAGGATCATTCAGTCCAAGTCCCTGTTCCTCACAGGACTACCTAACACTAAACCATATGGCTCAGAGCATCATCCAGATGCTCCTTGAACTCTGAAAGGCTTGGTGACATGACCACTTCCCTGGGAGCCTGTTCCAGTGATCAACAACCCTGTGAGTGAGGAACCTTTTCCTAATGTCCAATCTGACCTTCCCCTGATGCAGTTTCATGCCATCTCCTTGTGTCCTATTGCTGGTCACCAGAGATCAGCATCTCCCCTCCCACTGTACCCCTTGAGGAAGTTGTAGTCTGTCACCTGCAATCTTAGTTAGGGGCTTACAATGTCCATATTATGCTCCATTTTACAAGTATGGCATTAGATGCTATTTTTACAACAGAAAATTTGGTATATTAATTGAACATAATTGTTCATAGATATGTAAAACCCAAAAGTTTTTCGTAAGACTTATGCTCATTTGTTGTAGAACTAAGAATATACAGAATAAAGGGCACGATTAAGAGAACAGAAGATCTTTGAATCAGTAACATCCTTAAGAAACAGAATATTATCCTTGCCTATATCAGAGAAATCCTATGTGATTAGCAGTTAGTAGGGGACTAGTAACTTTACTCAGGTGGTCACAAATCATACAATCTTTATTTTCTGGAAATTTGGCTTGTGATTCCTGCATCTGATTTTCAGAAGGACTGAGCACAGACAGCATTAAATAGAATTATTTTTTAACCTGTAAAATACAACATAAGATTAGGCAATTAAAAAAAGGGAGTAGTTTTACATTGATTTGCAATTATAATATATAATAGTGATTACTAATAGATGATAGTGATAATACCTGAAGAGTTTTTTTAACCCCAGTTTCTACATGCCTTCATTTCTCACTTTATCACAAAGAGATGCTGTACAAATTCATTTATGTGTGTTAGTGAAGCATTAATATATTACAGAGATGAACTCTATGAAAAAGTCTAAGAAGAAATTAAGTATTCTGTTTTCCAAGCAGTTTGAATAGTATGCAGTAAATAAACTATGAGATCATAAAACAAATAGAATAAAGCAAAATACTGAATTGCTGCTGACTAAGTAAGTGGCTTACATTCTGTACCTCAAATGAAGAAGTCCTGTGGAAAAATAGAATGAGATAATTAAATGCTGTGCCATAATGGATCCTCACTAGCATGTGAATTACATTTCACTGTTAACATTAAATCTAGCATTTGCAAGCATTTCAGTGCCTGACTCTGCAATTTAGTGCTATTATTTTTATGTGAGAGCTTTGACATATAATTATTATACAAAATATGTTTATGGTCAGTGACCAGCAGTCATGCAGAACTATGTGTGTTAAGAAGTATGACTAATCAAGTTCTGGAAAACTATGTATATTCATGTACAGAGGTGTGATATTGTCAACAAAATGCCAGTGATGATAAATGTAAATGATGTGATGATAAGTGTAAAATGATGCATAGGTGGACATTTAAAGTACACTTTCACAAAATAAAAACCTTTGTACTTAGGGATTTCTGAACTTAAGTTTTGCACTGGCAAGACTTTCTCAACTATCCACTGACTCTGGAAGACTTGTAAATATAAGAAGACAGGAGTTAAACACACCTTTGAAAATGTCACTTCAGCATTTTCAATATCTTCACTGGACAAACTATGTACTACTTCTGGTATTCATGTTATGCAACAACACCGGAAAACGTGGGAAAATCTCACCATCAGAGCTGGAAGTGCCAAAAGGGAATCACTGCTATATTTATCTGAGCCTATTCTCTCTCTCAGAATTGACTTATGCAAGGCATAAATTTGATCTATTGTTCTTGAAATCCAAGAGCAGAAGTATTCCAGTGAAACACTTTAGCCTCGGGTGTGTGGATCATAGCATTATGCTTTTCTGTTTCAAAAGTAAGAGATCAGTTCCAGTGATTTAATTTCAGTATGGGAGTAATTCTTACAGATCATCAATTGCAATCTACAATAAGTAAGCAAGAAAAATGGAGCTGCAACTTCCAGGACTGCAATATGTGATTTGGGGACAAATTCAGCCCTATGTAAAAAGAAGCACGTACAGGCCCTAGCCATAGGAGAGCACTAGATTAAAAGATGTGACTCAGGTCACAAAATCATTCACGCATAGGTAGATATGCTTTGTAGAAGGAAGTACTTCCTTATTCTCCAAATACTGGAAGGGTGTGGACATCCTCTCCAATGCACTGGTGTGGACTCTGGGGCAGGAAATAGGCTGCATTCACCACTTCAAAGCTCTTCAGTGTGACTTGCTCAGTTACTTTTTGTTAGAACTGAGCAAATGGTTGAGACATCTCTATTCAATCAACCTCCCCTTCCAAACAAATGTGATGTAACTCATAATTATTTTCAGCATGCTGGCATCCAGTTGTACTTGAAAAGGGGTGTATTTGAACTTTCACAGATTTCAACTGGATGTTTATTGGTTTTTTTTCATCACAATTTTCCTTTCTCTTAATATAAGGCTATTTTCAAGCTTTCTGGACACTGATATTTGCCTCTGGTTGTCCTCATCTACTTCCCACTGTTGAGTTGCTGTGCCCAAGCCGGGAGGGGGGGGGAAAAGTAAGGATGCTTTTTACATAGTATATTAGATAGTCTGTTGTGTTCTGACAAGTACAAGGTTCTATTCCATTTGACCAGTAGTTAGAGACATGCTGTAATCTGTTTTGGTTTTTATTTTAGTTTATTAGGAGATTTCATCCTCTAAAGGTAAGTATTTTTCTTTGTAGTTTATGTATCTAAAGTATTTAGATATATAATTTATATATTTTTTAAATCTGTATTTTTAATGTATAATATTTACATATTTAATTTACACTAAATGTTTGGTAATATGACCTTAAAATTAATGTTTCAAAACCTCTTGTTCAGTAGAATTGAAATTCAGAGAAAAACAGCAATGAACAACAAAATGATGAAAAAAGAAAACCCAGGTTATTTGAATAAATAATCTCTGGGAAAATGATTGTTACAAGCAAATTGGTAGTTTCTCGGTCCTTAAATAACATGAAATTTAACAAGATTTTAAAAAGAGCTGTTAATACTGCCAAATGAGTGGATAAATGCAGCTCAATGATAATTGATGAATCACAGCAAATTATTTATAACAATAAGAGTATATTTGAAAAGTGGTGGCATTTGATGAACAAGGAATAGCACTGGAAAAAATCAATAATCTTCAAAATTATTGATTCATTATCTGTTAATCAGAAAGGAAGTTGGGTTTTTGAAAAACTTCAATGTAAAGGATATGTTCATTGGTCTACTCTATGTTAAAATTTCAAGTATTATCTATTATTCTAATAAAATATAGATCAAAATACTAGTCATTTTTCTCAGCAACACTGATGAGCAAAGACTCAATAGTTTGACATTTAACCCCTGAACTTCTGTGTATCTTTAGGATATGAAAGCTACCTGTTTTTGGTTTTTTTTTTCCAAAGCTCTGGATCAAGCTGACAGTGGTGACAAAGTTGAATACCTAAAACATCTGCAATTATGAAGTAACAAATTATACCTCCCAATGCTTGTAGTTCTAAGACCAGATAGAACTAGACAAGTGGTACCCACTGTTCCAGGGGCAGTGGGACCCAGTGTGATGGGAAGGCACCAAGGATGAATTGGGCACCAGAAAGAGAGAAGGGCAGATAATTTCTGATTTTTGAATAATGTTTTCTTTGTCACTGGAGAATAAGAACGTGCTTGTTCTTTGTTTTAAAGGTGAAATGTCACTGAGCAGGAGAATAGTAGAATACTTCAGTGTCTCTCTTTACTTCAGTTTGTCCCATTTGCCCTGAAACAAAGTAATTTTGTTTCTGCTGAAGACTCCAGACTTGTTTGATTATGATGTAGTTCTTTTATTGTCAGCATAGGAATAAACTTCTGACAAGACACAGAAATGACGTCTTCCTGTTGCAAATGACAAATAAGTATAGGTTTCTAATATGAAATTTTGACAAACAACTATCTGAATTATCCTCCAAAATTTGGGTGAAGTGCTTCTGATAATAATAAATAGTAAAAATCTGTAAAGAACCACATAAAATTTAATTCAGCATCACAAAAAAAAAAAAAAAAGAAAAGAAAAGAAAAAAAGAAAAAAGGAGCAAAAATAACCATTCATTATACTAGTTTGTCAATACTGGTAGCTGTATTTATGCAGACTAGCAAGCACACATGGTTGTCTGCAGAGCTCTCAGCTCTGTCAACTTTGTACATGGTCATTTCAGTTCAAAAATTTATTCAGAGTTGGAGATTTTAGTGGTTAACCATTCAGGAAATGTACAATGTCCTTCTCTAGAAAGAGCACAACATATCTCTGAACACTGTAAAAACATAAGCAGTGGATGATATCAAATGAATATTGGAAGAATTGGACCTAGTTTAAGTCTTAAATGCTGAATTCTGATATCTTTTTAACTTCTGCTTTTAGAAAACAACTGAGGTCTGTGGTGTTGTATCACTCTTGCAATGGCTATTGTATGACAAAACATTCAGTAGTGGGACAATAATTGGGTATTTAATATAAATGAAGGACTCTCATTCAGTGGTTATCTGTCTCAGACAGCACCCTTACCTCATGCTACTTTGCAAATGTATTCTCCATTAATATATCCCAGGCAGCTCCTTAAAATGAAATGGGGAGGAAAACCAGCTGAAATTTTGCAATGTTGATGTTATAAAATTAGAAGAAATGGTACAATTAAGTCCCATTACCTCTCTGATGGTGTTGGATGATACTATTATATACTCTTTGTGATAGTTCTTATTGAAACAAAGCCATGAGCTAGCAAGAAACAGAATTACAGAACTACAATAACAGCATATTAAAGTGGAAAATGGGGCTTATCTATATGATTAGAAGTTTTTTCTTTTCTCAGAAATTTTATGTACTATTTACTAAGCTTTCAATTTAGCATATACCTGTCAAGCACTAACACATAACCCATAAAAAACACAATATGAAACATAACATAGCACAAATGTTAGCAAAAAAATGGTTTAGTGCATGACAGGAAAGTTCACCCAACCTAGGCTTTTAGTTACTTCACTCAGGAAATAGACTAAGTAAATAGATGGACTTTAGATTAGGTCTCAACAGCCAAGAGTCACAGGTTCTGTCAGACCAAAGGGTGAATTACGCTGTCCTGTGCTTTCTATAAACAATACTTGGGTTTAAGATGTACAAATTTAGGAGCTATACTTCAAAGCCCTGTATTTAATCACAGACATTATACAGTCTGTCTAGAATGGAAAAGCTACCTTAAGAACCCCCATTCCAAATTAAAGGATATATTATAAATCCAAAACAATATCTTGATCATGCTGTGAACAGAAATCGAGGTTGGTAAGCAACGTTAGTGAAACAGAAATTACAGAAAATTAAGTTATGCAAAGATCTATAAATCTCAGAGCTTCTTCATAGCTTATATTTCAAAATAAATAAACTTCATCACTTTTTTGGTCTTTTGTTCTAAGCTATCTGGAGGTACCATGAATTGAATTGTCATTTCTTATTTCCATCACTTGTCATGTCTTAACTGTAAATTATTCCCTTCATTTTTGAAGCCTGCACCATAGGAGAAATTTCTTTTGATCATCTTTCTGTCCTGCTACAAATTTTGAAGGCTTCCATTAGATCATGTCAAAATTGCTTTATTTTCTGGATGAATTTATGTAAAAGGCAGAAAATGGTATGAATTTTGATATAAAATAAAGATACTAAATCAATCCTTTAGGATTCCTCAAGTTAAACAAAAAGTGACAGGTGTCACATTTTTGTCTGATTACCTTAAACCGTGAAAGCCTCATCTTTGCATTCAGTAAAAAAAAAATCAAAATTATCTATACAGAAATGAGAAAAAAAATCATATTGAACATTCTTTGCTACTAATCTGTCAAGTGTCAACATGTGGATGCCACTGAGCAAGACCAGTGCTGTCAATTTTAACTACAGTAATTTGTCATATTCCTTCCATAAACAAAGTGATGGGAACAAAGAAGTAATTTTTTAGTACAAAACTCTTTGCCTAAATTGTATCTAGACTAGTAGAGTGTGAAATCTCTCATTGCTCTGGTCAATATGCTGGTAGCATCAGTGATATAGCAGAATATGACAGTTTTGTTTGTATTCATGGCTGTGACCTTTAGCTATGCACAGCATCAATTTTGGATCCCAATCCTTGGCTGCATCCTTGCCAACATAATTTATGCCAAGGGATTATCTTGTCTTCTACGCTTCAGCATTAATAAAAAATAAAAGGAATATAAAAGGATAAACACTGGCACCACTGTTCATTGTGTGAGTGATGGCTTGTGACAGTAGACAGAATGTCTCACCTGCATGTACAGCCTTCTCATCCAAACAGATGTGCACACCATATACTTTATTTCTGTGCATGTGAGAGACTGTCATGCATAAGCAATGAGCTTCTCTTCTTGTCATAACCCTTGATCGGATGCAGTCCTCTGAACTGCCAATGTATCTCCCCACTGTGATGAATGTCTTCATCTTGGTGGATGCAGGATAATGTTGATCCTCATATGAAAGCTTGGAATCATGTCCAAGAGAATTCCTAATGGTGACAAAATTTTTGCAAGGAGTAGAATAAGGCAAGGTAAATCATCCTTGCACTTTTTTTTTCTTGCTCAGCACAATATTCTGCTTGTTGCTGACAGTTCTGTGTAGTCAGCTATGAAGGAATATGAATTAAATACTTCCTTTCCAGTTGACATACAGCCCCCTTCCCTGGAAAACGGGATTCTGGCATTCAGAACAATACCTACAAAGACTGTATTAAGATGGAGTAGGTATAATCCGTAACTTTACGAACACTGGCCGAGTGAACATCTTCCTGTAATCTTCATTACCACAGAACCTTCTCCACATATCTATCTCATCTAATGCTCAGTTCTGGGGTCAGGACTGTTAAAAATGTAAGCATTAGCTAATTGAAGTGTTAGCTCACCCAATGGCTCATCATAAACTATTAATAATGCTCTTGCATTATTCTTATGTCTCAGAGATCTAGTCAATGTCAGTTAATCATGGTTTTTTTCACTTTCACTTACCGTGTATAATGTCTGAATAATTTCCTGGTTTACAAGTTTAATATTTTTCTTCTTCTTTTCTTTTTGTTCCTGAATTAGTCCTAAATCTGAGTAGTTGGGATACTTCATGGCCCATGTGTTTTAAGATTGATAGTGGAACCCTCTTTAATCTTATATCTCCTAGGAAGCTGCCTCTGTACATAAAATACTACTTTTTATTCTATTTATTAGATTGTATATCTTAGGAGATTCAGCAAGAAATAGAACAAGGATAATTACAAATTACTTTCCAAGCTGGTTGCTAAACAATACCAAGACAAAGAACTTTTATGTTTTTGTTCACAATTACCCAATAATGCTTTTTTTTTTTTGCATTCTTGCTATATATACACAGATATAGTTTGGGTTGGTAATAATTTGCTTTCTATTCAAAGGAAAAAAATGCCGTAAGTTTAAATAGTTACAAATATTTATTTATAAGCCAAGATGACATTTAGGCTTAACCTGGTGACATTTCTGCTCCCTGTTTCTCTCTGTAACACCTGTTGCTGATCTTGCTGTCATGTGGGAGACTGCTTCCATGGAAACACTCTCTGCACTGTATAGTGTCCGCTTTTGATTTAATGCACTTCTCATAAAATATTTTTTCTCCATTTTTATTATTAATTTGCCATTTTTCTGCATATTCTTGTAATACATATAATCTCCCACCTCCGTTCACAAGTACTGTGTGTGTTACACATTTGCACACAAATGTGTGTGATTCCCTCAGGGTTGCTGATGTGACTTTTCTATCAGTCCAGGTCACAGACACCAAGTGTCTATTTGATCTCATGCAGTAGATACTGTGCAGCTCATCCAGGTCTGCTTAAACGACCTACAGATTGACCACTGCAGGGATCCATAGCAAGATACAGCATTTTTGCTTTGGTTAAATGTAGCATTTGAAATATGGGAAAGGAAACAATGATTTAATAAATTAGGGCTTAAAGTGACACCAAAAAAAAAAAAGTAGTTTTTCAAGAACCAAATTTTTGACAGACCCAATGGTTTTCTAGGGCATTTTGTGATTCACTACAGTCTCCAATTTTGTGTATATCTGGAGAAAAATTAAAACAGGTCACGTGTGGAAAGCACCCAGACTCAGAGTGTTATAAATGTGAGTGTTTTAGTCTTGGTCCATCTTTTTCATAGTGATGTCAACACCAGGTTTTGTTGCCAAAGCTTTCTGAAGTGATTATCTTTTTTTAAAACAGCGTTAGATTAAAAAAAAAATCAACGACCTAAAACTCACAACATTGTTTTTAATAAAACCATCATGGTATTCACAAAATAAAGAAACCGTAACAGCAACATTGAGGTCCATTATTTTGCTTCAAATATACTATATCGATGTTATATACACATAGAACACAGAAAAATCATAGAAACATGGAATGGTTTAGATGGAAAGGAAGCTTTAAAGATAATCTAGTCCAACTCTTTTGCTGGGTACTGAAATTGTCATTCAAAAATGTGAAGTAAAAGAGTCAGAAGTTTGAAAATGCCAGAACGAAGTTTGTTCATGCAGGAATTTTACCTGCATGTGTAAAGCTGGCAGTTACTAATTAATATTCCGTAGAAGCTGAGCATTCCCCTTAAGCTAATTTAACAATACTAAAGATTGAATTATTTTTTTCAAAACAGTTGATTAACACTGGTAGAGTGCTCTTAAAGACAGCTAAGTCTTGAGGAAGTACTTTCCAACACATATCAACACTTTTAGACATGGGTTCATGACACATTTCTTATACTTTTGTGTTATGAAGCATGGACTTTGTAGGAATATATCGTGTACATTAAATATCTGAGCAACCTTCACCCTTGTAACCAACATTCATCCTCACACCGTTCCTACTGGACATTTCATGTAAAGTACAGAAACTTATCTTCTCACGTTGTCTTTCTCTGGTGTTTAAGTAACACACTCTTCTCCACTCTGTAAATCCTTCTGCTAATTGGAGTTCTAGTTAACCACTTATGTGTAAGTGAATCTGATCTATTAAGAGTGTTAAGTTTTAGCTTTGGTAACTGAAAGAGGAACAGGAGTGTGGAAAATAGGGTTGTAAGGGAGAACCTACTGATTACAGCCTATTTATAATTGCAGCTCTTTTAGTCGAGCATTGCTTGACTTCAATGGCTGCATGCTCTGCAGTGGTCACACTGCACTTATCCACAGCAATTCGTCCAAATTATGCTCATTCCCTTGACCAGCTCTTCTGGGTGTGCATACAACGGAGATGGAATCATTTGCATCCCACCCATCTACTCTAGCCCTGTGACATTTATAAAAGCAGAACTTCAAAGATGGTTTACCCCTGAATGTGAAAAGATGTATTACCATTTATTGAGGGCATGTACAAGGGAGATCCAAGCACCCTGAAACATGGAGGTCACTTAGATCCAGTCATAACATATGGTTACCTCTAAAATGAACCAGTGGTAACACTTTCAGATATCAGCATTTCTGATCTGTTAGAACCTTCCTTTGGGACAGGACTGAGGTAGAGATTGCTGGAAAATCTGGTTCTTCTTTGCCTAATGATGCCAAAGTTACAGTTAGTGGTACATAGAGTAACAGGAGACATCTGACTTTGACGAGCTGACCACTCTTAAGTAACAACACAAGAAGTTTGAGCTAAATTCTCTGACCTGATCTGAACCCTTAAACCAGCATGTAAGGATATTGAGTAGTGAAGCAGCAAAGTCCCTATCAGAGAGGCTCTTGCCCTACTGCTACTGGAGAGCTCTGCATAGGAGTCTGGAGGAGCATGTGCCCTGCTGCTGTCCTTGCCCACAGACAGCAAACAGTGCCTTGGGAACTGCTGCTAATCAAGTCCTGGCAAAGTCCAAAATGGCTGTAGTCTTTGGGCTTGGAGCACAAATGGAACTGGTTTCAGAAAGTCATAATGGAATCCTTGACAGCTCCTTGCTTCTTGCTTCAGTACAAATACTCTTGTCTCTCGACTTTAAAATTCTCTGACATGAGATGATCTGCTTAAAGTGTCACACATTTCTGGTGGCCATGGTGTGCAACCAGTCAAGTGCTTTTCTTCTGGTTATTTCTCACTGCTGAAAATCTGCAGGGGAAGTAAATAGAAGAAAAATTGTCAACACAAATGATGTTTAAAGCCCACGCTAAGAGCTCACTTGTCCCATCTGCTTAAGAAAATTATCCCTCCAGTAAATTCATTTTTAATTTGAAGAAAAACTCTGGTTTAGTCACACGACAGTCATTTTTAATTATGTTATCGAGACCATGTTGGGTTTTTCTTGCCCTTCTGGGCTGATGCTTTATTTCCTCATCAGCTGACTCTCCTAGACTCTTCATTAGGAAGACAGGGACTGAAAACACAACATACAAAGCAGACTCACTGCACCTTTTTTTAATGCAGGGTGGGTTTTTTTCCTAAAAATAAGCTCATCTACTTTTCTCATTTCCCAACTGTTATGCAGAGACACTTTTAGCATCTGTTGGTATTAGGAATCTATAAATAGGAGTATCTGGGTTACTAAACAGAGAAAGAGTTTTTCCCCTCCTTTCTCTAAATAGATGGGAATAAAAAGAATATTTGAAAGAAAACAGTAAGGGAAGGGATGCTGAATATGTATGTGTAAATTTTCTTCTAAATAAATATGGCAATTAATCAGTTAGAGATACATTTAGGCTACTGTACTTTAAGAAAAATTAAAATGGATACTGACAAAGTCCAGTAGTCTTAACAGATATTTAGATCCCAAAAGGCATTTTGCATGGGTGCTTATTGGAAAAAAAAATTCCCAAACAGAGAAATTTTAAGTGTTCTCCTGCCTGTCTTCAGCTTCAGTGTTCTGTGTGGATTAAACTATTGTACATGGACAGCATATTTGCAGTAGGTTTTGTGACTATTAGATGGTCACCAGTGGCAATAACACAGCCAGTTGTCTCCTACTTCAGTCCAAAAATTGCCCTCCACCACGATGACAACCTCTTCTGCAATAAAGTCTGCTTCTTGGGAATGTATCTCATCAGTGTGACTGATGATCCCTCTGTGTAACGGGATATTTCCATTGAAGTGCTATGGGAAATGCAATAGAAGACAATCAAAAGTGTCTGGATTTAAGAGATTAGTGGGGACAAGGAGAGGATCTAAATCTCAGATTCAGTGATTTCTTTCAATTTATCACATAATCAGTCATTTCTAGCCTGGCTATTGTTGTCTCCCAGCTACTACCTTGTGCTGCTTTGCCAATGACTGCAAAAAATGCAGATTTGTGAGGTGGTACTTAACTTCTTCACAAGGACTCTAGCTTTGCATATCAACCACTGCAGAATTAAGAATATTCTCAGTGTCATGACCAGGAGCATCTGCCCCACAGGCAGCTTCCGCAGTAAAAGAGGAGAATGCTGTGGAGCCATTTGCTTTTGACTTGTCTTCCTTGACAGAGCTCTTTATCTCAGTTTAGCTAGTAGAAAGAGTTACAGGCTGAAGGTGTCAAATAACATTGTAAACTGTGATCTACTTTCTCTCCCTTCATCACCCCTCTCTGTCTCCACTGCTTGAATTAAAAATAAATGGCCATCTTGCCCTGTTTTCTTAAAGTATGTTTATAGATTCCTAGTCAGAATAAAGGCTCTTTATTAAACCTTGATTTGGATCCTTCAAAATAATTTAATTTCAAGGATTTTTAAACTGAGACATCATGCTAAGGAAAGGTGCAGTTGAAAGACTGGAAAGTATTATAGTTCTAGGACAAGACTCCAGACTGTTGAACAGTCCTTTGTGCAGTGGACAGTTTAAAAAAAAAAAAAAAAACAGAGAGAGAATCTCACCCAGGTTTCACCAGCACAACATGGATTTTCTAGTCATAAGTGATCCATGATCAAAGCTGCCTTAAGCTACTTTTTGTAAGAGAAGAACTGATTTTATTATCTTAAGCCTCTAACTTATTAAAACCTGATTGTGATGTTTTCTTTATATTTTGCATTGTGTTTCAGGAAATATCTTGTGACTATGGTTATGAACATAAAATTAATAATTCATTATATACTATGGAGCATCATGATTTTTAATAAAACTTGAAGCTTATTTATGCAAGAGAAGTATACTTTCATATAGTGGGATGTGTGTTCCTCTGGAAGTTTTTAATAAAGTATTGCTAAAAACATGCAGATCACATTTCAACAAACCCCATACTTTATATAGAAGTGCAAACAAGATCTCATCACTGTAGATAGTTTGCAGAAGTACAGGCAAGAGAAACAATATAAGAAGAGCACAATAGCCAAGATCTAAAAAATATATTTATTACCTAGAAGCATAAGTGCTCACACCTTTGCCTTTGTAGTTTAAAGTCAAGTACAACTGTGCACTTACCATCTCTCTGCTTTCCTGGCTTTTTCGGGGTTGAACCCCCACTTTGTTCTGTGCATTCAGTGCTACTGTGCTCCTTACACTGAGGTCTGTGGAGGAAGGGAATTGTGAATCATCTGGACCAAAAGGCAGAGTTATGGGATTTTGGTGCAGAAAATAACCTCCAGATTGTGACAATATTCTGCCTCATCAGCTCCAGTGTCAGGATGAGGCTGTTTACTCTGCTTCTTGCTTCAGATAGGTGCTGGACAATCCTGACCTTCTTAATCTGACAGGAGTTCTCTAAACAAACCCTCTTTTCCTGTGTGACCCCTGAAAGACGTTGATAAAGACCCTCTCCTTACAAGCTATGCTTGGTTCAAAGCCCTTGGGAAGAACGACAAGTCAAAAAACCTAGATTTCTTTTCTTACTTTTCATGATATTGAACATGAAATATTTTCCTCCAGCTTAGAGATGCTATCTCTGTAGACTTCCCTGTTTTGGAAGACAATGGAAGAGGTTGCTTCCATGATGAGAGGCCTTTTTTGTTTTTTTTTTTTTTTTTTTTTTCTTTTATTTAATTGTTGATTAAAAGGGTCCAATAGTTTGAAAGTGACTGGGCTAGACAGTGGCTAGATTTTCTGGCTAAAAGCTGAGCAACAAGACAGAAGGACACGAACTACCAGAGCAGAATATGATCTATAGCATTATAAAAATTATTGGAACATGACAGGAGAGCTATCATGGTGATAAAGCATGCATTGAAGAAGTGCTGCTTTGGAAACAGAAGAATGGAAGCTAAAGCAGTAGGTTAGCACATATATTTATAGAAGGGCTAGTGAGAGTTAGTAAGGAAAGCACGATCTTTGTAACTGAAGAAAGCATCAAGCTTCCCATTGTGTGTTTTCAGAATATGTTAAATATTACTCATGAAAATGTTCATGCCTTGTAAAAATGATGGAGGATTTGGATTTTGCAAGAGGAGGAAGTGTTCAGAGTTAGACAAGTAGAATGAAATCATGAAACTTTTAGCAGTATGACTTAATCTTTTTCCCCATTAGCAAAACTAACACCAAATCTCTGCAACCAATTTTAGTATTCATACTTGGAAAATATGAATAAAGTGAAGAGAGAAAATTGACAAAAAAATGAATGTTTTATAGACTGGAGAAGTCATTTATAAGGAAAGCCTAAAGGCTTTAGTAAACAACCTATTGAGATGCACTTTTCTAGTCTATACATATGTTTCTGTGTGATCAGAACATTCTGCCAATTCCACCTTTTTGGTTTTATCTTATAATTATTTTTAAAATTATTTCGTGTAGCAGATTGAGTTGATCTTCCCTTACTCAGATCATTACACAGCCACTGCAAAACAGTTAATACATGAGAAAATTTTTAAATCTTTTCTTCCTAGACTAGAAAAACCTAAAATAATATACAATAAACAAAATTAAAAATTCAGCTGGCCTATATTAGAAAAGTAGGACAATTTTTGGCATTTTCTTCATAAGGAGGGTAACTATCCATTGGAAATCTTAAGATATGAGGAACACTGAATTATTATTGATTAGCTCTGTAACAGATGTATTGTACCAGAATTGAAATTTTGGGGGCTTGAAGCAGGAACCCCTGTGGCTATTGTGATGCAGAAAATTATATTAAATTATTACAGTAGTTCCTCATGTCTTTATTTCTGTATATGTAGACCATGACAGCAGGCATGACAGAACCCTATGGACTTCTTCAGGGATGATGACCTATTTAGCAATAGTCCTTCATGGGAATTTTCACAAAGGAAAAGCAGACATGTAGAGTACTTATGCCCATTCTTTCTTATGAGGAGCTGCAGGTATGTTGACAGTAGCTGCTGCTTTTCTCTCTAATCTGGGGAAAAATCCCTTCCTTTTTTATTTTTTATAACACGAGGAAGATTATTTCCTCTATGAAAATAGTCCTTTTAAACACTTAAATCAGAATCACAAGGACCATTGGTGTGCAATTGAGAAGGAAAGAATTAATATAGGAACAATAATACTAAGAAAAAAGGTACAGGTCAGAACTCCTAGGTTTAGGTAAGGGCTCCCAAGAGAAAAGGTGGGGAAAAAAAGTCTGTAACAAAAGATGACAGAAGTCCTTACATTCACAATAACACAAGGAGCTGTTGCAAATTTTTTCAAGATTAGTTTTAAATAGAATCTAAAAACTTCCAATGATAAAAGTCAGTAGAGTTCTAATTGCCCATTAAAAATTATATCAATACAGTAAATGAAATCCTAAATGCCTGAAGATGCCCTTTTTTTGTTGTTTATTCCCTTTCCAGGTTTATAAAAATAACTGGTCAAAATCAGCATCGGCTCTGGGTCACAAGATATATAGTCTTTGCTGTTGTAACTATAACCAGCTGCTTGACTAAAATTGACACTGATTTATTAATTTACCAGATTAGAGGAAGGTCAGTAATAACTTGTCCTCTTCTTCCTTAGTATTATCATCAAGTTTATGGTCAGGTCCCACAGACCTATACATTATCATTAACTATACATTATGGTCTTGGTAAGAAATCCATTTGAGTCTGCAAGAGATTTTCCTCTCATTACTGTTGGATCAGGCTGAGCTGGAATTTGCAGAATTGTCATTGGCATCTGTCCATATCATAAGCCATACTGTGCTCTATTCTGTGAAGGTATTCTAAATGTTTCTTGAGCACAGGAATGTCTAAATCCACAGAATTTATCTAAGAAAGAATATTTCCTGAAAATATTTTGTGGATGGAAATACAGGAGCGAACAAAATTTTCTGTATCTGTAGATTTCACAGAAAGAATGAATGAAGACCCTCCTTGTATTAGAATATGACTGCTTTCCCAAGATTTCAATACTCAGCCATATAATTGGCTAAATGTAAATAAACACATTTTTATCATTGTTTAAACAACAAAATTCTAAAAAGAAAGTGTATGGCAAATCACTCACCTGCTCAAATGTGTGGCATTTACTATTAGGTATTGATGTTACATGTCAGGATGTGCAAGAAATGCTATCATGGAATGTAGATGTGCATTTCTGCAACATAACCGAGCATACACTGGCTACCTGACAACAGAAACAAGCATTTTGTTCTCATTGTGAGTGTGCCAAGTGATGAGAAAAGGGCTGTAGAACCTTTGGGGGAAAAAAAGTGGCAAGTAACTTGCCTTCCAGAACAATTAATTTGCTCCATGATTTCTGCTTGAACCATAGTAGATGGCCTCAAGAAAAAAAGTGGCATATTGACTGAGATAGTGAATTCTTGAAAAATAGATTTGTTTCAGAAGCACCAGATTGGGCAGTCCTCTGCTTACAATGATCTGGGAACATCCATGTTATAGAGAACAATAGTGAACACAATGATTGCTATGTTTGTGGAGCTAAATATGTGGCAAGTATCTAGTAAATACTACATCTTCCCAGAAACTAACAGTAATAATGCTGATGCACAAAGGAGTTCTAGACAGAGATGGAAAAAGAGAAAGACAAAGATTACATTCTTTCTGCAATATCTTGCACGTAACAGCAAGTATCTTGGGTGGGTACCACACAAAGTGGTAATCCCTCCATGTGTATTTCTTCTGAATTAATATTTACTTCTTCAAAACTTTTCAGCTCAGAACATTAACAAACATTGGTACCACAGCTACAACTCTTCATCAGATGAGGATACCTTGACTTGGATCTTTCCTCAGTGTGTCTCATCTGCACACATGTAGCATCTTCACTGACAATTAGCTGACACTTTGAGAGAACACATTTCAAGAATACTTCCTGCAAAATCTTCAAGCAATTGCTTAAAAACAATCACTGAATGTGCACCACGAGCATACCATATTAGCATGCCATAGTTTTGCCAGATTTTCATGACTCCTTTTGGTTTGTGTGTTGGTACAATCATAACAGATTATTCTATAAATGTGAATAATTCAAGGGCTCATTATTCTACACACAAGCTCACTGTGGTTCTCCATTGGTATATTATAGTGAAGGTGAAGCTGTGCCTTTTATAAGAATTGGTTTGGCTGTTGGTTCCAGCTGAAATAACACTGATCATTTTTTATAAACTCACAGTTTTTCAAGGAACACTAGAAAAAATTCAGAGACAAGGTTTCTTAGTTATTCTTTGCTTATGACAGATGTCAAGAAAATGTTTCCCATCAGAACAAATGAGTTAATAGGATGATTTAGACTGGCAATGACAGCTAGCCAGCCCCCAACTCAGAGCAGAGTGGTGTCCAAGGTTTACATAATACTCCCCAGGATCTTGTCCAATTTTGATTTATTGTGTTAAGAAATAGAGATTGATACTTCATTAGCCTATTTTAATATATTCTACGAATGACTGATATAAAAATGAGAATCAATCTCTGTGCAAGGAATCCACAAAAAATATTCACCTTACATTTATGACAATGTTCATGTCGATACCACTGACAATTTTTAAAAATGAGGCAATGTGTCTCTTCAGAGGTGATCTCAGTTAACTTCCTTTTCATTTTGATGTGCACTTATTACCATTGTAATGAGAATTTCAGGGATCCTCAAGACTCCTTGAATGTGAGGACACTTCTTTACTCATTGTCAAAGAAGCACTGATGCCCACAAATGAGAATATTTGAAAAAATGTGCTTCAGACTGTCAACATTTGATGACCAACCTAAAGCACTACAGTATTTATTTTTGCAGGAAGAGCATTTATCATTTAAAAATCTCTCTATGGACTCCTGTATGGTTTGACTAGAAATGTGGACAACTGATCTTGCCTGTTAGTGGTGTTAAAGGTTGAGCTCCAGATTGTATTGACAACAATCATCATTCTAATCATCATTCTAATCACAAGCATTAGATTATTGCTGTGATAAGACTTCTTAAAGTGTAGTAATTCTGATTCAGTGGTCTTTTCCTAAAAAATCCCAAATGATAAATTTGACTCAAGAAAAAGATGTTGCTGAAACTCAAAAGCAAGACAATCATGCAACTTATCATTGAGAAAATCACCAGTTACAATGCTCAGTGATGCAGAGCAACCAAGCAATATAAGCAGTGATGTTCTTATCACATTGTAAGTTTTACCCGTGAAACTGAAATCTCTAGACATTGATAGATAGGGGAGATATGAAATGCATCTTTGGTAAGGCTATGACTTCCTCCTATGGCCTTTACTTATAGTACCTGATTTGCCTATCTTATTAGCAATTATCTTACTCACAGATAAGGCAGAGGACAGTCTGTTCAGGGGTTTGTCTCTTGTTTGCTTTATGATAATGTGATAGTCTTTCTGAATAAGAGTCTGTAATGCAGACTGACTAACATCAGCCTATCCCATGACTGCTATCTTAGATAGCAAGCAGGCAGGCACATCAATTTAGATTCTACAGGAGCAACTGTCTTATCTCAAGTCTGTAAAGTCACACTCAAGATCATTCTGTACTGTTCCTCGGAGTGACTCCAGAAGTTCTTCTGCTTGTCAGCACCAACATGTAAATCTTGTCACCAGAAACCTGAGAGCATAATTACAAAGCCTGGTTGCTAGGGTCTAGAGTGTACTAATAAATCTTGACCAACTTTGTTTAGGGTTTCTGTCCCCACTTAGCACTGACAGGGGCCAGGAACCTCATTCCAGCTTAACTCTGGGCCTTCAGTGCCAGTCTAAGCTATGTCATAGGAATGCCTGTCCTCAGCTCAGCCACTATGTTGGTCCTGACCCTGATCTGCAGAATGACTTCCTGGCTCACCTTGAACCTGTGTCATCATTGTGGCCCTGTCTGTTGAGCACTGAACCATGTCTAACACTGGTTATGATTGCAGAACCTGATTCTGACCCTGACCTGCCAGTTGTAACTCCTTGGCTTGATCTCGGACATGCCTTATCACCACAAACTTCTCTGGGGCTCTGGACTCTTGACTGAGCCTGGCTCCATGTTTGGGACTGAGATGTGCAGTGAAGGACATACAACACTTTAGTAACAAGCAGTTCCAGATCTTACATACAGTATCAAACAAAAAACACTATCAAATAATTTCTGCATCAAGCCTATCACTTCCATATGAGTTATGACAGACATTTTCAATGCAGATGACCAGTTGTGATTTAAAACCTTCAAGTGAGTCCTGTGGTTTCCTAAGTAAAATATTTCTGTGGTTTACTGTTCTTATTGTCACAGGCTTATTAGGTACATCTGTGTTCCCCTAGTGAATGTAGCTGGTGTGAACTCTCAACTATTGGATTTTATTATGACCTTTTGTTTTGGCAGAGTAAAGGAGTAATGACTATAAAAACTGGCTTCCTTATGGGAGCTGCTGTAGATGGTGGTGAAGTAGATGGTGGTGAAGTCACCTTTTAATCTTCTTTCAGATAAAGTAAACAGATCCATTTTCTTTAGTGCCTCAATGTAAAACCAACAATACTGTTCTTGATTGTTCTGAGGAATTTATTATATAAATTAAATGGATAATAATAATAATATAATGAACAGTTACAGCTGGTCAGAAGGTCAGAGGAAAGGGGTGGAAGGTTACCAGCAGAAAGGAAGTAGTGTCTAGGAAAAGCCTTATTTTTAAGCATTTAATTTCTGAGCCTCTGATTTGCTTTTACAATATTCTTTTCTGAGCCTCTGATTTGCTTTTACAGTTTTCTAAGGGTATTTTCATGTTGTGATAAAGTTCTGTCCCTTATCTCCCATTATATTTCACTATTAATGAGGAAGGAACCAATATATAAAAAAGAAAAGGAAGTTAATTCAGTGGGAGTATTTGAAGGATGTTTGTTTTTTCTTCACATAGCTTTTATAACTTTCACAACAATTCCTGAGATTTTGTATAATTCAGCACACCATTTTCTATAGTAAGAACACAGGTTTTCCCAGACCATATTAGCTTATCTAATACATCTGATGTCAGAAAGCACTCATGACTAGTGACCAGTCCTAAATTCTTTAAAAGAAAGTGAAAAAAAGTCCTATCTGGAGCAATGACTGTGGCATAAAACATTCTCAAGCAGCTGTATGCCAAATCAAGGCCCTGTAAATGCTTCTCAGGAAGGGTTGAATTCTGAATATGCAATCTGAGGCATCTTGAAAAGAGCATATTTCAGGACATTTGCTGAAAACCGGCCCCGCTCTGAGCAATGTATTTAAAACATCCAAAATAACTAATCAGGCTTGAATAACTTGACCAGTTCTTTCTATTTGTCTGAATATTCGAAATGTAGATGTGCTTCTTAGATATCTTCCTCATGCTTTTTAAAACACACCTATAAAATTACATTTAGCAAACTTGGCCATTATTTGTTTACATTTACTGCAAAGTCTGTCCTGGGATTTTCTGTGGACGCTGTTTTACCATTCTCTCCTTTTTAGTGAGAAACTTAGCAATTCCCAGGTTTATGAAAATGGAAGGATTTTGCTGATTTATATTGTATTCAAATGGTAATGGAATAATTTCAATTCAAGGGAGCAAATTCCTTGCATCTGTACCATCACAGACAGTCATTAATTACAATTAAATAAAGGATACCATGGGTGACTTCACTGATTTGTCAAAAAAAAGTCGTTTTCAGGACAGGATACCATGATAGATTAGTGTTTTAAACTGTGATTCTTGCAAAATGAGTTTTTGCAGGAAGATCAGATCAGAAAAACAAGCAATAGGAGTCTGATTAAGTACCTTAATTTCCTAGTTGTGTCCTTCAACAGGATGAAAGCACTTACAATGTCGTCTTATATTCTTGCCTACTTAAATTTCTTTCATGTTTTTATATTATAGCAGGAAATAATTTCAGTTTAGTTCAGATTAGTGTTTGGGTTGCTTCTTAACTGATTTTTTTAAATGCTTTTGGGATCTGTTAGGTATCTGTGAGACAAGCCACAAAAAAAGGTGACTTAATTTTTTCCTTCTCCCTAAGGAATTTAATAAAACTGAGTTTTTGGGAGGATCAGAATACTGACAAAGAAGAATACTACTTTAGTGTTTTTGTTGAAAAACAGCAATATAGGTGTGTCCTTCACTTTTGTCTAAACAAATACAGAGTAGTTTGAGGTAAATACAGAGCCTTATTTTCTTAGACACTTACCTAAGACAATTGAAAATTTTCAGAAAATAAGTCATTAATTCTGGCAAATACATTGATGGAACTGAAAGAAAAAACATCTTTAGAAGGAGCTTATACTTCTGCTACTGTAATACTCAATACTCTTTGAACACTGCATGAATCTCCAGAGAGAACTGTGTACCAGCCTCAATTTGCAGACAGTTAGGACAATATGACAGCATAAAGACTTGGAGGAATCTGCGAGGAGCTCACATACTAGACAGCTCTCTGAGTTTAGTTTCTTATTAGCTAAGTAATTTTTCCTTGACTGGTATTTTATTTTATTCCCTTTGATTGGTTCTTTAGAGATGCATAGCCTTTTCCCTTCCCTAAGATCAGAGATTTAATTTGGGATTTTTGAATTTGAGCTTAAGACATCACACAAACATTTGGAACTGAATTCATCATTTCCCAGCATTAATTTCTGAGTACAGGGTGAGTCTTACTCTTATAGAACCTTAAATGAAAGCATTTGCTGATCAGTTTTTTTGAGGGGTGGTAACACAATTTCAAACTCAGAAAGTAAGAACACTAAACCATGTGACTTCAGTCTTGTACTCACTTATTTCCTTGAACGGTTAATTCTGTCAGTGGAAACAAGATTTGCTCTTTCACCTGTATCAGCAGCTGCTGTTTGATAGTGGATGCATCTGACTTCTTCAGAGGCATATTTAATACAGAAGTTTACAGACTTTCAAAAGGGAATAAGCTATTTTTTGGCCTAAAATTATTTTTATCTCCCTTACTATTAGCTAGAAAACTCCATGAAAACACATTTAAACAAAGTTAGTGTTTAAAACAAAGTTACTCCTCTTTTTTTCTAGAGGAGTATGTCATTCTAGCATTGTGTATCATTGTCTCAATGTGAAGCTGATCTGTGTTTTATTTGCTTTTGGGACTGAAAAAGAAGTGAGTACTTCTATTGTGTTCATGATAAGACTCTAGAGCTGGCTGTGAAATTATAAACCAATGAAGAGCAGTTCAGTGAGTTGATTGGAAAATTGGACAAACAGAGTATTTTCAGGAAAGAAATGATGCATCTTCTTTAAAGGGTCATATCAGGTTGTGAACACTGGTTAAATGGTAGGTACAGTAATTTACACCATTCCATCCAAGGTGTGATTGTATTGGGTGCCTTCCAGAAGACATTGTGTCTGAGCAGTGAGTTATCTTGAGCAGACCATGTATGCTCAACTGGGCACTGCTCTCCAGGTGAGAACAGCCCTTATGTCAGCACAAGTTGCTGCTGCAAGGGACTGCTGGAGTGCCCTGTGCCAGCCTCTGCTGTGCTCCAGTGGTGTTAGGACAGGCATAGCATTCCAACTTGCCAGAAAAAGTATATAGCTCTGGTTTTTACAGAAAACGAAATGCACTCTGACATGGGATAGGGGAGAAACTCAGTGTGCAAGCGGGTGCACTCCAAGGTGGGAAAATCCATCTGGGATCTGTCTGATGTGACATCAGAAAGCAGGCTTCTCAGCATATGAAGGAATTTAAGATTTACCTGTTATCTATATTCCTCTTTTCATTCTGTCTTACTAAACCAGGTATTCTGTCACACCATTTCTTTCGGGGCTTTTTTACTGGGATTTAGAAAGAATGCTTCACTGTCTTCCTCCTACCGCCTCTGCCCTCCCCTGTTGCCCTGCTTCTTGCAGTTGTGAATGTTTTTGCTTGTTGTAGCTAGTTTCTCACAGTCTTTTCTGTAAATATAGCTATGTTATTGTAACTGTATCTTATCTCTCACATTCCTTTCTCATGGACACAGAACTTTGATGGACATTTCCTTTGACCACTGTAATTGAGGGAGGAAGAACTGATTTCCTCCACTGAATAGTGATTTCCAAATGGATATTAAAAGTAAAGAAGGCGGGTCTTGCTCCCCTTCCTTCCTTCTCTCTGATCCTGGTAAGAGGTGTCTCTGGCTCTTCCTTTCGTGTCAATACTGTGACACTCCCCTCCACGAGTGCAGAAAACACTGAAGCTGATAACATCCTGCTCCTTCATAATTATGGGTTCTGAAAAGGTTTGTCAGGTAGTAATCAGTGAGTAAGACAGAACTGTTAAGAGATCTTGAACCAGCCCAGGGCTTAGACTGAAAGTAATTGGTGCTTGAGGGTAGGAAGGATGGCAGAAAGAAGCTGTGGTGTGTGCAGGGAAGCTACTGCTGAATTTAGGGAACAGGACAGTAAGGGGGCTGCTCAAATGAGAAGTTGTAAGATTTGGTATGTCTTGAGCATTAAATTTAATGCTTTTTCTATGGAATGGTGTTGCAGCCTAATAAATCTGGTTTTTGTCATTACCATTAAAAGGCTGTGGGCTTTCTGCTGACTGACAATGTAAGGTTCAGGGATTTCTTGGGGCTTGCCTTTGCCTGACCAGGTAACACGTTGTTCAGCAGTGGCTGACTAGGACCCACCTAGTTGTGAGCTTAATTTATGAGAGTCTTGTATATGATGAAAGTCTGAAAAACTCAGGTAGTCACTGTGTAACAAAAATAGCCCTGATTGTTAACTGTGGCTGCAGGGAAACCACTCTGTGACTTTCTAACTTCATTTGAGGACCTGTGAAAAGAAAAAAATGCAAAACCGGACTGTCTTAGAAAATATTTCAAAGAGCTACTCCTTCTAAAGGTTCACAGACATTAATGCAGTGCTTCTGATGGTTACTGGATTGATCAAAGCCCTCTTCATTTGTTGCTTTGTACCTCTTAGGACCTACTTAAGGCTCTTAGGGTATATAAGGAATGTGTGCTTTATGAAGCCTCTACTAGCTTTCTGCAAAAGAATAATTTTTTTATAATAACAAGTTTTTTATAATAACAAGTTTTTTATAATAACAAGTTCAGTTTTCCTGAACTCAGTTCATCCTACTTGTATTCCTTCTTGTCACCGTATCCTTCAATCTCCTTCATGAAAGTGTCCTGTGTCTCCAGGACTCATTTATGTTATTTGCTTCAATGACCTTACTTGACAACTTACTCCAAGTGTTTACTGCTCTTTGAACAAAGTAGTTCTGCCTGAATTCAGGTGCAGTTAAGCGATAATAGTATTGCTGCTCTGTTTTATGAGGCAATAAGGTGATTCAGATGAGTAGTTTATCCCAACAAGGGAACCAGAATATTGCAAAGTAAAACACTCACATAGCTCTTTGGCTGCAAAATATGTTTGTAACCAAAGACTTTAAACAAGGAGCAGCTTATTCAAGGCTACATCACAATTTACAAGTACTTCCTTGTTGTACTTCTTAGGCAGGCACCTCACAAATAGCATGTGTCACAGAGCTTTTTGGTTCAGCAGAACTGCTCCATCAGCAGCACTGATTCAACCAGTGCATCTGGATCCTCTTGATGCATTATACTAGATCAAAACATCACTAAAAGAGCTTAAAATATTTGTCCTACAGTGTTATTACTCTGAAGGAGGGGAGAAACATCTTTGACAATTCATGATAAGGGAGGTATCCACATATTGTGACTCCAGTTGTGAAAAAAGAAAGTTCCTTGCACACCTTGTCATCCATACTTATTTAAAAACCTACAAATAGCACAGGGTGAAGGTAAAAGCAAAAAGGAACTGCATCATCTCTATCAAACCTTTTTAAGTGGTGTCTGTTACTGATATTTCATTCAGTATCTATAAGGCACCAAAACCTGCCCAATTATTTGTAAAGATTATTTGTAAAAATACCATGTTGCTATATCAGAAGGGAAAATCTATCACCTTCTCATGTCAATAGGAACCAGGAATCCCTTTCAGCTTTTGTTTCAGATGCTTGCACATATTTTTAATCCCAAATCATGGTAGATATGGATGTCCTCATTGCATCTGAAAATAAGGGACAATGTACTTTGAGTTTCAATGTATAATGTGACTTTGCTGAATGATGATGTGTAACTTCTAGGTCACCATGCAAAAGACTCTTGACTTGGCTGCTTCAAATTAAATTAGCAATGTCATTGTATCAGGATATTTGCAAACTTTAAATGGAAAATATAAAATGAAATCTGAATTAATTAATTTTTACTTCACTTTTTAACTTAACAAGAAGTTTCAGTCCACCTTTGTCCTACTACATCCAACAAAGGTTTCACCCTATATTCCTAGAAACCAATAACTATAATAACAATTTTTCATTTGTTTTTATTCAGAAGGCAATTCTGATAAATCCAGTAAACACCGGTGAGTATTTTATTAAAGTGTCAGGAAATAAAAATCAATGAAGGAAATAGCTCCGCTCACATGTCCACTCTTTGTCACTTTTATTTAAAACCCCAATTAATTTAATGATTATAATATTGATTGCTAACGTTTGAAATGTCATATTAGCCTTTTCAGTTCACACTGTGTATTTAATCAGAAAAAATTTTAACTGCTGAGAAAAGCAATAGAGGATATATTAGAAGATGAATCATCATTTTCAGAATTTTGTGACATTTCATCATAAAATCCATACTTGACTCAACTAGGCTAGTAACGAGGTTTATTATAAATTCAAAATATAACCTGAAATTTTTAACTGACTGCAGAATAATAAGTTTTAATTCTGAAGCCAAGTAAAACACGGGATTTTGGAAGACCTGCAGAGTTTATTCATTTGGGCATCATGCTGTTCAGCTGTTTGAGCTGTGTGCTGAGCTTCACCTCTAAAGTTGCAGTGGGAATGGATGATGTAGATTGAATAGTTTAAATTAAAAATTAAGATCAGTAGTCACAACTCATATTTATTTCTGTTGAAGAGCATGGACACAGCAAAAGCTAAAGAATGAAGTGGAACTCAATTAAAAGTGCAATCAATAAATCATTTTGACTTTATGTGCTTTGCTTACAGGAGGTAAGGTTGAATCTGTACTGACTGAGGATCCTGTAGGTCTTCTGTAGCCATTTGAAGCCTGAGAAAACTCAGAAGAAAAGGTGTCAAGCAAGAGTTGTTATATCCCAAACCATGCATGAGAGAAAGGGACACTGCCTTTTTGTATCCTGAAGTTACAAACAATTTTTTTAAAATATTAACTTTACCATTATTGTATTAGGTCAAAGAGTCTTAATGAGTCTTGTTTGTTACATCATAATCATGAACTATATTGAAGTTTGAAAGAATGCCATACTCAGTTCAGACTGACATCAATGGTAAACTATTAAAAATATTTCGTCATAACTCTAACCAGCACCTTTTCTAATCCAAGTCTCAAAGGTTATTCTCAGATCTAATATTATTTCAACATATTGACCTACTTTTCAAAGTCCGTAAGTGAGTGATCAGGGCTATTGAAATGAACTACACATCTCTTTGAGGACTGGACTTTATTCTGCAGTGTCTAGAATAGTTGTACAGATAAATTTCCTTGTGCTAACTGAAAGTTATATTGCCTATTTTAAAGAGAGAGAAAGACTGGAGACAGGCTAATGGTCAAAAAGACAAACCCAATCCAATTTAAATTTTATTACTATTACCCTTTTAGTAGTAACACACACTACACCCAGGCATTGCTCTAATCCAGTGAGAAAACAAATAGAAAAGTGTCCACAAGGTCAATAATGGCTGGATAAGTTTGACTTTTCAATCATTGTATACAATTTCTATTTAAGGTCTTACATGAAGGTTAAGAAAGTAATTGGGAGTAGCCAGCTTGGTTTCTCAGAGAGAAATTCTGCCTGACCAACCTGATAGCCTTCTAGAATGAGCTGACTGGCTTTGTGGAGGAGGGGTGAGCAGGGGATACTTTTTACCTTGACTTTGGTCATGCGTTTGACACTATAGCACAGCATTCACATAGACAAAGTGAAGTACAGGTTAGCTTAACATGTTGGATTGATTGAGAAATTACTTAACACCACTCTGAAAGAATCAGTAGCACAAAATAAAGCTAGGAATCCCTAGAGTATCCAGTAGTGTTTAGCACAGTCACTATTGACCTCTGTGATGGGACAGACAAAATGCACACCCAGGAAGTATGCCAAGGATACAAAACTGGGAGTGGTTGGGCTCCACCACAAAACCAGGGTGTTGTGCTGCCTTTCAGAAAGATCTCTACAGCCTGGAGCATTGGACTGACAGGAGTCACCTCAAACTTAACAGAGAAATGCAGAATGCTGTATCTGGGAAGGAGGAATAACCTAATGTACCAGTACATGCTGGGGTCTGACCAGTTGGAAAGTAGCTTGGCAGAGATGGACCTGCAGGTTCTTGTACAACAGATTGAACATGAGCCAGCAATGCATCCATGTGGCAAAAACCAACAACACCCTGAGCTGTATCAGTAGGAAAAATGCCAGCAGTTTGAAGGAGGTGATCTCTCTGTTCTACTCAGTAGAGTAGAGGGACCACATAAGGAGTGCTCAGTCCAGTTGCAGATGTCTGTAATGAACTTGACTGAGTGACCTTTGTATATCAAGGACGCAGTGAACCACATAATGGTTAACCTGACTCTGCCCAGACCTGTTCTGGGCTGCATGTCCAGTGTGGTCTTCAGAGCTGTGTATTTTTTCCCACCCTCCAGATCATTAGTGACTATGTTAAACAGTAATGCCTTCAGTGCAGCACTGTGCTGCACAAACCCCATGGCTGCAGGACAGACTCATGCAGCTCATTGTAATAGAGGATATTCCAAGCAACTCCTGCCTGGTACCAGCAATTATGTCACTTGTGTGTACTTACCCTTATCCAAGAGAGTGGCAAGAAGCTGCCATGTGAACATCCTTTCTGTTTGACACTGAGAATGATGAATAGAGCTATTTTCTTGGAGGAAGGAATCTATAATCGCTTGAGTGACCAAGGGTGAAGAACCTTTTATATGGAAACAGGTCTGCACAGTGTGTAGTGTGGGGATCAGGGGTCCATTTGATGCTACACCACTTGTGGTTCCAGCATCTGAAGGTACCTAGGATTGTCTGTGCTCTCTTTCCTTATAGTGCTACCTCAATATAAATATTTTAAAAAGATATCTTCAAAAAGATATCTTCAAGAGTGTCAGTGCCTTTTTTTACTAGATCCATGTGGAGAGTATCTCCTGGTGCAAAACAACTTCCAAGAGTAAGAAAGATATGAGTATACTGACGTGAGCCTAGTGAAGGGTTGCAAAGATTATAAAGGACTCGGGGCATCTGTCCCACAAAGAGACTGAGACAGCTGGGACTGTTTAGCCTTGAAGGTCTTACCAATGTGTATGAATATCCTGTGGGAGGGAGTAAAGCAGAAACCAACATCTTCTCTGCTTTGCCCAGTTACAGAACAAGAGCCAGTGTGCACAAACTGAAATGCAGGAGTCTGCATTTAAACATAAGAATCTTAGTTTGAGCATGGTTGAGCATTGGAACAGGTTGCCCAGAGGTGGTGGTGTCTCTGTCCTTGGAGACAGACAAAACCTCATTAAATATGATGCTGGACAATCTGCTGTAGCTGACCCTGATTTGAGCAGGGAGTTTCAGTACTGAATCTCCAGAGGTCCCTTCCAACCTCATATTCTGTGAAGCAAAGATTCTGAGGACATGTTCATTTTTCAAGTGTCTCTAAAGCACACAGTTCATCTGTATGTGTCTTTATAATGGTAAATATCTGTTTTATATATTGATGTGAGCACCTCCTTTTTATTTATAAGTCAACTATATTGATGCTTCTACTTTTTACATTTTAATTTCACTACCCCATTTTTTAGAGAAATGTCAACAAGTAAGAAATACTTTTTAGCATTTGATCTGCAGCTCCATTAATATCAGGTGCATTTACTTACCTCTTTACACATGACAAATATTCAGTAAATGTACGTACTGTGCTACTAAGTGATAAGAAATTTGCAGTATTTACTTCTGTGTAATGACAATCTCTTTTATGAAGTGCTTACTGAAGCCTTTGTAACTTCTGTCCAGATATTGTTCCTTGTTTCCAAGAAGAAAGATTTTCACCTGACATTAGAATTTTTGGGAACTCTGTCTTTGTACACTTAAAGCAATATTCTTTCATTAAAAATGGACTTCTAAAAAGTCATGGGGATGTAAAAATATTCTTCAAACATCTAAAAGGACAGCAAAATGTGAAATAAGAATTACAGATTTTTTTGATGGAAAGCCTTGTAAAGTAGCAAATCCATATAGAAGCAAAGTCCATAACAGAAAATAAGCTGTTATGGTTAAGGAACTTTTAGTGGGTTATATACTAAAGCTGGTGAAGGAAGTTCTGAGACAAATATTAAGAAAATCCAGTTGAGGGAGGAGGGAGGTGTCTCTTTAAATATTGACATTTAGACCAAAGCTGACAAAAGCACTTCTGCCATGTGACTGTTGCTTGGAACTCAGAATGGAAAGACACAGGAATGAAAGAATAAGCTAACATATTTACAAAAAGACCTTGAAAATGTTGTTTTTTGAACTTTTTAAAAAAGGTTTGTTACCATTTTTCTGAGTAATATGAATACTATGAATAATTTCAAAGCATAAAATATAGAATGTAGGAGAATTTGCAGTCTAGAGATGATCATACTCAGTTCTGCCAAAGGAAATATACAGTAATGTAAACTTAAACACAAGTTATTATTATACATTTCTGTCTTAGAAAATATTTAATAAGGTAAACCAGGTGATTTCATGAAGAACTAACAATAGAAGTTCACAGAGAAGATAATGTAATGCTAGTTTTTCTATGATTGTTTCCATCATCACTGGTGTTTGCACGCATTTCTCTTTATATACTTAATTCATCTAAGGTTAATGCAGGATCAGTCAATCCTCCTTGTAAGCAATTTCATTAGTATTTTAATCCTAATACAAAACTAGCAAGCTCAGAAATAGCTGTGAAGCTGTACTTAATATACTATATTTTGTTCCATTTCTTCACTTCTGTGTTTTGTTGGAGCATTTCCACTCCCTCCCGTGTAGCTGTGAGTCATTGCTATCACTTTTATGAATACAAAGGGATGGCTGAAAAAGTAGCCCCTGGGGAAAATGACCTTTCAAGGGCCTCACTTGACAATGCATGGGAATTTTCCCCAATTAGGTAGCAAGCACAGACATCCTGGAGAGGTTCTTGTATGCAGAAGCTGTAAAGGAAAAGCAGCTTTGGGCTTAAAGTTAACCTGGGTGGGTGTGGTGCGTGGCTGTGTGTCTGACAGTACTCACATAGTTAATGATTTGAATTTTTCGATTTTTCTGAAGACAGACAGAAAGTATAGTATTTGGAACACTAAGTCTGTTACAATTTACCAAAATTGCTGTTTCATCTATTTCAATGTTAATCTCTATGTAATTATTTATCCATCATACTAAAATAGTAAGAGTTTGTAACTCAGGCTCAATACTTGAATTCAGTAGTTCTAATTCCCAGATAAGCAAAGCTGTGTTTTGAAATCTGATGGAATTTTTTGACTGCATGCTAAAGTAGGACAATCCTATCAGCATAGAACAAGAGGTACCTTTAATGTGGTAAACTAGTAATGACTCCCTATTTCACTTGAAAAGTGTCATAATATGCCCCAATATAGGTACAATATAAGCCCGACCTGTTATTTGAACTCTGGGTTGGCAAAACATGCTTACTTAGCAAGACATTTTATTTCTGTGGGTATTTCTGTGTGATTTCCTTTGAGGATGCTGCGTTGTCCCAAAGACTAATAGAATATGTTGTGGGAACAGGCCTCCAATTTTAAGTAAATTGAAAATGATTGGACTACCTAGTAAGTGGGCACCTCCTTGAAATTAGTTTGTCATCTGTCTCCTTATGATTCAATTGCAAACAAGCTGCCTTTCCCCAGTGGCACTCTTGGCTCTGTAATAAAGATTGTGTCATTCTATTGGGCACAGGTGAATAGCCTCTTTTATTTTGTAATGTCCTTAAATATTTAAGAGGTATGTTTTGAATAATTTAAAACTTCTCGGGAAACCTTTATACCATATTGGTCTTTAGAAAGTATAAAGGCTGCAGATTTCGTTTTTAGTGGGCAGGCATGTATGCAGTGTTGCAGAATTTCACTCCAGTTGTCTATATCTTTCTTATCTTTTCCATTATTGGAGTATGAGTTGAGTTCAAGAAAGTGGTTAATAGGTGAATATGCATTAGAATCAATATGCCAATATCTACACAGGTGTGTTAATGAATGTACAGTAGGATTTCATATAACTTGAATGACATTCGAAGACTTTTCTTCAGTGGAAATAACAAACCTTTAATTTGAACAGTGGATGTAAGGGATTTGGAATTTAAATTACTTCCAATGTGTTTAAAAAGATTTAAACTCTTGTTAGTGTTATATTGACCTTGATTTCATAAAGAAATGGATCTTATGCAAACATATTATTGTATTTGCATGTTTTAACTGTTTTAAATATTTATCTCACATTATTCTATTTTCTACCAGTATTGTGAAAGCATGTATCTGAATACAGGAGAAAGTCTGTTTAAGATCTCACTGAAAAGGTGGGTTACACTCACCTCGTTTTAGACACTACTTGAATGATGATTGTCTCCTTTTATCAGTTTCTGTTGTTGAGGTTTTTCATATGTAATATGACTAAAAAGTCATTAAATCAAAAATACAAATAAATTTAAAAGTTTTTCATGCTCAGGGATCTAAATCCTATTTTCTTGTAACTCTACTAGAGAGATAGGCAATCCAGGGAGGAAAAGATTGATTAGGAGCAAGTTATATTGAAGTATGTGAGCAAAAGGAATTTAGCACATACTAAAAGAAGCAAGTAGAAAGAACAATAGGAAATGATCCAGAATAAGAGAAAAAAGAAAAACTGAGCTGTCAAATATTATTCAGGACTAAGAGGAATTGTGTCAACAGTATAAAAATGTAAGTGGTGACTAGAAAAAAATGAAGATTTTACTGGTAATACAACTAAAAGCCAAATTCTGGTTTGGTGTAAATACAGGGAAAGCACATTGTGGAATTCTAAGGAGATCTTAGAAAGCTAAGGAAATTAAGGTTATTCTATACCCCCATCATTTTCTAGGATTGGGGGAAGGGGTCTCTTCCAGTCATTGTAGCATGGGGGTGGTTTCTGCATGGTGAGAATTTGAATGTGAATTGTTCACCTCTCTTATATCTTCTGTTATTAACATTGTTGCTGTTACTGTGAATTTTCTTATTTCATTGTTGTTTCCAGTAAATTACTGTTATCTCAACCTGTGATCTTGCCTTTTGTGCCTCCAATTCTCCTCTCCAGCCTGCAGAAGGGGGAGGAAGGAGTGACCGAGTGAGCAAACGGTGCATGGTTTGGGGTGTTCCAGTGGAAAGATTAAATTGGGGAATACCATTCTTAAACCACAACATATACTGTGAAACATCTGAAGTTTTTATTTTGCTGAGAATTATGAGAAATTCTGTGGAAATTAAAAGTGAGCATTGTTTGTTTGTTTGGGTTTTTTTATATTGGTTTGGATCTTCTGTTTCTTTTTTTTTCTTTTGTTTAACCTTGGATGTATAAGCATAAATTTGATTTATTGTATTCAGAGCAGTAGTGCTACTTTTAGCTAGAGTCCAGATTAATGCATATGCATAAATGCTATGACATTGATTTTTATTCTGTGCTTAGCTAAAGCTGTGTTCAGGTGTGTTTATTACAGTTATCATTACCTTTCTACAGGACACTAAAATCAAAGTCAGGTTTTGCTGATACTTCTTTGCTTTAGACTTCAAAATAGCATTGACTATTGTCCACCTATCAATTTCATGTTTTTCTTTTTCATTGGTTTTATATAGCCCACCATATGTTTGTGATACTTTCTGAAGCCTTATTATTGGCAGCCTAACTTCTCTGCATGAGAGCTGATAACTAGTGATAGAAGAATAATTAACCAGTATCTTGTTCCACTTTTTCACCTCTTATTTTTCAGTTTGCCAAAATACATGCTGAATACATGTTGAAGTCCACTTATTCAGGATGAAGCACCAACAGATTAAGTAATGGCACCAGAACTTTGGACCCTCTGCCTTGTAGTTGCAATGCCCATAAAATCTGTGGTATTTTACCCCATTCATGTATTTGCATTACATTTGCAAAGCACTCTATCTGTGTTTCTGTGTATGCATGATTTTTTTCAAAGATGACTTGTCTTCTTATTTTGATTCTTTTCCTGTAGTATATCGCCCTGGCTCCCTGGTCGCTCTCAGCCGAGGCACCGATCTCCAAAAGCGCCGAGGGCTCGCTTTGGGTGCGGCTGCTCAGGGCTCAGCGTGGGTGTGTCACACAGAGGGGAGGCGGCCCGAGGTGACAGCAGACAGGGCGCAGAAGGAATCAGGCAAGGAGGCAAAGGGTGGCGAGAGGGGGTCTCCCCCGTGGTCTCCTTTATTGCGGGGTCGGGTGCGGGGATCCGGGAGGGAGAGGATCGGAGAGAGACTCCGAGGGGCTGACAGGGTGCAACAGGTTAAAAGGGAAGGGAAATCGGGAGGAGCTGGAGGGGATAACCAATGGGGTTCTGTGCGAGGGGAGGGTACAGGGGTCCAGGGTCCACTTAAAACAGCGCAGGGGAGGGTACAATGAACAATAACTAATAAAATATCGAACATAACCGAGACGTCTAGAAGTGTGGATAGGTCCAAGGCTCGGAGCACGCCTCCCTTCTAGAAGAAGAGGCTGATCTCAAACTGCAGTCCTGCCTATGGAGTCCTCCCCAAGGGAGGACCCCCCACATCCGAGGTGGAGCTGGAGTAGGAGGCGGTGGCAACATCCCTGGGAGGACCTCCCACATTTTTCTGCTTTGAGAGGTCTGTTTCTTTGGGCCTCATTACAATTTGTGTTAAATTATGCTGGCTGCTCGAACTGCCTGCCGATAGAGTAATCGGACACAGATTCCTGTTAGACTGCAAAATGGCTTTGTGTTCCTGCTGAGCAATTATTTCTTGCTGATTTTATATTTTCCCACGATATTTTTGTGTGTGTAGCTCTGTGTCTATAGCAGTATATACCAACTTCCCCCTTAAACTTTTATTAGATAGTTACAGTCACTGAATTAATTCTCCACTGCACTCCTATGTAGATCACATTTGGTAGAGAAGGAGCCAGATTCCCAGTTTGTACAAACTGGTGCAGCTCAAAGTCAGGGAGCTCTGGTTCAGTTCACCGCAGTCTCAGGTTGAAGTACTCTCCTCCCACGGCACTTCTCAGAGGTCTTGCATTTCTCCTTAGAGCACCATCCCACAAGGAATTGGAACCAGGTCAGCTGAGTTAGCAACACTCACTGGCATCAAGGTAACAGATGTGACACTGCAGTGCTGGCCATAGCATACAAAAAAGTATCTTGATAAGACCCTTCCAATGCAGTGAAAGATAAAACAGTACAGTGGGTGTGTTTTAGCTGCCTTACACGCAGTGCTTGAAACCACCATCCAGAACAAAAAACTCCTAGGATTAGGGATCCTGCTTATCAGGGGAAAGAATAGGCAATGTATATCCCCTAAAGAAATGAACTTTTAATATTTCCATTCCTAAATATGAAGTAGAGGATTCATATCATTTGGTCAGATTTAATCAGATGGAAAATTTTAGTTAATTTGCATACATAATTTCATAACTGTTGCCTTGCTTTTGCAGCTGGCTACACATAACATTAGAAAATAGGCAGGAGTTCCCTCTTTTCAGGATACTAGCCCTCATTAAGTCTAAAGAAACAGAGAAAGTAGGTGTATGGCATATTTTAAAAATTGGAATCTTTGTAGGCATTCAGACATGTCGTAGATTTAACAATTTCCACTTGCATTTTATGTCTAAACTGAAGTTCATACCTTACAAACTTTCAGCATTGCCAGTACTTAGTTTTGGCTATTTAAATGAAAGAAAGAGAAGATGAGATTCTTTCCCTCTATAAACCCCACTGCAAACGGTATCAGAGTTGTATCTTCAAGCAGACATGTGCACTTAAACCTTAGAGGATCAGTTTTACAGGCAGGAAACAGAAAAATAGCCCCCCCAAAAAACACACAACCTTTTGCCACTGTTTCTGTGTAAACTTAAATTCTGACACTTTATTTCATGTCTGCAGTGGGAATAACAACAGAAAGTACATTACTTAAAGCTTTGTGGTCCAAATGGTAAAAGTCTAAAAAAAAAATTAAGGTTATTGTATGAGTTTTGCTCTAGTGAATAACAGTTTAACATAAAAATCAAGATCTTTGTATAAATAAGTAAAAGAATTCTGAATCTCTTTGAAATTCATGTATGCCTTAATTTTTAAATAGTTTCCTAAAGTTTGAAAAGAAAATAGGTATCAAATTTTGGACAATTTCCTAAAAGCAATGCTTGATCAGCTTCCTAAAAGAATGTTGTCTTTTAAAGCATAAAACTGTAGGTCAACTTTACATATTTTTGAATTGCAGCAATAGCAGTCTTCATGTCAGTTTTAACAGCAGCTTTGAAATTCCTCTCTGATTGTGGGGTTTTTTTCATTCTGAAATTTGCCCATTACTGGTTAATGTAGTCAGCACATGCAATCACACTGCAGCTGCAAAATTCCACATTGCAGATAGCATTGCATTAGACAACTGGAGAAAAACATGTACAATTTTATTTTAAAAAGAATTTAGCCTTACTCAGATTTACTGTTGATGTCAATGAAAAGATCATGGGATTTTTTTTTTAAAGAATAAAAAATTCCTGCCTATAAGCTCTAAATTGAATCAGTACATTGTGATAGGCATTATATATCGTCTTTGGATGCCTCTACAAGTCAGTTTATTTTTGGATATAGGTCAGGAGACTTAAAAAAGGGCTGTATATTAACATATACCTGGAAGTAATTTGTTAGGAACAAATACAAATGGGAATATCTGTAATCACAAAGCATGTAGGAATGAAGATGACAGAAATTCTGACCTCAGGAAAAGATTATAATAGCGTGTTAAGGATGCAAAATACTATTCCTGATTACTGATTCCCTGGCCTTTTGCAGCATTTGGATCTGAACTTATCTTTTAACTTCAGGTCGTATCTGGTAAGGACCTGACTTATTTTGAAGCTTTCTAGGTGTTTTCTATCTCAAGATTTTCAGAAAAGCTAGATTTACCTTGCTTCAAGCAGTCTTTTTAGAAATTCAGAGAAGGATTTTAGCAGAAACATATCTCAGATGCCACTTTAAGCTGCATCTCAATGGTAACAGCCTATTTTTATTCTTTAACTGCCTTTTTCTTCCTCAAGCTTTTAGTTGTATGGCATGTATTTCTGAAGTCCATTCACATGCAACTCAGACTAAGTCTCCCACCGACTTTCCAGCAAGACAGCTGAATCAGGGGTAATGTACAACTCCCAATTCAACATTTATCTAAAATTAAATGAACTAAAAAGAAAATCCTCTTATTGCTGAGCCTAGGAGTGGTAGGGCTAAGCCTGGCTGAGAAGAAGGGGAAGAAAGATAAGAAAGGTAGGGAGAGACTGGCAGGAAAACACACAGAAGGCCTGGAGAAGAATGATAAAGGGAATTTTACTGAGCATGACATTTTTTTTTTCTGTTTAAATCTTACTTTCTGATTGATCACTAGCTGTTGTATACAAAGCCCTCATTGATATATTGGTGATGTGGGTCATCCAACACAAAAGAGCCTAACCCAGAGTTATACTGGGCTAGTGCTTAGTAATGAAAACTAATCAATTGGAATAGGAGATTTCGTACCTCAATTTTATACTACAGTGCTTCTGTATATACTTTTTGCATCTGTATAGGCAAAAGTGAAGGTGTTATCAGCTACGTGAGTTATTCTGTCTGTGATGCTCAAATCCCTAATTATATTTTTTTTATTGCTTTTTAAGATGTGTAAAGCAACCAGGTGGACTGGTACTAAAGTTCTTGTCTGAAATTGGTCAAATTTCTACTTCACTGCACTTCAATATATCTCTGCTTTTTTATCCATGTAAGAGAGAGACAGTCAGAGACAAACAACATAATCCTTACAGTAATACAGCAAAGTTACATCACTTAATGTCTGTTGAACACTGTATATCCTAAAATGAATGCTTTCAGTATTGTTGCCACAGCCAACCCTGTGAGAAGTTAGTGAGGACAATCACATTGCCATGCAGTAACAATAGGTTGATGGGGGTTCTGGAGGTTGAAAGTCCCTAATCTGATCAAGTCCCGATTAGGTGAGGTAGATCAGGGCTGTATCTATTTGAGTTTTGGAGACTGGAGGTTGCACAACCTCTCTGGGCAAACTGTCCCTGTATTTCACCATTCGCACGACAGAAAGCTTTTCTTTAATACAACTATTGCTTCTGGTGCAGGAGAGTACTGGCTGCAAATTTTGAGACATCTGGTTTTTAGGAAATGGCTGAAAATCACCATAAAATCTGCATTTTCTTGATTTTCTCTAGCTTTATCCAGCATTTGGATTCACTCAAGGTTCATTGCTGAGAGTCAGGTAACAACTCCAGGCCAATATTCCTGAAGAACGAAGGAGACGCCTGTGCTGTGTATCCTTTGTTCTCAAAGCAGTGTGCACTTTATCATACAGCAAACTCTACTGCATGAAAAAGATTACCTGTACTTGTTCCTTTGACCCTGGTTTCTTCTCTGCTAAGAAACTGGCTTCAATGGGGATTTCTCTTCATAAGCAGCAGCTCTAAGTAGCTCTGCTTTCCATCTGAGCTAATCAAGGTGTTTTCATTCATTCCTTCAGAAGTTATGTACTAGGCAAGTTCAAAATGATGAAAGATGCAAAATTATTTTTTCTCTCCCTAGGGTGGTTTAGTTCTTCCAGCTATCATCTTATGAGAATAACACTCCTGCATAGATTTGCATTTTAGGAGTTTTGGGCAACAAAGTAACTGAGAAAGGGCTGTTCTGCCCCTGTGAGCCCTTCTTTGTTGTATCTGGTAGTTTTGGTCACAAAGGAAAATTTGCAACTGAATGGTAATACACAAAGAATATGTCACTATTATTAGTATTTTTTTCTCTAATTTGACTGGTTAATACTGGGCTGGATTTTACAGAAATAAAATAAGCTTTCTATCTACTTTTTTATAATGAGGACCAAAAGTCTCATTATAATGTTGCACTGGGATATGAGCTTCTGTAGGGAGTGATGGATTACATGGTTACTACTTCCTGAATGTCCCTGCAGGGCAGCAGTTCTGTGGTATTTGCAAGATAGTACTGAAATTCAGTCAGAAGCCTCTGGTTTTGAAAATGAACTCCATAATATATATGCTTTCTAGTTCTGGAAGTAAACATAGACATATCTTCTATTGTCTAGGGGCTCTGTCTTGCAACTACAACTTGCATAATCAATCCTAAAAATGTACATAGTAAATTAGCAGTCAATAAGTTTTCCTAAGAAACTGGATAATTAGCTTGAAAAGGATGTGTGTGGTGTAAAAATATAAAAATAGAGAAATCAAGTCAGGGCACAATTCAAACTTTATTATTTCCCTCATATTTTGTTTTCTGTTCTGAGACTTTTGGGAAAAGTATTTAAGTTTCTCTCTGTACGGTCAAAGCACAGATGTCCTTCCTGAGACTCTCTTCCATCACTGAATCACAGAATACTTTGGATTGGAAGGCACCTTCAAAGATCATTCCTGCCATGAACAGGGACATCTTTCACAAGGTTATGTTACTCAAAGCACCAACCAATATGTTCTTAAATCTTTCCAGGATGGGGCATCCTCAGTTTCTCTGGATAACCTGTTCCAGTGTCTCACCATTACCTAATTATAAAATATTCCTTATTTCCAATCTAAAGCTACCCACTTTCAATTTAAAACCATTACCCTTTGTCCTGTAACTTACAAGGCTTGGTAAAAGCCTCTCTCCAAAAAAAAAAAGAGAGCCCCCTTTAAGTATCAAAGGGTTGCAATAATGTTTGTATATAGCTCTCCAAAACAAGGAGCTTTTCTAATGTTTGATTCTTCAAGTGGTACAATATTTTAAGTCTATTTTGATTGCTATGAGTCATGCACCATGCTGGAGGGGATCTTTCCATGTCTTGTTAATCAGGTGTCAGAAGTCAGGTGTCTTTCTCCTCCATATTCTGTTTATTTTGTTTCTAGATAAAGTTGTTTGAAATATATGTTCATCAATTGCTCTTGTATGAATGAGGATTAATCTGTTCAGCATATTTAACATCCTAGAAGTGGACAATCTATCCTGAAAAACAATTTGTTCTTGCAAATGTTTCCTGAGGCCATTTTGGAAGCTCGCTATCTTGTCAGTTATCAAAAGTTTTGGCCTTAAGGTGTCTTTCCTACTTTTTGTCTGTCAGTCTTTCTGCCTATAAAACAGGAGTAGTGCTATAGCTATTACCAAAAGGTGTGTTTGGCATACACTATGGAAAAAAATTAATATTGTTGTTTATGGAAAAGTTGTTTCATTCAGGAGAACTAACCATGTATCTTCTTTCTGTAGAGTTTATTAAAGGCTCTTGTCTATTTTAAGTGCCATCTGAACTTTGTTATTCAACTTGTATGGTATAGCAGTGCAGTATTCAAAATTATTTCATAGTGCCCTGTGAATTATGTGGGACAGATAAAGAAGAGCTTGCTTGAAACTACTGTTGTAATAAGCTTAAGGAGTACATGACTGGTTTTGTAGGTTGTAGCAAAAAGGTCCATTTGTCCCCAGACCTCTGGAGAAAAATCTGGGTTTTCATTCTCTTACTTTGTCACTTGACCTGCATTTTCCCATTTGCATCATAACAATTTCCTAGCTTGCAAACAGCCTTGACTACAATGTTCAGTGTGAGGTGTGTACACTGTCTAGAAGATTTCAGTCCCAAAATAGCTCAGTATAGTCCTGGCAGAGCTCCCTGTTTACAATAAGGCTTTATTCTGCTTGACCGCCCTTATGTATTAAACCTGTTGGATGCTTACCTCTGTCTAGCTTGCTGGGAAACAGCTGGGTGTTTTTCATTCTGAAATGGTCTTTCTGACAGTACCAACAATACAAAGGCCAGAAGGAGCCCTCACTGGTTTTTGTCCTTTCTCTTTCTCTCTTGGAGTCTTTCTATCACTCGCTGCAAAACAGCAAATAATAAGCTTAGTTTAAGATTTCTTTGTATTTCCATTAGACACAATTCTTCATATACTTGTTCAGTTGCTATACTTGAATATTGCAAAATTACTTTGGGGAAGAAGCCAGCATGTGGATACTAATCCTTTTTATATGTATTTAAATGGATCACTTTCTACAGTTTCTTGTCCATGAACATTTTCATCCTATTTTCTACACGAAACACCTGTGACGAGTTTTTCTTTTGCACTGTTTGTGTATTGGTTTCACAACCCAGAATGCCTTTGATGCAAGAGTATTGGTTTGTTGATGAGTGTTAGCTGAAATAATTAATCACTGAGTGAACATGTCAAGTATACAACCTTTTATGGAAGTTCTATTTAGTTTCACATATACATTGCTTACAGAAAACTTTTACCATGGCTTCTATCATCCCATATAAGGTTTTGTACAGTGGACAGTATCATGGCTGACAGGTCCTTTTGGGCCACTAAATCTACCTATGAGCATACAAAATCAGCGCAGCAGCTGCCAGCTGTAGCAATCATTGCTGCCTGCCTTTGGTGTTTTAACATCACTGGTTTTGCTTTAGTTAAGTCACAAAATTCTTTTTCTATTGCAGAAATCTGGCAGTAAGAATTGTCTAAACTGTTTAGATTTATGCAAATAAGCTGTTTCAAAGGGCTGTCAGGCAGCTTTTCCAACTAATGGTGTCTCTAGCTTTTGCAATGATGTAGTTTATCTAGGTTTTGTTCTCTCCAGTGTATATTATTGCTCTGGGTTTTATTTTTTTTGTTATTGTTGTTTGGTTTTTTCCTCTCTTTTAATGGTTGAGTTATTTTGTACATCTCCAAGTGTCACACTCTGAAAGTCATCATGGTCTTAACAAAACATTTCAGTAGTCTTTTCCTAGCTCGGCATTGGAGACCCTACCATGATTGCTCTGAACAAGTTTGCTTACTTTTAATTGTGTGTTTAAGAATCTTCATTCAGATTGAGATAGGATCTCTTCCTACTTTAGCCCTAACCACTGTGAACTTAAATCTCTGACTTTGTAGCTGTCTTTGGATCTTCATTACCCTACCTGATATTCGTTTTCCATACTATGATCATACCTTTATAAAATGGCAATTTTGCTTTGTGAGATTACAATCCCATTTCCCTCTCTTGCACATTCTGGAGAAGTCTTTAACCTTGTCTACGCTAGAGAGGTTCTGCTGCGCCGTCAGCAAACCCCCTTAGTGTAGGCATGGAGCATGCTGACACAAGCTTTTTGCCTTGCTTAATAGCACCAGGTTCCTGAATAACAGCAAAAAGCATCTTCTGGTTGCATTGCTGCATCCACACCGAGATTGTGCAGGCACAGTGAAGTCACCTGAGGAGGGTGATTTTTCTCACACTCTGGGCTGATGTAGGCAGGCCCAACTCCGTGTTGTAGACGTGCCTTTCATTGTTGTCCAGCTCTCTCTCTGTGTTTTGTTTTTTGTGTTTGCATCTGGTGACAGATTGAGTATTTGTTGCCTGTTTTGCACTGCATCACTGTCAGACATTGACTGAGCAATTTACTGATTTCTTACCTCCAAAAAATTTCAAAATGCAGAGAAATCTTTTTGAATGGAGTAATGATGACAGCTGTAATCTCCAGTTCTTACAAACCTGTTTTCTAAGACGAACGTGGAGTCTTTTGGCAATTCTGAAATATCTGGGTTTCAAATTCATTCATAGGATTACAGACAGTAGCGTAAACCTTTATAAAGATGTTTCCAATTATAAAATATTATAATTAAAAGTGTCTAGAAACACATCCTGATAGTTTTGGTCTTTTTTAGTATGAAAAGAAAAAAGAAAAAAAAATACCTTTCTTAAAAAAGGTTTTTTGTCCAAAAAATGGTTTTGTAATTCCTTTCTCAAACTCCCTTCCAGCTATGTGTAAAATCTGACCTGTGTGATAGTCTCTTAATGAGTACATGTTTGTTTCTACTGGACATGGATTCACAGAAGGCCTTTGCTCACAAGACCATGGTTTTTTGCCATGCAGATCCTGTGTGTCTCTTCAGCCATGACTCATCTTTATATTTGTGCATGTAATTTTGTATCCATTTTGATGAAATTTTCCTTTATTTTCACATTTGCATTAGCAAATTACGTTAGCTGTGATCTTAGTTAGTGTTGAGATTGTTCAGTAAGTTTGCTCAAAGAATTACTGTGGATTCACTAAGCACTCTCCTTTGACCTTCCCTCTAAATCATAAAATGGCTTTATAAGAAATTATTTTGTCTTATTCCAGTTTGGCAATTCATGGAATTGGACAGCTTTCTGAGTTTAGTAGTTCACTGTTGCATTGTTTCTTCAAATTCTGTTATTGTTGTGAAGACACCATTCTTAGATGACACTTTCTTTAAGTTCCAAGTAGCCTTGGGTAACACAGAAGATTTGACAGAGGGCATTCAATATACTGCTTATGTATTCAGATGCTATTCAAGTGTGTCTGTGTCAGCGTCAGCGTCAGCCTCTGTGTCACCTGCTTTGCTGTCCTTTAAAGACAACCTTATTGCAATTTTATAGTCTCCCTTTTTTCACCTATAGGCTCCTAGTTGTTAACTACATCCTGTCATGGCATCTCTCTGGGGACAGAAACATGGGAAGTTGCCATGATCTGTATCAAAGTTACTTCAAGGCTTTTCTGCATTGCAGGCAAGAAAGGAGGGCCAAGGGCAGGCTGTTTATATCACAGCTAAGGGGTGAGTGAAGGAGAAAGGATACAATTGGGATGGAGAGCTGTGGGCAAAGCCCTGTGAAGCCAAACTTTTACCTTTTTTCTACCAGTGAGAGTGGAAAAATGGATTTGAAAGCTGCTGGTTTTGCTGGGAGAGACCCCTCTACTCTTAGGTCCCCCACAGCACCAGCCAAAGAGTCTGTTTTTCCAGAATTTTAGCAACCCAAGAATAAAACAGGCACAGAAATTCTGCTAGGGATGATCTGTTCTCTGTGGGTAAAGAAATGGTCCAATCACAGACTTTGTTCTGTTTTTCCCAGTTATTCGTCTCTGGTGTTGCTCATTTACAGGAGTAAACCTGCAACAGAAAGAAACAGGACAGATATGAACCTCTGTGTTTGTGAGGGTGCCCTCTCATCAAAAGAATGATGAATCTTGTGAAGCAGAAATCCCAGAATTTCTGGCTGTCCTTACAGGACACAATAAGGTTTACATTGTTTGAGCTGTCCACACATACAGTGAGCCTCTACAAGCTGTGTCATGATGTAAGAAATGAGCACACATTCATTTAGGGACCTGTGGTAGGAATTTGAAATTTTTACCCCAGAAAAATAGATTTGCTGCCAGTCTTAAGTGAAAAATTCCTTCCTTCTAAATGTTTGGGAAACTGTAAAACAAGGCAGTATTTCCATCTTTCTCAATAGCTGAAAACATCCTTATCCTCAGAACATCCCTGAAAATTAAAAGTATTTTCTCTTAGAGATGAATGTGGAGACAGAAAGAACTCAGGTTTCCAAAAGGTCTAAAGGTCTTGGCAGGCAAAGACTCGTGAAAGGTCAGCAAGATATACCCAAAGTGAGGGCATGCATCAGAAGCAACAGAATGTTTGCAACAGAAGTTTGCATCTTATCTCCTAAGACTTAAGATTACAGTACAGAACACCCAGTTCTGCCTCCTTCAGTACTTTAGCCTCTTAATATTTGTTTCAGTGGTTGTATCTGGCAGATCTCTATCCCTTCATACACACTAAGTTGTACAGAGTGAATTAATGGCTGTTACATATGGAAGACAGCAATGTGACTTTGAAAGCACATTTGCCCATAAAGTATCAACTGTAATTCTATAGCCTGTATTTTCAGTCCTGAACATTTTGTCATTCTGCAACTAGATGCCTCTGGCAGTTCCTCAAGATAGGACTCAGATTTAAATGATTTAGTCTAGCTTATGAGCCATTTTAGATATCCGCCTAGGGGCAAGATCTTACCTGCTCCACAACCAAGCATTATGGTTGAATATAATAGAGACCGGTATCATCAAAAGTGGGATTGTCTTATTTTACACAGTTCTACTACATACTAATAGAAAATAAAGATTTCAAGAACATGTCTTGACCTCACCTTCAGACTAGACCCCCACCTGTCTTTTAATTGGTAGATTTTAAAATACCTGTAGTAGTCTTGCTAAATCATTATATGATTTAGCCAAAGCCTGGACAAGGTTAAGTCAGACTTTCAATGTTTTATTCTGTTTGGGGAAGTAGTTTGCAAGAAAGTCAGCTATTTACAACCAGAATTGAGTTCTAAGGTTTCAAAAGACTTGAAGATTGTATAAAAATAAAACTTTGGACAGCAATAATAATAATAAGATAGACTCTAAACTAGAAGGCAAAATGACAAAGCCTGTAAACATAACTACTAACTTCTATTTTTTTTAATCTGGAAAGCTACAAGCTAGTCAAATAATATTTAAAATTCAGATTATGTTTCCCCATATCTTTTGTTTTTTTTGACAGAGTCTGTATGCTGTAAACCCTGTCACTCTAATGAGTTTCAAGACTTTCAAATGGCACTATTTAAAACTGAAATCAACATATGGGGGAGGCAGGTGGTCATTTTCCTCAATAATAGGATATGATATGAGTTCATTTAGAGTACTAAATTGAATAGCAATAGGTTCCAAAATACAAAAGCAAAACAAGCACAACACTTTCCATGTGTTAAATTACATTATTAGGGCTGTTTCATGGATGGATTTGTCAGTGGATAGATAGTAGCTGGTTCAAGAGAAGTAGAGCTGCAAAATTAATGCATTTATTGCTACATTTCTGAAAAGATCCCATGACAATAAAAAGAAAGGCCTCAAAAAATACCTTATAAATTAAAAAGAAATAGGAAATAGATTAATGATAACTTTCAGACACCATTCTGTACCTCATGGTCCATTATCTTATCTGGAAATGCGCAGCATCAACTAAAGAAATTTGTCACATCTATCAGAAGAGTTAAGGTAACTTTGCTGAAATGCTTAGAAAGATACAGGAAACACAAAGACCTCCTTAAAGTCCTGCATGATTTATAGTCTTCTAAATTTTTCCATGTACCACATTATGTAGTTTGCAGCAAACACTGTAAGAAAAATCACATGGTTCTAAATTCCATTACAACTTTTCATCAAGTCATTCATAATTGTCTATCTCTAGGAGCCACCTTTTCCATTAGAAGCCTATTTTTGTGCTCTCACAGGATGCCCTGGCCAAACATTTCCTTCTTTCAGAGAACTCAAAATGAGAGAGGGAACTATTTCACCCAGAAGGACCCTATTCATCCTCTGTTCATTTGCAAGATGCTACTGGACTCAGTTCAAGGAAGCAACTCTTCCATAAACTTGTACTTAAGTATACTTTAGCAAAGTATGTGTGTGAGAGAACTTTTGTCTGTTTGCATTATGTATGTAATATTATAAGAAAAGGAACAGACTATACATGATCTTGCAGCCTTGCACTGTCCCCCACAAAGGCTCACAAGAGTGGGCCTCCTCTTAAGAGGATCTTGTGCTACTTGCAGGGGGCAAGAAGCATCGAGTAGGAACCTCTAATACGAATAAGCTATGAGAAATTTAAGCTCAGCACTTTTTGGTTTTGGATGTTTATTGTGTCATACTACTACATATTTTTTCTTTCTTTTCCTTCTCTGTCTTAACAGCTTAGCTCATCAATAGTGGTGTCTCAGCTGTGGCTGCATTATACTCCTGTAGAGGATGAGTGAGAGAGGAGAATTGTAAGCTGCTGAATGGAAGCCACTACCACTTACTGCAAAATCCAGCAGTGTTGCCAGTAGAACAGTCCAAAGCAAGCAGCTGCTCCCTTTCCCTTATCATCTCTGTTCTCTGTCAGCTCTCAAAAAATGCACTAACTTTGGCATGAGCCCCTGGAAAGGCTGCTGTTGTTATGAAGAACTGGAAAGTACAGACTTTGAACACTCTCCTCACAACACCATGCATTTTCTGTTTTGTTTTGTTTTGTTTTTTCTGGGTGATTGTTCAGATCCAATTAGTGAGAGATGCCTCTGACTGAATTAAGGTGCAAACAAGACCATCGGCCAAAGTCAACAATGTGGACTTTATTTAACAATACATGTGCAGTAGAGAGTGAGAAAGAAATAGAAAAGAAAGGAGAGGGGACAGAGAGGTCAGGCAAAAGATAGTCACCGTGCATGGATTCAGCAGCATCCTGTTGGTCCTTCTTCACCCTGGGCTTCTTGGGGTCCTGTAGTCTTTCTTCTGGTCCAAGTTCCAGGTGTCCACAGGGTGGTCACAAAGGTTCCCATAGCTTGAAGTTGCATAACAAGGGCAGTTGCTTCCTTTTCCACAGATTGCTGAAGTTGGAATTTTTGTCCAGATGTGTTAATCAGAATGTACTAACCAGATCTCGCCTTCACCAGGCCTGGAATTAGCATCTTCTTGTTGCAAATTCCTCTCTTCCATGCTTACCTCAAGTTCTCACTGTGATGGTTTATTATAGTAAGTTCTTTCCATGGCCTTGACAGTGTTTGAGACAGACATCTGTGCTCTTTAAGTCTTTACAGCAATGACAGTTTGGTTCAGGGTCTCTGCTTGCTTCCTCATTTTTTGCTTATGCAGAAGCCAAATGGTCTCAGAGACAAACAAGCAAAAATTACTATGATAGACCTTTCACCAGGAAAGTCTTTGCAAAACTGCCTACATCCTGCCTACAGCAGGAGGAGAACTTCAATCTGTTTAAAATACTGTTATTAAGCTTGCTGAGTACTTACCCCGTATTTCCAAGTGTCCAGAACCTACAAGAGAACTGCATGACTAGCGAAAGGAATTTAGCAGCTAGAAATGAGCAGATTGTTGAATGTTATTGATGTAAATGTTATGGAATAATGAAAGCACCTCCCCTCCACAACTGAATAGAACCATAAACCCCATGTATTTTGATTAAATAGAGCTGCCCAATTCTATCAACATTCATTAACTTATGTTGTGCTTTACTAGTATTCTGTGAGCATGTCAGACTTTTCATACATCACTTTTCAGATTTCCTAAAAAGTAAATGTACTCTTCTGTGTCAGTAGTAATACCCTGAGTTCTGGAAAAGCAGAGTGATTTTTTTGTTATTGTTGTTGCTGTTGTTGTTATTAACCATTGGCACATTCTCAGTCTGGTAATGAGAGAGAGAAATTTGTATTTAAAAATATCAAGTAAAGAACTTCTCAAAAGTACATGGAATTAGGCTGTGTGCAATTCCCATGACTTTAAAAATGGTTAGCATAGGTTTTGATATTTTTTTCTCTCATGTTATAAATTTTTAGTTCACAAAGCCTTAATAGTAGAGCTAAATACCTTGACAGAAAATGTATTGTTAATTGTTGTATTGTTAATATTTGTACCTGTGCACTGTTTTTATTTTTGTGGGTTGTTCCCTCTTTGTGCTTTTTTCTTCCATGGAGACCTATCACACAACCCGCTTTTATAACTAATGACAAAACTATAAGAAGAAATAGTGACATTTTCAAGGCTTTGAGTTACAAAAGTTTAACATAGTCTTTCAAGCCCTGAAATAGTCTAGTGGCATACGTTGTAGGGTTGTGTTATGCATAGCATACACAGTTTAAACACAGAATGGTTCTCCAGAAGGATTAATTTCAATATGCTGTGGTGAACATTATGTTTACACAACTGTGTTTCAATAGACTTTTAAATGTATAATTCTCTGCCGTGTTCCAACGAGCAAGACTTAAGGCATGATCCCAAATGTTGCATTCAATGTATGAAACAACTGTAAAATTCAGTTGGAGCTAGATACATCAACTGCATCTCAGATCAGGCACGTACATTCAAAGCAGAAGGGAATAGATCAAGTAAAATGTGTGCCATTTAAGCCAATCCAGAAGCACTTAAACACATTAATAGACCATCACAAAGATAGTTCTCAGCACTTTTCAGGATCAGTTCTTCAGAAGGCATAGAAAACTTTGCAGCTGGGGTTAAAAGAGTATTCAGATCCAGGTTGTGCACTTTAAAATATATGAGTTAAAGAGTTCCTTTATTTTATCCCATTCCTGTCCTCACAAGCAATGTCATTGTTTTCCAGATCATTTAATCATCTGGAGTTGGAATAACAAATTCCTCACTTACACGTTTGCTCTGGTTCAGTATAAGAGGTATGATCAGAAGACCCAGGTTTATGTTACCTCTGTTCTGTTCCTGGCTGATATTTCAGTCTTTCTGGGATTGTTGGTAAACATTTCTTTTAAATCTTAGCAAGAACAGATGCCTACTGAACTGTACTAGGAATTGCTAAAGGAGAAAAAAATATTGGGCTATTTAATTTCATCTGCTTTTCTACGAAGTGGAGCAAGTATTCCGTTTCATCGGAGGCCATACTATAACAAGTAATAACTCTGAAAGAAAATATGACCATCCAGTTAAGAAATGGAGTGAAAAGACTTTAGAATATTTGAAAAGGCCTTAAAGCTATGCTACTTTTAGTAGGTGTGCATATCGTTAACTGTAAACTTGTTACATAGTGGGACTGCCCAAGGATTTAGGAGTAAGTATATGCTTTAAAATCTGTACAATATACTGAGATTAAAATTCACCTATTTTAACAAATACTTAGGGTCAGGTGACTTTTGTGCTCTTTGTATCCCAGTATGCATGAAGTACTCTCTTCCCAAGTTGTACATGCCATGACGCTACAAGTCCCTGTAAGAGTAACCTTTAGGTGCAGCAGCTTTAATTTTTTTTATTTTAATTTATATTAAATAAATAAATAAAAGTGAGTGAACACCATCACGCCTTTCTCAGGAAGCTTTCCAATAAAAGGAGAAAACTAATGGCTGCTGCCAAGTCACTATTGGCCCTCAGATATCATTTTCAAAAGCCATTGCAACACAAGAGGGGTGAGGACACCAAGTGGTTATATCGAGTTATCTTGCTGTGACACACGTGAACTGTGCATTGTGTTGGCACAGAGTCCTGAAACAACAGAGGATTACATTGATGTCTGTGTGGTAACACTGGTGCTATAAAAAGATTTTGCCTGCATGTGACAGAAAAATCTATTGGAGGCAACTTTGCCAATGATGTTACACAGATTTAGAGAAAAGAAGACAAAAAGACCTTTCTGTCAACCTAAAAACTGAAGATAATGCAAATACTGCAGGTGAGTTTATTCAGGATGGAAGCTGCCTCTCACAAGTTCCCAGCAAGTCTGCACTGACACCACCCACTGGCTTGCAAAACCAAATGCAGTCTTGGTTTTCTGTATAGATTTGAAGTTTTGCATAGTCATGTAAAATACTACTAAGAATTTTATGACAATATTTATTATATTAGCATTACCTTAATTGCTACATTTCATATATTTAAATTATGTATTTGTATAACATATTGTTCATTTTACCTCAGAAAAATTGAAGACTTTCTTAAAAACATGGGAAATAATTTTGAAAATTAATCTCTTCTTTGTGAATATAAAGTACATTCTTTAATTGCCATTGACATGTACTTGTAGCTGTGATTCAAAGGCAAGAATGTAGAACTGGAAGCTGAAGTCTATTCAGTTTTCTTGGAGTGAGCAGGAGGAAATTGGAAAGAAGATCCACTGGTGTGAATGCTTATATCAGGGGACATCAAAGAAATTGACAAATGGTCTAGAAAGGGGAGGAAAAGAATATCTTTTTTATTCTATTACTCTGTCGTACAAGTTTTGCATATGTGGCATTTTGTTGAGAAAAAAAGTGTCCCTTGCCTGAAATTTCTTCTTTTTCTAGGAAACAAGCATGCAATCAACAAATTTCATTTTATGTGGTTATTTTCAGCAGTAAGATGTGTTTAATTCCAAGGTGATATCAAATTATTTCTAAAATAATTGTTATCTGGAAAAAAAATAGGTCTCCCAGTGTTTTTTCATTTTGAGTTGTTAATTTTTTACAAGAGGTTTGCTTTACTTCAAAAGAGTAATATCTCTTTTGAATAGTGTATCTCATTATGTGACTACTGAACTTAACCATCCAAGGAACAAATCTGTTCCAGATAAATAAATTAAATTTTAGGAAATAGAAAGTTTTACTAATTGTATTCATTTTGTAATTTAGTAAAATACTAACCATATATTTAAAATTTATTTTATCTCCATATTGCTTCTATGAAGTTCATAAATTGTGTGTTTGCTGACATAAAAGCACACAGGTGAAACCCATTACATTTGTTTATTACTAAAGAAAATTACATTTTGATTGATATATAAAATTAGTTTCATCACCTAAAATGAAATATTTATGGTGAGTCTACTAAATACCCTGCTAGTTTGTTTATAATGTCAACCTTTTAAAATAATTCATAGCACATGTAAGTTTCGTAGCACATGAGTTTATTAAGTTGGAGACTTGTGAGAAAATATAAGAAAAATTAACTTTGTAAAGTTGCAATACCAACAGTTCTCAATTCCAAACATGATATAAGACTGGAAGACTAAAAAATGTTAAATACATTAATAGATATGCACAAACCATTAGGATTTAATTCTCCATGAAAGTTATTTAATATTTTTCTGATTATTTTTTTCTATTGTATTTCTCTAATTCTGTGTTTGTGAGTATAAAATATCACCTTCTTGAAGCATAATTGATTTTTTCTTTATTTTCATTTTTCTGTATAAAGAAAAGCAAGTTCCATTCTAATGTTTGGCATGGTTTTTTTAAAACAAATTGTGATTCGGTTTTCTGTATGAATGATTTAATCTATTCATAGATTTATAATCAGTGTTCTGAATTCCTTGATTTTCTAATACCAAAAATCTTTCTGTTCAGAAAAAAAGTTTGTCATCACATTTACTTCTAATTACTTCTTCCCACACACATANTTTCTTTTAAAAATTATTAATAATTTATTAATATTATTAATATTAGAAATTATTAATGTTTTTTAATTGTAGCCTGTCCTCCACACCCTTTTTTTTTGTGTGTGTGTTTTTCATTATGAGTCCTTTAAATGTTGTATTTCCACTGTGTTTCTCTTCAGTACCTTCAACTTCCTTACTGCTGAGATCAGCTGCTGCTATTCCCTTAATAATATCCTAAGATGCTCTGAAGAATAGCTGCTCTATTTTTAATTTACACTTTCTGTGTTCGCTCTGTTGCATTTCATCTCAGGCAGAGAGACCTGGAGAGAAGGTTTTCAGTCCAGGTTCAGGATTCGGGCAGGAAGATGCACACAATTGTTCTGTCTTAGGTCCTTATAGGGAGATGGACTCACAGGTAGAAGGGTATAGGAGAATATGTCTTCCCCCTACCACACCCCCATTATCCCCAAAACACACTGTTTCAACCAGCATCTTAGCTAAAGGAAATGGCCTCTTACTGATCCCCTATTTCTCCGGGACGGGACTGTAGTATTGTTTTGATATTGTAATGCAATCAGACTTCAGTGATTAATATTTTAGAACTACTTATATCCCAAATCTGTGATGAAAGACCAAAACTTGGGAAAGCTGAATGGGAACTCGAGGCAAGAACTGTATCACAGGAACAGGTTGCACAAACAACAGTCTTATTCTCTGTTTGTAAAAGCTGACAACGATGATTTCTTCAGCTTTGCAAAACATTGAACAAATACAGCCTTGAGGCCCTCATAATTTAGGCCAACTTTCTTTTCTGAAAGAGGTCAGTGACACAGATTTTAACTGTCTTTTGTAATGTCTTTTATTTACAAAGTGTTGACAGCTCTATTTTGAGCAGAGCATGCCAAGGCAATACCAAAGTAGTTCCAGAAAAACTCACTTTACATGCTACTAATGCTTCAGATTTTGTAGGTGATGGCTTACCTTTTTTAACATTTTTTCCCCTTTCCTTTATTTTTGCTATGTGCTTCTAAGATGCAAAAGAATCTGTGATAAAAGTCATTGGTCATAACTAATTTCTACGGTTGTAAATTGTCATTCTCAGAATGAATTTTAGAGAATTTGAGATTTTAATTGAAAATTGTAAAAAACCAAATTAATTTAAAAGTGGCATGATGAGATGGTTTAATTCTGCTGAAACTCCTGTGTTACAGGATGTTTTAATTCTGATAATACACATATTTTACAGGTGTATATATTGTCATATATATATTATTTTGAAATGTGTTTGTCCGTTCCTGCTAATTATTGTTAGGTCTTAATAGACTCCTTCAGACAAAGACAGATTTTTAAACATCCTTTTAAACATTATTCTGGAATATTTCTGTGACCCATCTATTCAACCATCTGCTATAACCTTCTTTGTTAAGTGTTCATCTGGATAAATGACACTTTCTAAGTCCAAATAGTTATCTTGAACAGACATGAAAGTGAGAATCAACACTGTACGATGAATGATTTTGTGAAAAGGCAGACTATCATGATGAATGCTATTATCAGTACTTTATCACAACTCTCTCATTATATCCAGGTGTAATGGGGTTATTTTTAAGATTTGGGCTTGGGATTTTTTTCAGTCCAACTGAACAGACATAATCCCCAAGACCTAATAAATGCTTTAGATTCAGATCACAGTGTTTCCTCTTGATAATAAGATCAATAAGATAATGAGGTTCTCTTTGTAGATTCTGAAATATCACTTTTTTTTAACCCAGTAGAACTCATTAGGATCACGTCACTCAANTTTCTTTATTTTCATTTTTCTGTATAAAGAAAAGCAAGTTCCATTCTAATGTTTAGCATGTTTTTTTTAAAACAAATTGTGATTCGGTTTTCTGTATGAATGATTTAATCTATTCATAGATTTATAATCAGTGTTCTGAATTCCTTGATTTTCTAATACCAAAAATCTTTCTGTTCAGAAAAAAAGTTTGTCATCACATTTACTTCTAATTACTTCTTCCCACACACATACACACACACACACACAGAAAAACAGACACACACGCACAGACACAGACACACACACACACCGTATATGTTCGTGCNAAAAAAAAGAAGAAAGAAAAGAGGATGAAATGCATAGGAGGCATATAAAATTATCAATTTACTGAGTTTCTTCATAAACATCCTTAAACAAACAGGGAAAACCGAGAAAACCATGAAGTTTCTCCAATGAGCAAAATTTCTTTTAAAAATTATTAATAATTTATTAATATTATTAATATTAGAAATTATTAATGTTTTTTAATTGTAGCCTGTCCTCCACACCCTTTTTTTTTGTGTGTGTGTTTTTCATTATGAGTCCTTTAAATGTTGTATTTCCACTGTGTTTCTCTTCAGTACCTTCAACTTCCTTACTGCTGAGATCAGCTGCTGCTATTCCCTTAATAATATCCTAAGATGCTCTGAAGAATAGCTGCTCTATTTTTAATTTACACTTTCTGTGTTCGCTCTGTTGCATTTCATCTCAGGCAGAGAGACCTGGAGAGAAGGTTTTCAGTCCAGGTTCAGGATTCGGGCAGGAAGATGCACACAATTGTTCTGTCTTAGGTCCTTATAGGGAGATGGACTCACAGGTAGAAGGGTATAGGAGAATATGTCTTCCCCCTACCACACCCCCATTATCCCCAAAACACACTGTTTCAACCAGCATCTTAGCTAAAGGAAATGGCCTCTTACTGATCCCCTATTTCTCCGGGACGGGACTGTAGTATTGTTTTGATATTGTAATGCAATCAGACTTCAGTGATTAATATTTTAGAACTACTTATATCCCAAATCTGTGATGAAAGACCAAAACTTGGGAAAGCTGAATGGGAACTCGAGGCAAGAACTGTATCACAGGAACAGGTTGCACAAACAACAGTCTTATTCTCTGTTTGTAAAAGCTGACAACGATGATTTCTTCAGCTTTGCAAAACATTGAACAAATACAGCCTTGAGGCCCTCATAATTTAGGCCAACTTTCTTTTCTGAAAGAGGTCAGTGACACAGATTTTAACTGTCTTTTGTAATGTCTTTTATTTACAAAGTGTTGACAGCTCTATTTTGAGCAGAGCATGCCAAGGCAATACCAAAGTAGTTCCAGAAAAACTCACTTTACATGCTACTAATGCTTCAGATTTTGTAGGTGATGGCTTACCTTTTTTAACATTTTTTCCCCTTTCCTTTATTTTTGCTATGTGCTTCTAAGATGCAAAAGAATCTGTGATAAAAGTCATTGGTCATAACTAATTTCTACGGTTGTAAATTGTCATTCTCAGAATGAATTTTAGAGAATTTGAGATTTTAATTGCAAATTGTAAAAAACCAAATTAATTTAAAAGTGGCATGATGAGATGGTTTAATTCTGCTGAAACTCCTGTGTTACAGGATGTTTTAATTCTGATAATACACATATTTTACAGGTGTATATATTGTCATATATATATTATTTTGAAATGTGTTTGTCCGTTCCTGCTAATTATTGTTAGGTCTTAATAGACTCCTTCAGACAAAGACAGATTTTTAAACATCCTTTTAAACATTATTCTGGAATATTTCTGTGACCCATCTATTCAACCATCTGCTATAACCTTCTTTGTTAAGTGTTCATCTGGATAAATGACACTTTCTAAGTCCAAATAATTATCTTGAACAGACATGAAAGTGAGAATCAACACTGTACGATGAATGATTTTGTGAAAAGGCAGACTATCATGATGAATGCTATTATCAGTACTTTATCACAACTCTCTCATTATATCCAGGTGTAATGGGGTTATTTTTAAGATTTGGGCTTGGGATTTTTTTTCAGTCCAACCGAACAGACATAATCCCCAAGACCTAATAAATGCTTTAGATTCAGATCACAGTGTTTCCTCTTGATGATAAGATCAATAAGATAATGAGGTTCTCTTTGTAGATTCTGAAATATCACTTTTTTTTAACCCAGTAGAACTCATTAGGATCACGTCACTCAACCTCCTGCACTTGGCTCACAACAACCCCACGCAGCGCTACAGTCTGGGGGAAGAGTGGCGGGAAAGCTGCCCAGTGGAAAAGGACCTGGGGGTGCTGGTCAACAGCATCTGAACACAAGCCAGTATGTGCCCAGGTGACCAAGAAGGCCAGTGACATCCTGGCTTGTATCAAAAATAGGATGGCCAGCAATACCAGGGAAGTATTGTGTAGCCCTCTGTACTGGGCACTGGTGAGGCTGCACCTTGACTACCTTCAGTTCTGGGCCCCTCAGTTTAGAAAGGATGTTGAGGTGCTGCAGCATGTCTGGAGAAGGGCAACAAAGCTGGTGAAGGGTCTGGAATACAAGTCCTATAAAGATTAGCTGGGGGAGCTGGGGTTGTTTAGCCTGGAGAAAAGGAGACTCAGGGGAGACTTTATCACTCTCTATAACTGCCTGGAAGTCCGAGGCTATAGCAAGGTGGGGGTTTGTCTCTTCTCTCAGTCAACTAGTGACAGGATGAAAGGACACATCCTCAGGCTGCACCAGGAGAGGTTCAGGTTGGACATCAGGAAGAATTTCTTCATAGAAAATTGTCAAGCATGGAACAAACTGCTCGGGGGAGGTGGTCAAGTCACCATCCCTGATGGTGTTCAAGAAATAACTGGATGTGGCACTCAGAGGCGCGGTCTAATTGACAAGGTGGTGATCAGTCAAAGATTGGACTTGATCTTAGAGGTCTTTTACAACCTAAATGATTCTGTGATAACACAGGCCATATATTTCATTCCAGGATTTCTGTCTGAATTCCAGCTACCTGTGGCTGTGCTAAGGCCTAACTCGTAATTGAAAGTATCATTTGGTGTAAAGACTGTCTGTCTAATTGAATGCTCCACTACCCTCAGTGATGTGCTCCTTCTGTTATAACTGTCATCAATAAACCTATGGACAGTGTAAGTTGAAACGCTTTTGCATAACAGTAAAGTTTACCTTGAAGCATCTTAGAGGGATGTTAAGAACTTTTAAGTTTTTTGAGACTTCTGAGATATTGTTTTTTGCTCAGGCAATTGAAATATATCTGCAAGGCAAGAGCAGTTCAAAGTTGCCAATATGAGGAGAGACAGGTGCCTTTTAAATTATTCATAGATCTCTGCTGGCTACCCATCATTTTGCAGATGGGGTTTTCAGTGTTGTTTTGTTGGGGTTTTTTTCCCTTTCTCTCTTTCTTTATCCCTGATGGATTTAATGCATTTATTGCACTCTTAGCTCCATGAATAGATATGGGAAATGCAAAGGCAAAGCTTCAACTAGTAAGAGAACAGAAAGTCTGTTCTGGTTTAACAGATTCTCTGTCTCTTTATCACTGACAGCTATCTTAGACTGTTAAGGTGCTTCACAGGAAAGCCTTTTCTTTTTTCATGACTTCTCACTGATGACTATGACTTCTTGTGACAACTCAGACAACAATCAGAGGTGGAAGATCATTTGCCCAAACCTGCAAAATGGTGTATTATATATATTTTTGATCAGTCTTGTAAAAAAAAAAATACTGCTTTTGAGGAGAGAGGGCTACAAAAATAAAAGTACAGCTTGCTACCTATTAATTTTAGTTGTATTAATTTTAACCTTGTGGCTGTAGAAATTACCTCACTTATCCTCAATGTTTGCTTCTCCTCTGTTCTTATAGGATTTATTTTATTCATCAGCCTTTCTTAAAAAAAAAAAAAATTCTGCATTATAACTATATCTTTTACATCCTTGTCTTACTTGAGGCAAAAATATCTTCCAAAAGTCATTCTCCTTTTTCATCTTTGTTTATTTTTCAACTTTTTATCTATTAAACCTCCATGCATCCAGTCAAAGAGATAGATTAACCTGCTATATAATGGTAATGATTCAAGCATCTGATGTCAAGTTTGAAAATAAACTGAGAAGTCAATGTATATTCAAAAATAGAACACCTTGAAGAAGAAAATCTCAGTCAAAAAAAGACACTATCTCAAGGTAAGACTAACTACAAATTCTGTGCAGGATGGTGTGTAAGAGAATATGCACATGTGAGAAAGGTGATCTCTTGCAGCTTGCATTTGACAATAATCAATAAAATAATCTTAGCTGTTGTTACTAGGCTTCCCAGGTCTGACCTTCAGATGTTAGGATTTAAGATGGCTTTTATTTGGATAAACCTCAGAAAGTCATGAAGGCTTGAAACCAGTTCAGCCTTCATGTTAGGTTGTACAGTCAAATAAGTTCAGAAAAGTTAACTCTTACCTCTGGAAAACTGGAAGGGAATTCTTAAGAATCTTTTCATTGAAACGCTGCTTGGCCTCAAAGTCCTGAGCTGTGGTTTTTGGGTTTTTTTTCCTGTCACAAGCTCCTTTCATATTAACTGGAATCACAGAGAACAGAGACATTCACACATGAACACATCAGCATGCTATTAATCAAACTTCAGTTTCCTCTCAAGTTCCTCTCAGACTGCAGTAGATAGATACTGAGGTTGTGTTTTGTTCTGTCCTTTTTTGGGTTTTTGATTTTTTTTTTTAGGGAATACGAAATAAAGGTCAGATGTGCCTTTGTTTCTTGGGTTTTCTCTTTGTGTGGAGTCTGAGTGTTGGTATGGCTTGGACTGGTGTAGAAGCCAGTCAATACTCCCGATTCCATTAGAAGAATCTTCATATTGTGGTCCTGGACCTGGGGCTGTAATACTGTATTTTACTGAGGAGTAAGGACGGAGGGTAAAACATCAGCATATGCACCAGAAATTTCAAAATAAACCTCTTATCTCTTCATCACCTTCACATCATTATACTCTGTAAGCCTTTGGAATATATATCCTTCAAGACAGTGGCTTACTTTGGCAGTGTACAATAAATTGTTTTTGCTGTCAAGATCTGCATTAGTGCAGTGTCTAAAAATGTTGTTGCTCTGTACACTGTACACACTACAAGTGATAGCAGACACTTTTGTGTTTCTTTCTTGTCATGGATACATCTACAGCATAAGCATTGTTGGGGGTCCAAGTAGTTTAGTAATTGAAAGTATTTCATAACTATCCAGTATTCTAATGAGCAGGGATTTATCATAAGTAAATGGAAAAATTGGAGTGTTTTAATACCTGAGCTTGAGTGCAATTAGCAGGTCATTCAGAGAGAAAAATTGTACTGTGGGGGGGTTTTATACACAGTATCAAACATAGTATGTGCATTATATCTGTGCAAGTGCTTCTTACATAAGCATTAGATGTTTTTCTTTTATTTTCTTGCAAATATTTAAATCTGAGAGTTGTATCTCCGATGGAGAGGAAGTATCTTTAAAACTTCTCTTGACCTTAAGTAATTTGAATGTTAATCAAAATACCTAGCTCTTCAGTATGAGATAGACATAGCTTTAGATGCAAAGTTTATCAAAGTATATTGCTATATATGTTATATAATCACTAATATCTATATTTAAAGCAATAGGCACAAGAGAGTTCAGATGGTCTAGGTCCAATTCCATGGCCTTGCACCAGATTGTGTGGTCACGGGCAAACAGGATGGGCTGACCCATGGATACCAGGCACCTAACAAAACCACCCCATCCCTTCCCTCCTCAGCTGTACAGGAAGGAGAACACATAGCAAAAGGCTCATGGCTTGACATAAGGGCAGGGAGAAATCTTTCACCATTATGGAAAAACACACTCAGCTTGGGGGAAATACCTGAATTTATTAGCAACCAAATCAGAGAAGGATAATGAGAAATAAAAACACTTTCTTCCTACCTCACCCTTTTTCCCAGGCTTAATTTTTTTCCCAGTTCTCCACCTCCTCTCCTGCAGTGGTGCAGGTAGATGAGGAATGGGGGCTATGGTCAGATCATCACATGTGAACTCTCCAGTGTGGGTGCCTCATTGGGTCACAGTCTCCTTTAGGCATATTCACCTGCTCCAGTATGGATTTCTCCATGGGCTGCAAGTGGATTTCTGCTCCACCGTGGTCCTTCATAGGCTGCAGAGTCGTAGCTGCCTCACCACAGTCTTCACCATGGGCTGCAGAGGAATCCCACCTCCAGTGTCTGGAGTGCCTCCTCCCTCTTTTTCTCTGACCTTGGTGTCTGCAGAGCTGTTCATCTCACATATTCTCATTCCTCTCTTCTCTGCCTCCAAATGCTGCTGCAATTATGAAGTACCCTTTTACCCATCTTAAATATGTTATCCTGGAAGTACTATCACTGTTGCTGATGGGCTTGGTCTTGACAAGCAGCAGGTTTGTCTTAGAGCTGGTTGGCATTGTCTCCATCTGAGACAGGGGCAGCTTCTGGCAGGTTCTCACTGAAGCTGCCTCTGTAAGTGCCATGATACCAAAACTTTGGCACCAAACCCAATAAAGCTAATCATTTAATGTTTCAGTACCTGTGTTTCTTCATTTAACAATTGGAAATAAGTGCTGCCTTTCTCCTGTTTATCTTGATTACTTAGGTTTTATCCTAATAAGCATGAACTCTTTGTATGGTTTACAGCGTTGATCACATTTGGGCACAAATCTCAAGGAGAGACTCCAGCATAAAAGGGAATTTTGCATTATAACTGTAACATTGTCAAGACAGCCGATATTGTTATTCTTCACCTGTGTCTCACTGTTTACACTCCTTCAGGGACTGCAGTGGGTCAGTAGTTTATAAAATAGAAGCAGTCATGTACCACCTATCTATAAGTTAGTATTCAGATATGATAGCAAATCATCTGTCCATCGCTATGTAAGTTTATGCACTTTTCCACATTCTTTTCTATTAAATTTGTAATTGCTAACTGTAGGGCTGTACATGAAGTTTGGTTTTCCCAGCTGAAAATATAGTCTAAGATCCCAAGATTTCATGAATAAGCAGAGGTAATGTTTAGTGGTTGGTCTTTTTTTCTTGGATGTATAATACATGGCCTCTAAGGTAATGCATACTTTGACTTGTATTTTAAAGTTTTGTATCCATTCAATATATGAAGGTATGTATGTTTTTAGAATTATGTCATGATTGATTGTTGCCCTGAGTTTTGCAGTTCTGGATGTTATCATTCTTTTGTAACTGGTTCTCAGACATTCTCTGTAAACATAGCCATGTTATTGTAACCGTATCTTGTTATTTACATTCCTTTCTCCTGGGCACAGAAGTTTGATGGGCATTTCCTTTGACCAGTGTGATTGAGGGGAGGCTCATTGTCTCCTCCAATCCACAGTGGTTTATAAGACACATATAAAATAAAGTTGGGCGGAGGTCCGGCCCGCAGTTTGTTCCTTGCTCTCAACAGGTGTCTGTCTCCTTCTTTCATGTCGTTATTGCGACAATTGATAATCAGGAACATAGCCAAAACCCCAAAAATTCTGTCATTTCCACTTGAATGAATTTTAAAACTCACTGATGGAGGCAATATTTTTAGTTTTGTTTGTATTCAATCAATAAAAACCCTCACACTTTAATAAATAATGAAATGAAATTTTCCCAAAATACTGAGAACCTAAAATTGCTTATTTTCTTGTCTGAGACACATCTAGTTCTCTCTGTCAAGCACATCAGTAACCAGGTGTTTTTCTTGCACCTTGCCAGGTATTATGACAATATGGAATCTAACTTCAAAACATTTTGAGAATAAACAGAAATCACTAGTCACAGTATATATGACTGAAATTTGTCTGATAATACATTAGATGGTCAAGGCCCCTCTATATTGCAATAGGTTTTTACCACTTAAAGATTATCTTACACTGGGCAGATGCTTTTCAATGAAGTTTGTCTAAAGCAAGGCAGAGTCTAATCATTAGTTTGCATGAGTCTTATATGCCTCATGTTTGACTAGTCATGCAGTTGTGCAGATTGATGCTGGTGAAGCTCTGCTCTGCTCAGCAGTGACACTCTTTAAGCCAAGCAATCAGAGATTCTATACAAAAATTTTGCCAATGAATACTGGGAATTACTTTCCTAATGGATTCTAACTGAAACAGAAAATGGAATTAATTAAACTGAACTTAAAGCCCATTATTACATTTGGTTTTCTGGAAGTTTTGTTTAACCTATTAATTCATTAATTCATTTTTAATTGGCAAAGTTTCCTTTGTCATAAAACAAAAGGCTCAATAAAATAACTTTTCTTACAAATGGAAGTCAGTGTAAGTCTATGCTGCTTCATGACTATCATGTTTTTGTTGAAGCACTGTCCTTATTCACACTTCAGTGAAAGCTAGCAGTCTAAAATGTTAGCAATTCTGGAGAAAAAAGACACAATAAAATCACATAGATTTTCAGTGATCTGTCAGTGCAGCTGTCTTGAATGTGTGAATTACTAAAATGAGGAAAGACATAAATGAGCCATGGCTAAATGGAAGGGCCTTCTTCATTCTTTGCACCATACTATTACTCAAGCAAGTGTGGTATGTTCAGGAATTCATCTTTCATGCCTAATGCTTGAACATTTGAACAGATCCATCCTTCTTTCCAGCTCTATAGAGCTGTATTTATTTGTGTACAATTTACATAAAGTTTTCTTTTATTTCACTGAACTACAAAATTGTTATCTGTGACTGAAGGAGAATATTTTAGCATTTTGGCTAAAATATTTGTAGGTTTTGAGTGACTTTGCAGGAAGTTTAATGCCCAGTTTTTTTGGCTCTCTGAAAAATTTCGTAGCAGATGGTGGACAACGCAAGGGATGTGAAGATCCCAGAGAACAAAACTGCTTACATTGTCTTCTTCCAGCTGTATGTCCAGCCTCAGGGACATTCAAAGGACAACTATTATCAGCCATATCTAACTATAACTCTGACATATTACTGCTAAATGTTAAAGGAATTCCTCCTCTGGGCCCTAAACACAGAGAAAGAAGGCAACGTGAATCACTAAAAATATTGTATGAGGGATGAAGAAAGAATGCACTTAGGCCTGGAAAAGAGACAAAATATCATGGGCAAAATATGGATCAGATGTATAAGATTTCTCACATTATTCAAAAGTTTTTTAAACTAGTCAGCTGAAGGAAAAATCCTGTCAAAAAGCAATACATGCTAGATAAGTTGTAACATGGCATATCTTAGCTACAAAGAGTTATGTGTCTAACTATAAATTTTCTAGGCAACATACTGAACCATTCTTGTTCCACAATATCACATGCAGAAAGATCTATGAGAAAGAGAATGCCATCACAGCACAAGGACGTAGCCTGAGCTGTGACCTTCACATCAAACCTGAGGCAGAAAGGACTTTGCACTCGGAAAATGGAAAGCACTGAGGATTTTCACAGCCACCATCACATTTGAATGTTGCATAACCAATATAGAAAGAAGTCCTTTCTGCTGTGTACTCAGCTGAGCATTTTCTTGTCCTCTAGGAATTGTCTTTACTCCACAGTGTGCAACAGAAAATGGTGAAAAGACTGTTTTCATTAATATGATGATACAAATCTACATATTAGTGAAATAACACTGTCTGCTTTCAGTCTTTAACAGAGCTTCCAAAGGAGTGGTACAAAGTAAGATCCTGGGTCAAGCAAGAGTGTTTATCTCAGCAGTGATTTTTGGACTGATGGTAAATACATATCTGAAAAAACTAAGTCATCCAGTTAAATACCTATTGCTGCTGTTCTTTCAGGTGGAAGAATATAAGTACTTCTAATAAGCTGTAGCTGATGTGATCTGTATTTCTATGCTACACAAAAGTATGAACCAAAGGAACCCAAAAGGTGACTTCTGTGACTATATGCATGCATGGTAAAAGGTCACTGGTGTCTAATGACAACAGATGTTAGTTCTTTGCTTTCCTGCCACTGAAATGCAAATTATGCTTTCCCTACTTTCCCTTCAGCTTTATACAGTCAAAGCTGGCTGTAGCCCATAGGCCCTATTTATCTTGATACCATTGTCTGCAATTTTTGCAAGGGAGTATAGTATTTTGCTTTCAAACCTCTCCCCAGTCAACAGGCAAGAAATCATTCTGTGAGTATTCAGTTTTGTGATGTTGTGTTCCTCTTGTGTGATCAAGTTCTATTCTTTCTTCTTACTTTAAGCGAAATTGTTTCAATTCATATGATATACAAGGTATTTTTTTCTTCTGCTCCTGTACAAAGCACTCTGGAAATCAACGCAAAGTGTAATCAAGTTGTGTAGGACTACATTAACAACTTTAATGTAAAAGGGGGCACAAAATGTGCAACAAATCACCTGGTTAAAGCCTGAAAACCTCTTTTTGTTTATACATTTATTGATTTTTTTTTCTCTAATCATGTCTAGCTCCTTTAATCATCAGTTGCTTGCCTGCCCTCTCTTATCCAAAACCAAAGTAATAGACTTCAGCTAAACAATAGTTACAATTTATAGAGTGACAAGGAATGCCTTTAACCACCAGAGAGACTCCTTCCAACTCCAGGAAAGTACAAACTCTTAAGATGTTTTCCAGTCTTCATGAAAATGTTCGCCAAGAAAAAGAAAACATTTCCCTATAAAACATTGCTGAAACAACCAGAGGATAAAGCAGTGATTGTTCTGTGCTGATTTTTTTTGGGTTTGCTAAAGTAATTACATGAAGGGCAGGGTGGGTGGGATGTAAGGCAAATAGTTATGTTACTGTCATGGCCCAGAGTAAATGCATGCTCCTGAACTGTCCCAGTCATGCTGCAGCCTTCTCTATTTTATAACATGGAAAAGCAGCGTATGCATAAATTTTCTGTTTTAGACAAACCTGGTTAATGATAGGTGAGATAGTTGCTGATTTCCAGTGAGAAATGTTGATGACTGGGTAAGTACAGTCATTAGTACTGAATGTCAGCACTGAAATACAGGTCCTCATGTCTGACTCAGCATCAAAGGTTTGTGTATACTTGCGTACTTTCTGCTTGTGCATTTATTCCGTGTACCCAGTCACACTGCGTGATATTTCAGATAATTAGAGACACTAATATGCTCACATTCCACCTTTTTCCTTTTCTCTTCTTACCAGCAAATGCTAGTTGTATAAAATGTCAACCATTTCATGTGTGACTTTTAATACACATTTCTTGGTTTGTTAGGGTTTGTTTTTTTTATTAGAGCTGATGCAAAAACAAAGTGAAAATATACCCTGTATTTTCTTCCTTAACATCCTAACGTATGTTGACTGACAAGCTGAAAATGCAGGTGAGCAAAGGAAATTTTCACTAGAATACTTCTCCCATAAGTGCTTTACTAAAATTTTTAAAACAGTCTTAAACAAAATTTACTCCCAACAGTGCTCCAGGGTTATTTGAATGTCCTGCTGATTATAATTTCACAATATCTATTGTTTCATCATTACAGTATCAGAAAGAAATTAAATAGATCTTGCCATGTATCTCATTTTATTATTTCCTTAATTTTATTTCATAGGTCATTTACAGTCTCTCAAATGTGAAAGGTAAGAATCTTTATGGTGTAACCAGTAACATAGAAATAAGGTATGAAAATGGATAAGGATCAGGATCTTGAAAGACAACACTTTTTTCTTCTGATTACTTTGGTAACTGCTACTTAGGGTTCTTCCTAAGTAATGCTGGTTTGCTTATGATGACAGTTTTTGGTAGTAGCTCTTAGGATCCTCATCTTTCAATTCCTACTGCATACAATGTACTGCCAGCAGAGAATTATAAAATGGTTTCTGCCCCAAAATGCTTACACAGATTTAAATTGTGATGAACAGACGTATCAGAATACTATCAACCCAAGTGTTTTCAACTTTTTTGGGCCTTTAAGTAAGAACCCCAGATAAGAAAGAATAGGAAAGAAACAGTATTTTGTTTAGAAATTTTAAGATGCAGCCAAAGGTTTTTGTGTAATGGAGACTGGAACAGACCAACTTGTGCTCTTCAGCTTTTCCTTTGGCTATTGCTTCAGGAAAGGAATAATTTGGTACCAGCTTTTCTGAGCTAGCTATATTTTGAAGTGGCCACCTTGTATTTGTGAATTTGTGTATTTGTGAATTTGGCCTCCTTGTATTTTTGTGTCTGTGCAGCAGGCCTTCAAACAGAAGCTGATTTTATCAGGATTTGTAGTGTGCTTTTTGCCCAACAGTAGTGGAAAAGTGTTTCAAAAATTACACCACTGTGAGTCCATTGATTTAAGTGTATTCCTGGATGTACCAAAATGAATTAATAGGCACCAACTGATTTTCATGTCAGAATGGGCAGAGTAGAGCATGTAGTTCCCTTATAATAGAATAAGCAATACGTTGTCATTAAGGCATACAGTTTCTTATTAAAACACTCTAGAGAGAGAGAATAAATGATACATTGTAAATTGATATAACAAGTAGAACAGTCAACATGAAAAATACATAATTAAATAACCATCTTTAAAAATACACAGGATGTGGGAAATAGGATGATCCAGGTTAAACAAGGTGTGAATATAATTTCACAGGAAGTTATACATGCAAAATTAAACTCTGCAAAGCATATTTATATTACTTAATAAGAAGAGAGGAAAATGTGTATTGAAAACTGAAAGAATAAAACCAACCATAAAGTCTCATGAGTTTGAAGAAAAGGTACAAAAAGCCACCAAACCAACAAAATATCAAAATATGTTATTGAGCAGGGATGAAAAGAACAGTTGGCTTTCAGCTAGAGATTTTCTCCTGCTTTACACAAGTTTAAAAATCAGTCCAGATAGGCAGCCCACCAAATCATCATTCTTGCCTCTCAGCATTGAGAGCTCTACATTGTTATTCCATACATAATTTCATGGAACAAAAATCTTATGAGAAACAAAAATCTGTTGACAGTCATCATGGAGAAGCTGAGAAGCTACCTGAATAGAAAGAGAGAGGCTCAGGTCTGGGTTCACAGTTGCATTTAGAAGCTTAAAGAAGATTGATTTCAATAGGGCTGTAATCCATAAATGTATATATGTATGAATATCTTAATTATTTATATAAATTAAAGCCAAAGCTACATGCTAGTCAGGAACCCTGTGTATGGAGAAATATCTAAATAACCCAAGGCATCAAAAAGTTCCAGTTGAATTCTATATGCAGGAGCAGGTGCAGTTACAGTATCTCTAGCAGACTGACTCAATGGTAGGTGTTACCTCTCTCTCCAGGCCTTTGGGTTGTTTGGTATAGTGTGTTACTTGATTGGCCAGAGTTTCTGTGTATTTATATACTGAATTAGAGATCCAGAAGCCATTTTTCCCCCACTATCTGAATTACAGCCCTCACACCGAAACCCTAAAGTAGTACAAAAATTTCAGATGTCTCTGGATACTCTTTCCAAAGAGGACCATAAAATACAAACCCAGATTTGATACTGCTTAATACATCAGTCAGAAAAATAAAGAGTCAAAAGTCTCTTTGTCAGAGACAAAAAAGTGATTGCTCTCATACTGCTGCTGGTATCAAACCTACCTGCAGACCATGAAGCATGAGAAGGGAACTGATACCTTCACTATGGTAAGATGAATACATCAGAGTGTGGCACAGCAGTCTCATGAAACTCTGATTGCTTCTGTCCCTGGCCCTCTTCTCCCTCACACCGCTCCAGGGTTACTGCAACCTGCACTGTTCTCATACAATTTCCAGATTTAGCACCATAATTGTCTCATTTCCCCATACCAGCATCCACAGAGGATAAAAGCTCCACAGTGTCCACCTCCTCACATCCGCTGGGCAGTGTCATTTCAGAGATGACTACCCAGGAGCTGTTAGTGATTATAAGAACCATGTTATGCCTGATGTCAAGTTCCCTCCTGGGTCAGAGTATTGAAAAGACATATTGTATGCTCAGCAAGAAATTGCAGTTAGCTCAGGATATACTTAGACCATAGTTTTAAGAGAGAATATTAAGAACTCAGAGCACTGAAAAAACAAAGGTCTTTTTCCACCCCAGGAGGTAGAAAAGTACCAGAAGGTGGATATGAGGCTTTTGTAAGCCTTGAGTTTGTGGATTCTGCTGTCTGACTCAAGGTTCTAGCTCTATAGTATGCAATTTAAAGTCTCCTCTAGGTGCTTATAATTTAATTGTAAGGTGTTTCACAAACATCTTAGCAGGTGCAAAGAGGACGTGAAGTGATCCTTTTTTCCTCTCTCCTCAGCTGGAACATGAAGAAGGCACTTTATGATCCAATTAGTGCCTCCAGGAGCTCTCTAATTGCATTATAAAGCATCTTAAAAAAAAAAAACGGAAAATTAGAAATTGGTTTTAAAGCCTGAAAAAAAAAAATATGTTTAACTATTTGCCCTCCTGGTAAAGCAGCAGTGAGAGGATCCAGCATCCTTATACACCTCATTTTGTCTGTAGGTTTCACATATGTGAAATGCATTCACATATGCAGAACTGTGGAGAGTGGAGCATCCTTTATTGGGTTGTTGTAATCAGAGCTTGGAGTATGCTGGGAAGCTTTGCACTCAAAGAGCTCGCAATGTTAACTCCTGTTATTCATACGAGGAAACTGCAACTTTGCTGCTCTGTGACCATTTTAATCTGTTAAATATCTGTGCTATTGATTTTTTATACCAAGCTCATCGGCATAGTGTCTGAGGGGCATTATATATAATGAGCTATAACATGCTTTCAACTTCAAAGTTCAGCCTCTGTATAATGATTATCACATCACTTCCCATAACTCTGATGTATTTTACTTACTGAGTGGGTGGGAAGAAGATACTGAAATAATATTTAGACTTATATAGTGCTTTTCAGCTGTATATAACAAAATATTTTCTGTTGGCAGCTAAGCATAATCATCTCCAGTGTGAAGATGGAAAAGACTAAATGGCAAATAACACAGAGGTGTGAATAGAACCCCAGCTTCTGATCTTTGGTGCACAGCCTATTCTATTCATACAACCAGTGCAACTCCCAAGTATTTTTCTTCATTAAGTGACAAAAGTTATAGGATTTTTATCCCCTTTCCAATAAAGGAATGAAAAGTGCATGAGCAAAACACTTGAATATGTCTGTTATATCTCATATATGGTAGTAATACTTGTTTTCTCTTATACCCACATGCAGCTGAGCAGAATACCAACCCTGCATTTTCTGTTTCCATCTATTCATTTTTTGTTGTTGCTGGGATTTAACACAGCCCGTTGTAGCAAAAAAAGCACAGCAGCAAGACTCTCAGATGAGGTTACACTGTGTGCAGGGTCCTCTACCCTTGGGAAAAGGCTAACAACACCCAGGCTGTCCTTAAGCTTCGATGTATCCTTGAAATTACTCTGAAAGGAACATCAATCTAATTTAAATATGACAGGGTGTTTTTCAAAATTCAGGTTTTATGTTACCTGAACCCAGTCCTCCTCTTTCTGGTAAATTTGCACTGTTATTTAGGAGAGCCTTTTCTTACCTGGTGCTGTGACTGTACTGGTAACTTCCTCTCCTTCTGTCTAGCAGGCATTGACAGTATTTTTGCATTGCAATAATAGGAGAAACGGGCTGCACCTCTGGGAAGAAAGATTCATGATCAGGTGCTATTCCAGGAAAAGAGTAAGGGACAGCTTTCATTATGTTCTGACGCAGTCTATCACACTCCTATGCACTGATATACCCATTAATACACTGCTTTGAGTAAAGTCACTGATAACTCACAGTAAGTCATCAAGAAATTTTACCAGGATGCTCTTTTTTCTCTTCTTTTCTGCAAAAGTTCACTCCTTCTTCCTCTCATCTGAATTTTGGGTTGAATTTCACTCATACTCAGGGCTCAAAAACAAAATTAGTTCACAAAACTAAAAATACTGTTCACATTAAAACTCCTTTGATCCAACAAACAATGTGTCTTCTTGTTCTAGATTCTTTCATAGCAGGATCCCAATTTCTGGTTTAAAATTCATAGGCCTTACTAAATCTTCCACAGTAATGGTCTGAATTTTAGGAGCTTAACAAACATGCTGAGATTTAAGTTTTATTACAAACATTTCATATCATTAGCATGAACAGATGGGATATGATTCTACCATTAATCATTTGTGTACAACCAAACTACAGTAATGTCAGTATCTCCCAGAATGCTTCTTTGAAAAAATACCTGGCTGCAATTCTGATCTCTCTTACACCCGTCAGACATCCTGACTGTAGTGAAATCACTTCTGATTTATTGCAGTATTGAACAATGGTAGAATGAAGCCTTTTTCATTATGCAAACTATCCTCAGTGGTTTCAAGACTTACACTGGGTTTTATGCAATATATAATCAGTTAAAAAAACAACTTCCCTGTGTAGGACAAAAAGGAGGAATATTAATGGAGAAAATCTTTCAAAGCATTTCTGGAAACAATACCCTTATGTATAAAAGGAGAGGTTTTTGGCGTCTCTATGTGGTAGTGTTTTCAATTCCAATAGCTATAATAAGAAAAAAAAATCTGCCCTATTTGTCAATCTGTCAGGAAATATATCTCAGCTTCAAGCATCATACTCCTGGGGTTTATGGAAATCACAAAACATCTCATTCAGATGAAGAGGCTGAAGCTATAAGCAGTGCAATTAATATCTTCAATTTCTGCCTTCAGCATGAAAAGAAGCTCAAAAGCTTTTTGAATCTGAATCCCAAATGCTGTCTAATAGTTCACATCTGGCTTACTCTATTTAGAAGAAACAACAGTTGTTGGTGTCAGCAGTGCATTCAGTGACACACTAACCTTGCTTATCCAGGGAAGCAAAGGGCTGGCCACAGGTCATGGAAATGTTGTTTGGCAGGTTCAGCTGGGTGGAAGGGTTGCAATTCCAATGCTTTTGTACTATAATTCGGTGATGGAAAATCCTGCACCTCCCTGACAGTACATAACCATGGATTGTCATCTGTTTTCACACACTATACACATAGAATACAGCCAAGAAGAGTCACGCTGTTTACCAGCAACAATCTTTGCACAGTGACAAGTTTAACCTTCTTATTTGCCTTTTGCATTCCAGTAGTACTCAACACCTAATCTCAGACACTGCTGTGTTTGATCCTATGCAAGCTCCTAGACAGGTGTAATTCATTCCTGAAAACTTTTCCAGCCTATGCCTGTTTGACACATCCAGAAGATCCGCACTGTCCACTTGTGTTTTGTCTGTGGGACTCTAGTCTCAAATCACTAATAGGCACAAGAAAAGTTCTGAAAAGCCAATGGCAATATTGGTTTCATTACTAGAGCTGGAGACTTGTTCAGCCATTCCAAGCAGATATTCTCTCATATAACCACTTTACTTCAGTGTGTATTGGAAGGACCCAGGTTGTATCACAACCATGCTGCTATAGCAAAAGAATGTCAGAGAGAATGAGGAGCTCACTCTGAAAATTCCTCAGGAGAGCTTGGAAGACTTTCTTCTAACTTGTTCACTTCACAGCAAAAAACCATACTTTCTTCCCACTGTGCCTATCTCCCAAAACAGGGCTGCTTTTTAGTAGAAAAATGGAGAAAAAGGTAGACTTGTATAAACACTACTCTGTTCCAGCAAGGTAGCTGAAGTGACAAAGGAATTTGGGTCACATTTTAGGCAGGGATTTGCACTCGGAAAATGAGTGGTGCCAGCATTGGCTTTCAGGATCTTACTGGATAAAACTGTTATCAGACAGGGTTTATTGAAGTGTAGCCTCGCTTTGAGCAGCAAGTTGAACTGGATCAATGCCCAAGGTCCTTTTCAACCTGAATTATACTATGTTTCTAAGAAGCCATGCCAGTACTCAGGTGGATGAAAAATGACAAACAACCATGTAGTAATGAATTGTTTGGCACAACCCAAGCAGAATTCTGTACCTCCCAGAGTTTTCTTTCCCTTCAGACTGGGCTTTTAACCAGCAATTTACATCTTACTTATTCTGTTGTAACCACAACTGCAAAAACTGAAGGGAGAAAGGAAGGTAAAAGAAAACAGCTCGGATCCTCTTGCTGACAAAGAATAGATTGGCAAGATCCTCTTGCCAATGAAGAATAAAGATACTGTATTATTGTGCTGTGAAATGTTCTCCATGAGAACGGTGCATGACAGTAAACCAAGCATGATTAAGAAAGCTGCTAATAGGCACAGGCTTCTTAATATTCCTGCACAGTCTACACAAGACAAATGTTTTCCCAATTCATCTCTATTTAAACATAATAAAGCAAAAGAGAGAGAGGGGGAAATATGTGTCATCCTGGGATAAATGTCTTCCCCTGAACACCAGAAAAACCCACTACCAAATTTTGCTGGCCAAAAGTCAGGCAGGAGTTGATTTCTTCATTGTGATTCAAGCTTACTGAAAATACTCTTTTTGTCAATGTTAAATTTATCACATGCTGCTACAGAGAAAGCACCTGTGCAGTCAAATTTTGATCAGAGGTGTGTCTTGTCTGAGCAGTCACAGGACTGCAATACAAGAAGGGCTACTGAACAACCAGAGTGCTCATGTTTCTGAGCTAGGGCATGCAGTTATGAAGCAGATAAGACTACCTAGGGAGAGCCTAGCAAACTCTTGCTCCTGGCTATGAATAAAAATGAGATCTGGGTTGAGGGGTATTGTAAAGGTTTTTTGTTTTCTTTCCTTTTGTGACTTTTTACTTTTAAACCGAACAAATTTATTTATTTATTTTGTACATATGGCTAAATCCCAGCTGAGGGTAATCACTGTAAGGTTTATGCCTCCTGCTTGTTTTGCTGAAAACACTCAGGACAACTGGTGCAGTGAGACTGCATCCCTATTGTTTTGTCACTGGTGCAAAGAAGGTGTGAAATTAGGTCTTAAGGGCTTGAAAACTTGCAGGTACAGGCATCACGTAATATATGTACACATATCACGTATCACATATCTACAGGTGATTATCACATCATCCCAGCTACTGAATATTGAGACCCCAGTCTATCCAAGGCTGGGATTAGAGAATCAGAGAATGTTTTGGGTTGGAAGAGACCTTAAAGATCACTGAGTTCCAACCTCCCTCCCATGGCCACAAATATCTTTCACTAGACCAGGTTGCTCAGAGTTCTATCCAGCCTGGTCTTCAACACCACCAGGAGTGGGGCATCCCCAGCTTCCCAAGGCAACCTGCCCCAGAGTCCCACCACCCTCACACTAAAGAATTTTTTTCCAATATCTAATCTAAACCTACTTACTTTTACTTTGGATCTATTCCTCCTTATCCTGTCACTACATACCCTTCTAAAAAGTCTTTCTGTGTCTTTCTTATAGGCACCCTTCAGGTACTGGGAGGCTGCAGTTAGGTCACTCCTAAGCTGACTCTTTTCCATGCTGAACAAACCCAGTTCTCTCAGCTGTTTCTCACAGGAGATCCCTCCATCCCTCTTGGTGGCCTCGTCCAGATTCAGTCCAACAGGTCAGTGTCCTTCCTGTGCTGGGCACCCCAGAGCTGGACTCAGCACTCCAGATGGGGTCTCACCAGAGCAGAGTAGAGGGGTAAAATCCCCTCCCTCACCCTGCTGGCCACGCTGCTTTGGATGCAGCCCAGAACACATCTGACTTTCTGAGCTGTGAGCACACATTGCTGGGTCGTGTCCAGCCTCTCAACCACCAGCACCACCAAGTCCTTCTCCCCATGGCTGCTCTCAATTTGCTCATCCCCCAGCCTATATATTATCTTGTAATATTTGTACACAGCAGATAAACTCATTATTTAATAATAATTTTGATGGATTTTCTCCAGAGCATAAGGGCCAAAATTTGCTAACACTCTATATGAAAGTGAGTGGAACAGGCAACCTATTCACAGTTTATAAAAGGGGTGGGCTAAATTTTAGTTTTTGCTCTTCATAGATGTCTGTACTGTCCCCATTTGTCTGTGGAAAATTCAGGCCGGGGAGCATATGTTGGAAGGAATGTAGTAACCAACAACATAGAAATGGAATCTGGAGTGCTGGAACACTAAATTTACACTAACTGTAGTGCTGGAAGTATTCTGCCTGCCTGGACTCTTCACAGCTTCAGTGGGCTTTCCAGAGCCTTTGAATGCACCATGGAAAACTGGCAGACATTAGCCCAGCTTTTTGAGAGGGAAGCAGTCACACACCATTGTAACACAAAGTTTTTGCTTTTTTTTCCAAGTGAAAAGCTGCCATTATCTGCAAAGAGCTTTTTTTTTTTTTTTTTGCCACAAAAGCCTTTTCTTCCTCCTGAAGAAAAAATAATTGTTTCCTGTGCATAGCAAAATTAGCTTATACATGAATGAAACACTGTAGCAGTTTAGAGACAAGAATAGGAAATGTCTTGCTTTTCACAGAATTAAACACTTATGACTTTTGAAGGTAGAAAGGAAACAACATTTTCCTGACACTCATATGTTTCCATGAAGATCTGAACTTGAGACAAAGGTAAAGTTTTTTTTTGAGGGATAATAATGATGCTTATATACAACAACACTTGCATAGAGATATTTTCCTGAATTTTAATTACTATTAGGAAGTACCACAACTCCATTGACAAGAATTCTGTCCTCAAATAAAAAAAGGCAAATTGCCTTTTCTTGAGGCAGTTTGCCCTCTTAGTTAACAGATTAATAAGAAAGTGATTTATGTAGCAGGGAGCATGGCGAGGGAGGAATTGGCTGGCATTCCCAACACATGACATTGTCTCTCCAGCCTTTCTTACCGGTTACTTGAGGCTGCATATGACATTCAGAGCGAGGTTTGAATTTGTGTCTTAAAACTGCACTGAGTTTTCCTGTTTCCTCACACTCTTTCACATTCACTTTGATAAAAAATAGAAAATACACACTTGTTAGATATATGAGCTCATTCTTTCAGGTACTGTTCCTAAAACACTCTTGTCTTCACACCACAGACAAGATATTTATGAATCCCTTTACTTGAATCACATCATCTGTCTCCCTATTGATACCTTTCAAATAGATGTCTAGAAAACATTATTTTTTAAAATTCCTTGGTTTTGTTTTTTTTTTTCAAGATGAAATACTGATGTTTAACAAACATCTTTACTGATCTGTTACATGGTCTCCTGTATGGAAAACTTTATAAGTAAATGAAGAGATATGTGAGTTTCCGTGTTTTGCATGTGAGGCAATGCAATAAAACCAGTGATGGGAAGGCTGCAAATGGGAATTAAAGAGGAAAATGGAAGTCCTTTTCAATGAATCATCAGAGAAAAGAAGTAAAGACATTATGAGGGATTCCTTTTTAAAGATCATGGCTTTAGCATCACTTGAAGACATGCTTCCCAGAAATACTGCACTTCTATTCTTTTTTGAGGTCTATGGGAAAAGAACAGAGAACAGAAGGGAACAACTATTACTATGGTTCTACCCCATGCTATGATGCACACTTTTATACCTTTAATCTGTGGGTTTCAAAGACATCACTAAAACTGATTTGATTAACCTAAGGAAATCCATAAGTTAATTTGCAGCTCCTTGACAATTTGCAAGCCATTGAAGTGCAGTGAAGCTGAGCATTCTTCTTTCAGCACTTTCAAAATTAAGCATTGGATTAATTTAAATGTTGAAACTGTTTTTTCATAATTGCATAATATCAGTGAAATATAAGCAAGACAAATTCATGCCTAATTAAAAGATCTGAGATCTCTTTTATCATAGAGCCCATTGAAAAGAGTAGAAAGATTCTGGGGCTTCTGCCAACAAGGTCAGAATCTCCAAGCAAGGACTGGCACCAAATTTACACTGTGTAAGAGCAGACTTTCCTTGCATATACTAAAGGAAGCCAACAAAATGGATTGTTTTTCATTTGCTATTAACAGCACATGAAATTATTTTAAAACAGAAGAGAGGTTAAAATATCATAATATAGTTGTTAATTATTTGTATCTCATTTTGTTCTGATGAGACATTAGAAATTGAAGACTAATTTTCATTTTCTGTTTCCATTCCTTTTCGTTTTCAAGCTAAGATTCCTAAACACAATTCAAGCATTGGCACAGATTTTTCAGAGTTTGTGGTAACATTCTCATCCTTGGAGATATTCAAAACCCAATAAGACAAAGTCCTGAGTAGCCTGCTCTAGTTGACCCTGCTTTGAGCAAGGGGAGTATTGGACTAGATATCCTCAAGAGATCATTTCCAACTTCAACTATTCTACGACTCCTTGAAAATATTTAAATCTGAATTACAAAAAAAATTTACAATGTAGAAAAGGTATACTTGGAAAGTTAAATACATTATTCTTATAAAGCCAAAATTCTGAGTCTACTGCTATTTCCTACTCCTATTAGAAAGAAATTTTATTCCTACTCCTTGATGTATTTTCAGTTGCATCTCACAATTCTAATAATTTTACTCATTAGTTCTTAAATTCTCTTGCACCAATGAACCACAAAAAGTAGATACTCTCAAAAAATGCAGTGAATTTCTATTGCTTTCATATATTTCTTACACTTGTCCCAGTAAGGGCAGATAAACTGTGCTCTGTCCCTTTTTTGAGAGGGCTAACATCAAGAGTGGTGTACATATATCTTCCAATCCACACTCAGAAACAGGGGAGCATGCAGGTTTTAGCAAGTCTGAAGAATTTCCCAAAGAAATGATGAGGTGCAGGGGTTTTATTCTTTGTGACATGAAATCAAGTCTTCTTTTACTTCCTTTCTGTTTCCAAATCTAAGGCACAAGAGTAGTGTCCAAGTATCCTGTACAATAGGATCACAGTTCCTTTGCATGGGTTCTTTGGATGCACAGCCCTGTCCTTGTACTGGTCCATGAGTAAATAGCACACCTGACTTTATGTACTGCTCTATAAACAGCCAACATAAACTATGCATCATTTGAGATCCACTTCAATTATCAAAATAATATTTTACCAGGACTTGGTTCATGCATAATCTGTGTTCCTCAACTGTGCATGAGATTTAACTTATCCAGAGATCTGGACTACTTCAAATAGCTTGCCTCTTTATCTCCTCTTAGCACCTCCGAACAGAAGTTTTACTGTTTCCCAGTTAGGAATCATGCCGAGGATTCAAGAGCCACCCGTAAAACAACATTTATTTTTTCCAGCAAGCATTGCAGTAGCTGATAAGTGCGGGTAAATAATATGACATATAAAGGAACATTATGGAGTGCACTGTATTATTACCCATCTGGAAGATTTATTTGACCAGTATATCAACAGTCAGGGAACTTGAAGTACTGTCACATGTTCTCAAAATCAGAAAAAAAAACCTAGCACAATATAGGTATATGCTTCATTAATGCTGAGAATGTGTCATTTTAGGAAAGTATAGGAAAAATCAAAGTCAATCAGGGGGAAGCAAAACTAATTATCTGAGAGGTAAATCCATGTTTTTTTCAGACAGGTTATGGGACTTTCCTGTGCTAGGGAGAAAGCTCGTACCAATAAGATCAATACATAGGAGTTTGATGTAAATTTGGACCAAAAGTTCAAGTTCTACTAAAGACGTTCCTATACGTAACTTTCTTTCTAAGTGTATGTACTACCAGTCACACCAGTGAAATGCCTCTGTTCATAACAATAAAAGAAAAGAATATAAGGGCAGTAAGTACTGAGGGCGTCCTGATTCTTTTTGTTACACTTTGCTTTGAGACATTTTGCTAATGTTCAGGATGTTCAGCAAAGCCAATTTTCTTGTGACAAAGTGACCAAGTAGCAGTGCTTGGAGAGACACTGCGTGACAAATTCAATTACATAACCTTGTCAGTAAGCAATTTTTTTTTTTGCTTGCCTAAAGTAAAATCTAATAATGAGAAAGTATTTCAAGAACTTTAATTTCTATTTTGCTTGGAAGTTCAGAAAAGTAGGCATTAGTAGGTTTAAATCAGATTTTGACCGGAATATACCTTTTCTGAAAATCAAACTTTCATTCTTCAGTTAAATATGTTAGAAAATCATACCCAAAACTATATCAAAAACCCAAAAATATATCAAAATGATTGTCAAAATTCCCCAGGCACTAGATATTATTTATGTAGTATTCAGTTGCTGGTTTTTTCACAAATTATAATAAACTCAAAATCTGGGACAATGTCACTTTGTAACTGTCTTTCAAAGTAAGATACTTTTGGTCAATCACATGCCTGTGTTTTGGGGAAATGTTGGTGGAAATATAATATTTCTAATCACTGATAATATTTATTTGACAAAAGAGGTCGTATGTAATTCCAAATGTAATTTTAAAAAAAAAGCCATAAACTTTTGCCTTCTCCAAAAATTAAATAGTACATATACCAATGCAACTAGATGCATATGAGATTTTTTACTACTTGCTGCTCTAGGGAACTAATTTAAATACACAATATGGACTTTAAGGGGTTTGTTTATGTGTTTTGGGCTTCCTTTTTTCCCTTTGGCCCAGCTCCTGGTTTCAGAAACGTTTGCTATTTGTTGTAAGCACAGGAATAGCAAACTCACAATTCCACCAGAGACAAACGCAGGTTATTAACAGCTGGGGAGTGAATTCCAAGTCAAACAGTACCATATTGTTTCTGTTTCTCAAATGTTATTTTCATGCATATTAGCAAAATAATTACACTTTCACAGGGAAAAATATTTATAACAAAAAATTATGATGCTTCAAGAAACTAGTGTCAATGCTGCTAAACTTAACATGTGCTATTTTTCACTGGAAAAATCTTGGCAAAAAAGTTTTCCAAAAACTGTACTCTATTAAAAAAAAAAATTACCATGAAGAAATGATAAAGTATGGAGGGCTTGTCTCCCTTCTCTTTTCTCTTCCTTCTCTTTTTCTATTTTTCATGTTTCAAATGATAGCAGATGCAGCAGAGAAGCTGTATAAGAGGAAGATAGTCCTCTAGAGGGTTCACTAATGCTCTGAAAGAAAAAAAGTTCAATTTCCTTCTTTTGTACCTAGTTCTTGGAAGATATGGACCTAGTCATGCAGTATCCAAGGTAATGCAGCTCCAACTGACACTGGAGTTAGAGCCATGGACTTGAATGTGGCATAAGCTTCATTTCAAGGCTACAAAGACTTCTCAATCTGTCAACATACTCCTTTGAAGACCTGGTCCTGAGCCACTCTGAGTGATATTTGCAAGGGAGTTTTAGCACCTTCATATTACTAACTAATCCAGTGAGAGGCACCTACATGGGACATGTCTGTCTGCAAAACAGAAACATACTTCCATGAAATATCTGCAATGTGAACCATTCAATTAGCTCATGCTTTTTCTCAAGCTATTACAAGGACAAATGAAGAAAAAAAATCCATTATTCAGACCCAGAGGTCCCTGTGTGGTTTTAGTCTGTCTGTATCTTCAAGGGTTATGATATGTAGTGGATATGTGACCTACATGACACCAGTGGGACTCCATGAAAAAGCACTAACTCTGTTGTGAATAGCCCCGTGTGGATTCGCATTCTGATGTCATCAGAAGGGGGAGAACATGCTTAAAACAAAGTAACAAATAATGCCTTTCCCTAAAAAAACCTTGGTTTGTTTGAGTTTTTGACCAGTGTAATTTCAACAATACTTTTCTTGTGGTGTTAACACACCACTGTTCTGAACTGAAATGCAGAAGTCAAGGATCAGACATTATTTCTGTCGTTCCCTTTTACAAGTTACATTAATGACTGGAAAGAAACTAAAATGAGCTGATTTCTGGAATGTTGCTTTAGTGCAATGTCCATTCAACAGTGAAGATTACAGCAACCATCCTATACTGTCTTTATGTCTATTGCTATCAGAAGGTGCACACTCCATTCTCCTAGTACTTGAAGAAAGAGACAGAAAAAAAATAAGGCCCTTCCAATTACATTGCTGTATGTCACTTGCTGTATGTCATCCACAGAGCTTCTGGGCAGGTTGAGAGGATCCTCAGATAATCTCAAGCATCACTGGTTTAAATTGCCTTAAATTGTCCTATATTTTACCTTTTCCTGTATTGTCATAGATGATGATGTGGGCCAAGTGCATTCAGACTCAGTTTTTTGCCAGTCTCTTCTAGATAAATTTGGGTGAGGTGTGAGGATGTCACACGCAGCTAGAACAGCATGCTCTGCTTATAGTGATGTTGTTTTAGGGTTCACCAAGCTATCTTACTGATCAGAAAGTCTTGCTAAAATTTGAACCAAAATGTCTTTGTTGAAAATATGCCAGTCTATCCTCATAATGTTAAAAGTCCTAAAACACTAGAAATGTTGGTATCATGAAAGAGATGCTGAGGTAGCTCTGACCTACCTATTTCAAAAATTGTTATAATTTACCACAATAAAAATGGCGGGGGTGTGGGGTGTGCGGAGATCTGTTTCAGTTACAAGGGCTACCCTACTTCACATGAGATTTATAAAAAAATCTTTCATAAAATCATCAGTCCTGCAGAGTTGTGTATGTGAGCAGAGTTAAATTTTCTTGTTAAGCGTGTATGAAAATGCTTATATGGATGAGGACATCTGTCTCTGCACACTTGGTTGAGGGATGATGTAGGTGGACTTCGAGAAGAACTCAAGCTTTCTTCCCCCCCTGCAGGTGAGGCCGTGTGTGCAAGTCTTACAGTGCCTGTAACATGGGTGCACACCATACCTCTCTTTCTGATATAGTGGCTTCTCCTGTTGAGGCATGCTAAACTCAGTCACCAAAATCCTCTGTTAATCTTCAGGGTAACTAGTTACTACTATGTCCGCTTCGGAACTGGACCCATTTATCTATCACAAGTAAAAAAAAATGGCATAGTTGAAACGCTTTTGTGACACAAAGATAATGAAGGCAATAGGGTTTCTGACGAGAAAGCTGTAGAGAAGTTTTAGTGAGAAAATCTGAACTAGTAGGTAAGGGTCTTGTTTGGGGTTTTTTTAGGGGGAGGAGAAGTGAAGAGAGGAGGAATTGCTGTTAATATTTAACAAGCTCTGCCTTATCATCAGAGAGTCAGAGCTTGAGTTCTAAGTCTACAGACTCTCCTCAAAGCAGCATAAGGACTCAAGATTTTCACAGCACCCTAAATCTGCCAAAGATTAGGAGCAGCTTTTCATGAGAAACTACTAAGACAAAGGCCTTGCACTCATATTTTGGGAGTACAGGCATCCTGTGTGGGCCTCCGATTTTCAGGGACTTTACTTGCCTTTCTTCTTGGATCCTACTTTCCCATAGATCTGTTCTCCAGAATTCCTGCCTCACAAGTGAAATGCTTCATTGCCTCATAACCTGAAAATTACTTTTTTCATCAAAAAAAGTAAATCAACAGGATCAACTCAAATTTTACCGTATTTTTTAACTGTCTTTAAAACTAGAAGTTATAATGCACAGAAAAACACATTTTGAAAAAAATCTACAAATACTCTTTTTGTTCATTCTCTCAAGTGGACACAAGGTACTGTACACTCTGTTCTGTGTAAATGGATATTTATCTTTAAGCACTTCAACAGTCTCACTAAGTTAAATGGTACGACTTAGCCACTTAAACACTTAAAGTTAAGAATGTGCTTTCCTGGTATATTGCTAGTACAGTGGCAAGATTGTTAGCCATTTGTAAGCACACGTCCAAACACTTTAACTTTTTTTTTATTTTTCTTTTCTTGACCATTTTTCATTAGAAAGGAAAGTGCAGAAATTTCAAAGGTAAAGTATTTTGCTCAGAAACTGAAATATTTCAGTGGGAGAAAATTTTTATAATACCTCATGGCAACTGTCCTTTGGTTGCTTCATACTTCTGAATTCTGTACTGCTTAGATTATTTTTCCATCAGGAATTTTGATGGAGAGGAAAAGCAATGTATGACAAGAGATAGTTCTCTTTAAGACATTTGACTGTGATGGAGGTCTAAGTTAGATAAATATACCTCCTGTAAGTGCCTATCACAGCCTTCCCAAACAAAAATATTTTGCCTTCAGAACACAGAGTCATAAGCTTCCAAAGGCTTTGTGAAGAAACGGGTTTTTTTGTGGAGAGGAGGAGTGTGCTGATCAGCCATGCTTGCAAAATGCCTATATAAGAGGTACAGCATGAGACATAGTGATCAGTTGATTTTTTTCTTGGCCTTGTGTGCAGTGTTGAATGACCTAGTTTCAAAATATTCCAGGATTGTTGCAATAAAAACTGTCAGAGCTGTCATCAGTTTCAAAATGCCTACACTAAAGCACCATTTTATCTCATTTTAGAACAGGTGTTTTTTGGGCAGGCATAAATAAACTGAGGCATGGCCCTAAAATCCTTTATTTAACTGATTGTAACTAGCTGTTGCTGCAGACACTCAGTGTATAATAAAGGGTTTATGTTTTTGTTGCGGCATGAATACATACTTGGTAAGGAAGAAAAACTTTTTGCCTTCTCAGTTGCTTCATAGGCCAGTGACCTTTATAAATGACATCAAATCTCTGCTGAATGAAGGATGAGGGAAAGGAGAAAAACATTAAGATATTTTATCCTACTTTTTTGTGGCATGTTGAAAACAATCACAGTGTCTATTTGTCATGTTCCAGCTTTGTCTCCCTTTTGCAGTAGTCTCTGGCAGGCTGAATGGAGAAAGTCTAAGTGAAGATGAATTGGCAAAGGTATCACTCCTGGTCTGTCTAATTCTCAAGCAGATGAAAAATATATATAATACCAGGATATTAAAGTGAAGGAAATATTAAGATCAAGGGACTGCAGGGATAAAATAGAAAGCTTTTGGGCAATTTTGACAACAAATGAATAATCCAAATGTGTTTCTTGTATTTCAAGATCTTCAGTCTTTGTGCTATTTGTAACATTACAATAACAAGCAGGCTGTTCACACTGGAAAGCAGTGATCAAGGTGAACAAACACAGAAATAATAGTTCTAAGAATAGAGGAAAATATGAAAAATATTTCCCTAATATCAATGTTCATTCACAGTGCAAAGTTGTTTCCATGGGGAGCATGTGCTTCTGTTTTGACTCATTTAAAACCAGACTGGGGAAATACTCAGAGGCAGACCACACAGAAAAATCCTGCCTCAGCAGTGGGATTGATGGGATGAATATCACCACTCTTTCATGCGGGAGTTGTATAACTGCAAGTCTAAAAAAGCCCCGTGATGCTGGGGAATGTGACAAGGTCCATAAGAAGCTGTCCCAGAGCAGTCCACATGCTGCCAGGAGGGTGGTATGCAGCCAGCTGCCAGTGCTCAGAAGGTACATGCTAGTGAGCCCTGCTTGCCAGTTTCCCTCTTCCCTTCACTATCTAAAGCAAATATTCAAGGTCTCATAATGGTGCTGAGCAAGAATCAGGGGCTAAGGATCATGTCCTGACCATACTTTCTCATTCAAAGAGAAAAAAGAAATATCCAGACCTCAGTTCTGTGCAAGAAAATTGTCCAATGTTTTACAGCTTTCACAATGTACAATCACTGAACTATTAATCCTGCTTCCTTTCTGCAGTCCACTAGCAAGAAAGATACTGAGCGATTCTTGTGCATGCACACAAAAGCTGGGTCTCTCCCTCTCTCTGTAGGTTCAAGCTGGAGATATATTATTCCATAAATAACAATACAAACATATTTAAACTCTCCAAGCAATTTGCTATAGGCAGATTGTGAGCAAGACAAGATATGAAGTTCATAGAGATGAACTGAAAGACCTTTATGCAAAAGTTTATCTTCCCCTGACTGCTGATGAAAACTTCACTAGTGTCTTCAGTCTAAAAATGATTGAACCTTAGTTAACAAATCAAGTAAAGAGAATTAAAACTCTGATTTTATTCAAAGCTGTTTCCAAATTGTTCAGTTAAACAATTATTGACTAACACTTGCAAACTACATCCAAACCTTTATCTTCCATAGCTCAAAAAATTAATATCACATCTGAAAATAAATCTAGAGCATTAGAACTACCTGATTTTTTTCAGTAATGATTCTTGTTCCAAAAAGTTCCCTTACAGAAAAAAAAAAAAAACTTGTTACTGTTGTTGCTTTTTTTTTATTTTTAATATTTATATTCAATATTTTCTAATGTTTATTGAAAATATTATGGACTTGCTTTTTTTCTTTGCTGACCTGATTCTAGCAAGAAGAAACATCTGGATATTCACAGGGATATTTCCAATACAGCATTTTGAAAGAAAAATATGCAAATGCTTGTATTTTGCACACAAATTACCAAAACCCTAAAATGGATCTGTTTCAAACAGCTTCAAATGTAAATTACATCAAGTAGTAGAAAAAGTGTCATGAAACCTCGTATTCTTCCAGCCACCTGTACAGAATAATTGGTTTTACCTCATCTCTACTTTTTTCACGAACTGAATTTCTGCCACAGTCACTGTTATTTTGGATTTGCTGCCTGTTCACCAGGAGTAGACGCATAGGGAATTTAGCAAACAGAGGAATGACAGTGCCTCTTTGAAATTACTCTCCCACAAAATTGGTATGAGGCAGAGAGTGTGGGAGGCACAGAGAGGATTGTCTTCAGGTTGTAGATTGATAGACACCACATGGCCTGATACTACAGGGCAATGTCTGTGACAGTCACTTCATGCACACACATCTTAATGCAATCTTTGCAATGATTTCTTCGGGGCTATAACACCAGAGAATGATGTCATGCAATGTTCTGACGCACGTGTTATTGAAAGAAGTCTGATTACCTTTTCATGGTTGCTGATTAAAAGTTTTGCTGGTGGCTGAAATGGAAATAAAAAATCCTAAGTTATCAAATCACAGAAAGCCATTAAAATTTTCACTTTACTTCTAACAGCTTTATATATACTGGTGTTCCCTAGTGAGTTCATGGAACTATTCTTGATTAATGGCCCAAGTAAATTATCATGGGTGACAAGCATGGTATGAAAGTCAGCATTCTGATAGCTACCCTAGTGGGAACAAAATTTCAATAACGTACTACAGTTATGCTGATTAGGCTTATCACATATTACAAATGCAAGTGAAAGTCCCTACTACACTCATCTTCTTTGATTTCAGGAGCCACCAAGACACTGGATGAAATACAGAGACTGAGCTTCATTTTTCACACCTCTCCTCCACAGCCACCAACAGTTCATTCATCCTGAGATGACATCCTAGTTTGTGTGGGCAAAAGGATGTTCCAGAGATTAGATCATTCCCAGCCCAGGACACATCAGGCCTACTTTCAGCTTCATGCTCTTGATTTTTCTGGTGGCAGGTCACTTATTGTTACCGTGTAGTCTGCTGGGTGTCTTCCTCTCCTCCTGCAGAATTATGTGGGGTCCTGAGCAACCCTGTCCTTAGTGCCCCTTCTCTACTTCTGTCCTATTTCCCTGCATACCCTCATCCACAAGTAAAATTTCATTTGTTGCCTCTGTGCTGGCGATTCCTATGCCTTGCCTTCTCTTCCAGACAAGTTTTGGTCTAGGGCAAAATTTCAGCTTTTCTATGTAGATGTTTATTCACAATCTCAATGGTAAAAATAAAATTCATATTTTTTTGTCACCAAGCCCTCATCAACACCACAACCATTATAGTACCCACAGTACAGGCTAGCATCAGACATAATCTTCAGCACAGCCTGTTCCTTGGATTCACATATTTAGGGAACAGCAATGTCTCACAAATTGTCATTATTAAGATAATGCCTTTCCTGTCTATGTAAGCAACTTATATTTCTCATCCTGGCATCCTTTGTTTGGGACCTCAACTACTATAGGTTACTTCTCTCTGGCTTAAAAAAATGTGTTTGCCCTGAGGACATGCATACAGAATGCAGCTGCAGACGGTATTTGTTATGCCATGATACTGTCTGTCTTCACTGCTCTGACAGACGCTTGGCTCCCAATTCTCTGCTGTGACAAGCATTCATTGCATCTCCTCATTTGTAAAGAGTACTCAGCCTGGTTCCCAATGCTCTGTCTTTCAAACATAATTTCATATTGAAATAAAGATCTCAGTATGGCTCAGTGAGCTGAACCTGACAGATATGGTCCAGACAGAATTTTCCTCTTTCTGCAGTAAAGTAGTGCCTTGTTAGGAGCCAAAAAGTGGGTCATTCAAATCTCTCCATTGTCTCTTGCCTAGTTCTTTAAGCCCTGTAGAAGCAGAAAACTTTGCTCTGATGCAGGATCCTTAACTGTGTACTCAAATACTACCAATAATCTAGAATAGAATTAGAAACTTGCTGTGTCAGCACAGAAATATTCTTTCTTAATAGCCCTACCTAGAAGAGGAGTTGAGGATCACTTGTCCAATAACTGTCTTCTTAACACATGGCAACAATTACAGCTTGAAAAATAGGACAAAAGTGAAAAGCTACTTTTTCATCCATCTTACATTCTTCCACACATAATGAGACAGGTGAAAAATGTTTTACTTGGAGGTAGATGTCAATTCTGAAAACTTTTAGTCACTAATTACAGACAGACTTTGGTTTGTAGCATACTTAATGTCAATTCTTCAGCAAATTCTGGTTTTTAAAAAATAGTTGTTAGGTTAATCGATATGTGATTAAGTTGCCATTTTTTCTAGGATTTCTGTGTTAAAGTATTTTTCTTGGCATTGTAAATCTATTCATGCTAAAAACCAATTATATCTAAGGGGTTTTCTTTAAGTAGTTTAGAACATTTTAACAAGTTCAAATTAGATAAATTAAATTATGCTAAAGAAATATATATGCACGTCACATCAGACTGGACACTCCTCCATATCAAGAAAAGCATCCAAAGATTTTTGTCTTGTCTCAAAATTGCAGTGCTGAGCTAATACCTGGGTTATCCTACAAACTAGATTTTGTGGGTTTTGACATGTCATGTACACTAGTGTATGGCTGCAGTAAATGAAGAGGGATAAAGGCTCCACCAAAATGCAGCTGAATCTGAGGTGTGGTTTCCGTTCTGTCCTCACTTATTCTGGGGCCTAAAGTTGTAGCAGTGAAGCTAGTCTTGAATTTTTGTGGCTCAGTTTTGGACTATCTAATGGGAATAATACTGCCTTTCACTATGTTTTCTATGTACGCTGCCAGTTATTTGGAACGCTAATTATTTTGATTATGTGTATGTGTCATACCCATAGTAACAGGGCTCATCTTGCAGGTATTTCCCAATGCTACTGTAGTACTACTGACAAAAGTTAAGAATGCCTTAAAAGGAAATTATGTTGTGTAGCTTGGAAGTCGTGTTTAATTCTGAGCAATTTCCTTGAGCTTTTTGTACTCATTGCCCTGCCAGTTCTTCTACAATTTCTTTGCAATTGAGAGCATTGTTGCTTTTCACTCTGGAAAACCTGGGCTACATATTCTGGGTTGCAGAGCCGAATTCAACCCTAGCTTCAGTATTTGGCTTAGTTTCTTCTTGGAAACAAAAGTGAAAGACTAAGCACTTTAGACAGATTTTGCCAAAGGGATAATGAAGAGTTCTGTGGAGATTGCAGTTTTAAGAATTTTTTTACTTCCTTTTGGAAATGCCAGAATGAATGAATGAAAATATAAACCTCCTTTCCTCCTTTCATATAGGAATAAAGTCTTCTTCACGGAGAAAGTCCATGTTGGTCTGGGGTGTTTTTTGAATCTTCTTGTCCTCTTTGGAGTAGGCCTGAATTGAGCACATAGCTTTTGTAAAATTTATCTTCAAAGAAGATATTCTAGGAATCATTAAGAGGCTACAGGTATAGCTGTGTTCTTCCCATTTTGTTCCAAGGACAACCTGAGGATAATTGGGATGCATTAATTTACAACAGAGACTTGCTTAAAGCCCTTCACCCTGTGGTTACCCAGAATTGATCATGGTGAAATTGATAGCAAGATAAGTTACTTCAGCGTGAGTAGGAAAGGAAGACAACCTACTGGACACAGTGGGCCAGAAAAAGTCTTTTTCCTGCTGGAGCTGAAATTTTGTAACTGGCAAGAGGTTGATGAGATCTTTCCCCTCCTAAAAGAAACCATTCTCCAGTACAGGATTTTAGACAATATTATCTGATTAAAAACTAGAAGTGAGATGGGAAAATCTCAAAATGGATATGACTGTTTTCTGGGGAATAAAGTGAAGCTATGCAAAAAATAGTTCAGATTTATGATTTCTTTTGCATCTTCTTTTCTGCTGCAGACCATCAAAAGCCTTGTCCGATATTTTTGGTGTTATTAAAATTCCTTAGACGTCCTTATAACGGAGAGCTGGAAACTTTTTTCTTGTCCTAGAAATGGATTTTTCAAAACTCTCTGGTGGGTCTTGCATCAGTCCATATCTTTGCATGACCTAATAATGGAGACGGAAAAAATAGCAGGTTTATCTTTTACATGAGGTAATGTTGCCTCTATTCACAGCCCACAAGCTATGATGTCTTCATTCTGTTCTAAAAGGCTTTGCAATGAAGCCATTCTTGAAGGCCACAATACTTAGTTTGCTGTTCCTAGGTCACAGTTTCTGAGGTTTTTTGGTGGTCAGGTGAAACTGCAGAATCAGACTGTTCTGCTGTGCTACCTTTATTGCTATAAAGCTCTTCTCTAAAGGTGCTTAACAATCTGAGGTATTGATTTAAGCTTCCTGATTAGCAGTCTGATATAAAACAGAGGGATTATAAATCTTGTGTAATATTTGAACAGGGAGATAAATACCGAAGCTTCCAGATAGCAATACTTGTCTTTCTGGAGGAAATGCTGGTGCAATAGTTAAGTTTTACACATTTAAGAACATATTTCCAAAACATTCATTGCAAACTTAAATATATTGTGGTTCATTTTGGTCTCTGGAATAAAACTGTGAAAATTCATCTATCAGTCCGAGGTATTATTAAGTGAAAATCTGCTAATTTCTTTCAGATAAGCAGCTCTTTGGGCCAATATATGTAGTTTTGGTATAAGTGATTGCCATTAAAAAGTCTTGATTTACCAATAGATATAAAATGCAGAGGTATCTAAAATGTGTTCCTTAACACTTTGAGAAAACAAAGTAACACTTTAGTTCAGATGCTGAGACAGCAACTACTGGTGAATTTTGACTTTTTTTAATGAGACACTGCAAGTCTTAAATGTCCTCTGTTCTTCCTCCAAGTTCATTGGAAGAAAAAAAGAAAAAATAACACAGAAAAACAAACCAAAAGAAAACCAAACCACCACTGGAATTTTTAAGGCTATTAATTTTATATTTGATATTTATTGAGGCATATTCCACTGCTTGGGAGTATATGCAATCTAACAGCATGCACTGCTTCAGCAGAATTACAAATTATACCAGAGAAAGATAATAATTTTCCTGAGAACCTGCCTGTATGAACCCACTTCTTAGGACACCTTTTGCAGAATTTAACCCTTCTGGGTTAATGTCAGCCCAAAGGCACCACATCACAAAATTACTTGGATAGCTGTTGAGCGCCACGGGCCGAAAGCGTGAGTAACTTGGAGCCTTTAGCAGCGGTCTTGTGTCCTGAATAAAGCAACTTTGGCTTCATCCAGTCTCTGAACAGAGGCGAGCCAGGCATCAGAGCTCCCGCAGAATCTAAGCTTAGTTCACGCACAGCAGTTTAATTTAAGCAGGGAAGCAAAGAAACAAGAAAGGGTTCTTTTCTGCTTATTGCCAGCAGGGTTTTTATTACTGGAGCACGGAGTGCAGTAAAAGACAACAAAATGACGGTCAGGGCGTGTTATATTACGGAGGCAAGGGAAGGGCAGTCAGGAGAGAGCCAATCACTGCTGAGTATTACAATGATTGATGGGGCACCAGCCAGTGAGTCGGCTGTCCGCACCCGGCACAGGAACCAATGAGCTGTCCCCCTGGGCGGGGACAGCCCCCGCCGCTGCAGCTGGTGAGCCCGCGCGGCCCCCGCTAGGGGCCGGGCCGTGTCATCAGCCATGCCCAGAGGCACCACAACAGTTGAGGGCACATTTTATAAGGCTTCCCTTCCTTCTGCAGCTCCTGCTGCCAGGTGATCCTAGTGTGAAATTCCTTGTCTAAATTTATCTATGTCCAGGTCACTGACATTTGCTCTTTCACAAACATTATCATTTAGCTTCAATGGCTCTTTCCCCTTCCCTTCAGGCTGAAAGGTCTGTCTGACTTTTCTCCACAGCCTTTCAGAAAGGAAAGCTGTGAATTGATGGTCCCAAAAAAGAGAAAAGAACCTTTTTTCATGTGAATTATGGGATAGTTACAGACAATATAAAATAATACAATTAGTAAGTCCTGTGGGAAGAAAAGATAAATGTTCTTCTGCCTTGTGCATCATCTGCAAAAAAAACCAAACCACCCTTCCCCAAAAAACCCTGAAGTCACATTACCAGTTTAATTGCAGTTTTAGAATTATGACTGCTGTTAGTGACATGTAGATGGAGAGATATCACAGCTAGATGAAGAGATATCACAGCTAGATTTTTTTATTTCAAGTTGAGCATGATGTTTTGACACCTGAGAAATCAAGTTATGACTTACAAACTGAGCAAATGTAATTTGTAAGTCATGGGAAGAGAATAAACACAGATGACTGAAATGTCATTCTCCTGAGCCATTTTTATGGCCAGGGCCACATTTAAATGCAAAGTAAAGGTTCAGTCCAATGATTAACCCAGGAACAAGATGCTGCTGGTATATTAATTGTCCTAATAAAGTATTCTACCTTAGGCAGCCTTTGTCTACATCCATTACACTACAGAGCAGCCAGTCAGTCAGAGTAGTTATAATTCACACACACAAAAACTCTGTTAAAATAATGGATGCGATGTGTCAACCTATATAAACTGCTGAAATGGAGCCAAGAAATCCACTCCTGAGTCAATAATACTTTGAAATGTAGGGGGCAAGATTTAATCACCCCATTCTTAATTCATTTTGGTTTACCTGCATCACAGTAATGAATGTTGCACAAGCAAATGATGTTTCTTCAGTTGCTTCAGGATGATAATTAAAGCCCCATAACTTCCCTTTTCAAGAAGTGTTTCTATTTGATGGGTTCTTTTATTAATATTAGTTTAAATGTTATTTTCACAATCCTGTGTCAAACTTATTTCTCAGGACGAGTCACTAGAAAAATACTAGACAAGGTCTCATGATTTTTTACGGTCAGTGCTGCCCTTTTTAGGGTTAAGCAAAGCACCAGATCACTTCTATTGGGGGTCCCTTAAAATCTTGAACTCTTCATACAGAATTCACTGATAAGTAAGTGGTGGCATACTTGCCTTTTTCTTAAACTTAGTTTGAAGTATTCAGATTTGACTGGACTGCTGGTATCCCTGAAAGGTATCCAATTCCTGCTTAAGAGCACAGCAAAACCCATCTCCCTATCTGTTCTTACTCTTCAGGGAGGTAATGTTTGCTATGTTAGAGTGAGGCAAATGCAATGATGCCTGCAATGTTTAAAGTGCAATCAGAAAACCCAAATCAAACTGGCCAAACAGAACATGGAAATCTTTATGAGAATAAAATCTAGGGGTTTAGATAGGGTGAAAATATTAGCTTTGCCTCTTCAACACAGAAAATGGTGACATTTTTTCCCCTAAATTAATGTTGGTTTTGAATTATCATCCTACAGCCAAGCCTAATAAACATAAAATAGATTTCTATTCCCTTCCACTCTTTCATGGATATGAGGGTGCTCTGGTAGGAAAGCATGACACCTCACTAAAGTAAAAGTGAAAACATTTAAATTTAACTGTGCAACTTAATCTTTAGTAAGCAGACCTGGAAAGAGTGTCTGGCTTTCCTGCAGGATGAGGATTAAAATAAGTGGTTTTCTTACTTGAATTTCCACACAGGTTTTGCTTTCTGATTTGAAGTTTCACAAATATATTTGTGACTGATCTGAACTGTCAAGAGGTTCCCACACAAAAATCTGTCATGCCCAAATATATTGCTAAAATACAATATCTGATTCAGATTTGGTCCTGAATACCTCATAACACTCATGAGTTTCGTCTAAAGGTGCATCCTTCAGATTCCGAAGTCCAGGAGTTATTCCAAATATTTTAGTCTAGCCACAAATTTTCAGCATCTCCCTGTACTGGACTCTGAAAATGCAAATATCTAACCCGATTTTAATGCAGTAGAATAACTAGCATGTGTAGGATGTATTGTTTCTCTGTTCCACAATTAGACTTTCAAATCTTGTTGTGATTGGAAGTTAATGCTTATGAACTAAAGATTCCTCTGTTCCTAGTTACACTTGCTCCCTCATCTCATGACAAAAAGCTTAATGTTTTATTATGATCTTTTCCTTCTCATCTGAGAAACATAATAACTTCCAATCCCTTGCTTCCAATGTGGTTGGAATTTCCTGACTTGTAGTCCAAATTGTCAGGGACATTCATTAAATCTACGTGTTAAACATCAAGTGAGGCTGAACAGCTCTGAGACCTGACCTCTAATTTTGAGCTTGATTCATATCTTATGTTGAAAGAAAAATTTTATTGTAGAAATCTTCTGGATCAAAAGCAGTGTGGCCAGAGAGTCAAGGGAGGTGAGTCTGCCTCTCTAGTCTGCTTTCATGAGACCCCACCTGGAGTGCTGCATCCAGCTCTGGAAACCCCAAGCATGAGATAGACATCGACCTGTTGGAGTGAGTCCAGAGAAGGCCACAAAGATGATCAGAGGGATGGAGCCTCCCTCCTGTGAAGACAGACTGAGTTGATGTTCAACCTGGAGAAGAGACGGCTCTTGGGAAATCTTACAGCACCTTCCAGTATCTAAAGGGGGCCTACTGGAAAGTCAGAGAGGGGCTTTTTTACAATGGCATGAAGTGATAGGACAAGGGGAATGGCTCTAAACTGAGAGAGGATAACTTTAGATTAGATATTATTAGGAAGAAATTCTTCACTGTGAGGTGGTGAGGCACTGGAAAACAGGTTGTTCAGAAAGTTGTGGATGCCCCATCCCTGGCAGTGTTTAAGACTAGACTGGACAGGGCTTTAAGCATACTGGTCTAGTAGGTAGCATCCTTCAACATGGCAAGGGGTTTGGAACTAGGTGATGTTTAAGGTCTCTTCCAACCCAAATCATTCTATGATTCTGTGATCTTCATGGCTCTGCAGCTTCAGAGGTTTTTAAAGGTCACCTCCCTCAGAAAACCTCTGACATGCAAGTGTCACATTTCATTGCAACAATAACACATACAAACTTACTAGTAGTTAAGGTCCATTTTTGTTCTGAAGCCAAGGAGAGGAAAAGTTTTTCAGCTTAGGTCCAGAATAGCTGGTATGGCAATGCACAGTACAACATTTTGAAGAAATTTCGGTTGGGTCAATAGGTGAAAATGGTTTACATCTGCTTCTTTCTTTTCACGTTAAGCTTACACAAGGCAATGCGGAAGCGTTGGCTGCTGAAGGTGAACACCACACATATTGGACTAAACTCTTGCTTGCATGAGTACTGTGCAGATTTCTAACGAAATAGTTTTACTTTCTAGAACTTCACCTGACTGCTGCAGATTTACTCGCAGAGGAGCAAGGCCTTTTAACCCAAAAGGCCTTTTCACCCAAAAGATGACCAGAGTATTGGAAAAGGTTCAGAGAGAGGAGGTATTGTGAGAGACTGAGGTGTTATGATTTATTGGTTAAACACTCTTTATTAAGGACTTTTGTCTATTATAGCAAAACTGTATAACAGAACTACACTAAAAGAAAAAGACCACCCTGGATGGGCCCCCCTGGGCTAAGGGCCTGGACTGAAAGTTGATTTGAGATAAGATAGCAATCACACCATTCTAAGGTCTGGGCTGGGGGAAAAGAATGCTTTCATAGGAAGATCAAGCCCAGCAACTTTGGAGTGGAGGCCTCATCCCCAGGCTTATCTGCTGCCAGGTTTGCACAAAGAAGAGAGGTTTTGGGTGTGTGGTGAAAAAAGCCTCTGGTCAGAGGGATGCCCACACTGTGCTGTGCAGAGCAGCCCAGCTGCAGGAGGCCCCCCCACTCCAGGAAAACCCCAACTGCAGGACATGCCTGTGGAGAGGCAGCTGAGGAGCTGTCACAGCCCATCAAAGGCCACCCCGAAGGGGCCCCCAGACCCTGCACCAGAGCCCTGCACCTGGTGCAAGATGATGCAGCAGCTCCACGGTCTCAGAAGGGGCTGTTTCAAGCTGGCCCCCTCAGGGGTGGTACCTGGACATTTCCACCTGGCCCAAAGCATGTAATAATCCAATGGATTCTGTGTTCTTTGCCAGCAGTGGTCACGGGGACCCTTCACCATCAAGAAGAGCAGATGCAGGGGATCCACAAGACTTCACTGGGAGCCACGGAGGGGTGATCTGCTTCCACCTAACCTCTGTCCCTCTTCCAGTCCCCTCTCCCCCTCCCCCAACTTCTTTTTTCTATTTCTTTCTTTCTCTCTCTCTCTCACTTACTGTTAGATAAAATACATTAATTCTTTTTGGTACCTACATTTGATCTCATTTGCTCTTAATCTCATGTTTTGGAAATATTTCAAACCTAAGTACCTCTGGCTTTATGCACAGAGTTGATTTGCTCCTCTGGATCCTCCTGGATCACAACAGGTATCAAAATGTCCAGTGAGTTACCAAATCAGTCATTCTCACTATGGTTATCACATAAGCATAGCTATGATAGAACGATTGTGATTCTTTTATATTACAGCATACACAAACAGAAAATAATGATACAGGGATTCAACTATTGAAGGAAAAATCACTTATCCTATAGTTAATGTAACACCCCAAAACTGCAGAAACTTGGCCAGTTATTAAATGACCTGACCTTCTGAATGTTGTGGTTACAAACTGGGCAACTTGATTATATTAAATAAGTTTTTTAGAATTTGAATGGTTTCTAGAAAATAATCTCTGAGGAGAAAGTGTTTCCTATGTATTAAATAATAGCTTTGGGGGTTTGTAAAAATTTTTTCCTAAAATAATCAAGAGACTAACACAGCACGCAATTCCATTTGGAATTTCTCTGTGTTTTCTTCATTTGTAAGTATGTAAAATGGCACTTATTCTTTAATCCAGAAAAACCCTCGCACATACTCAAATTCCCTTTTGGATCTAATAGAAAGTTTTGATCAATCTTTTTAATTAAAAAACATAGATTGTCTTTGTATTATATTTCCTATGGCAAAAAAACCCCACCACCACCACCAACAAAAACCTACAACAAAACTTGCTCAATAATATTTTTGTGCTTTTGTTTTGCCTTTATTAATTTTTCTAGGCTGGACTTACCTACTATATAGACCAAAGTGTGGTTCAAGATCATATCATCAACCTAGCAAAGTACATACTTTTTTACAAAAAATAAATCTATCTTCAATAATTGGTTAAATTGCTTCTTCCATCTATTGACTCTGAGTTTTCGCAACCAACACAGGAGAGATGTGAAGTACATCATGTGAAATAAGTCCTACTGCACATGGAAATTGCTGGGATGCAAGCAAGGATGAGTCTCTCTCTTGTGCCTCCTGCCCCTCTTTCCCCCCGCCCCAGGAATATGGGTAGAAGGGAATGAGGCACTAAAACTGAGCTGAATTCATTGCTTCTCTAGTATTCTGGGTCAGTCATAATTACGTTTACAAGCCCCAAATGCTCTTGAAATTTCATCAGGAGGAAAGGCAGAGATGGAAGCAAAGGAAGAGCAATCAGCTTCCTAAAGGTCATAACAACCCCTGGGACTGGAAGGAAGTCCAGCCCTCTGAATTCTGCTGCCTGTTGTGTTCCGCTATGGGGAACTGCAGGGACTTCTTTTAATATGGATGATCTAGGATGAAATTAAGTCAAACGAGACAAATATTATATCTGATAACCATTTATTGGTAACAGAAAGTGTGTACTAAAGAAGAACAGATAGAAGGAAAATGAAGGAGGAAAAATGAAAATAATGGGGAAGAGAGGGGGGGGGAAACACGGAGGAAAAGCAGGCGCTACCACCAGAGGTTGTGCTGCTGACTCCCGGCTGGCAGGTGCCCCGTGTGTGCTCCATGCCGCGGGCGGCCGGACACGAGGGCAGCAGCACCCCGGGCAGGGTTGCGGTGGGATCGCGGCAGCGGCTGGGTTGGTAGAGCAGGGCTGAAGGCAGGGGCTCAGGCAGGAATGCAGAGACAAAGCAGGCAGCGTGTGGGGCTGAGCCCAGGGAGGCAGGCGAAAGCTGGAGCAGGCCAGGGAGGTGGTAGGGCAGGACACAGGCTGAACAGGAGGCTCGGGGGTCAGCAGGTGTCCAGCCAAGCATCCAGCAGCATCCAGCAAGAGGGCAATATTGAGGGCAAAAGGGCCAAAAGGCAAGTTAGGATCAGGGCCAAAAGGTAAAAAGGGTCACGTGAGGGCAAAAGAGAGCAAGATGCAGTCAAGGCAAAAAACAAAAAGCCCCAAAGCTGGTGACACGGTTACTTTTATACTACCCGGCTCCTCCTAGGGTCTGCTTGCCGGCAAGAGGCCACTGGCCCAGCCCAACATTCCACTGCAGTGCATTGGTGGAGATCCTTCGCCACCTGGTTGGAGGGCCCTTCTCGAGGGCACAGTGTCCTTGGTGGTCTCCTGCTGACTATGAGACATCAAGCAAAGTCTTCCCAGGGAGAGGGCCTGCCTGCATCTTTTCCTGGTTGCCTCCTGCCTGAAGAATGTGTACAGTCCCTGCCCCACACATCTCTGACAGTCAATTTGAGACAAATCAAAATTGAATTGGTTCCTCACACTGCCTCATTCTGAGGTCTTCTGATCTTCTTATTTAGTATTTGAATTGCACTACCCCTAGAGGCCTTAGTTGTGTTTTCTGTATAAACACCAGTTGGCCCTAGATCTGTGTGACTGCATTTCAGTTTGGATTTTGTGGATGAATTCTGCTGTTTTTTTTTACGGTGGAGCTTATTAAAGAAAATTCTTCCACAAGGCACTTGATAGAATTATAGCACTTTGCCATTGCTGTGTTTCTGCCATCATATATCATACTGTAGAGCTCCAAACTTCACAGAGAAAAATAGAGACCATTTATTTAGCCACCCCATAAGACAATTCTGCTTCCATAGACAGCTGCACCAATCTTAAATTTGCTGACACCAAACCATGTTTTTTTCTGCCCTCACCCTTTCCTTCCCTTATCAATGCTCCTATCATTCTCCTTCCCTGTTTTCCTCATTCTGTGCCCTCCCATTTCCTCCTCTAGATCTCAGATCTTCTGTGAGCCACTGTGACTCACTGTCATAACAGCAAATGCTCGATCCTTTTGTTTTCCCCCTGAAGTTAGTCAATTAAAGAGGCTTTCAAAGAGGATAAAATGAGCACCAGCATGGAGAACATGTGGGAGTGGGAAAGGTATAAAGAGCATTGACAGTGGTTTGACACCAATAACCTTTTGACAGTGGTTATCTGTTAATTCTTACCGTCTTTCAGGACACCACACCCCAAAAGACAGGAAACTTTAGTATCACTTTTGATGTTTGCAAAGTGCTAGGGAACTCTTTTGGGTTATTGAGATCCTCTTCCATGTCACAATTTCCCTGGTAGCAAAATCAGTCCTACCTTCTCTTGCCTTCAGCATTCATCCCCATGTCATTGCCCGGCACGATATGCCTTTCACTGCTGCCAATTCACGTTTTTGTACAGTGGAATTGAAACCATATTAGCAAGCAAAAAAGTGTAGGATAAAAAAATCAGAGTTTTTTATCGGTTGTTGGTTTGTTTTTTTTTTTAATTCTGATCAAGCCTATAAACATTTTGCGAAACTCTTGGAAATGTTGTGACTTGCCAGAAAGCCAGAGGCTAGCAAGAATGCACTAATCAAGAAAGAAAATGCAAATGTTCATTTAGGGAAGCTCACAACTATGTTGGAAGGGAAAATGAAATGTAATCTCTCAGAGAGCAAGAGAAGAGAATTTATCATAATTTCTTTCAGTCTAGCCCTGGGGGGCAAAAAAAAAAAAAAAAAAAAAAAAAAANAAAAAAAAAAAAAATAAAAAAGACAAAACAGGGAGACATCATGCTATTTCATTGCCATATTTGTTATAAATCCTTTAGTGAGATTCATTCTGCAAGAGGAAGGAAACAGGAGGTGTAACTTAAGAAAAGACAGATTGGGGAGTTTAGTTATAGTTTATATTTCAGCAGAGGAGGAAATAGGAAATTGGAGTGATAGTTCTGAAGAAACTCAAAGATATTTAGATATTTCAACTATAAAAGAATGAGCAACTTGAGTCAACACTCTTTGCTAATCTAGCGTGGAGAAAGAAGATCGGAGTTGCTTTAAAAGTCTGTAGGAGCTAAAATCCTGCTTTGTTCATAATTCATATATCTAAGGGTACTCTGCAAACACCTGCCACGTACTGACAGAGTGTGTTCTATTCACTGAGAAGAAGATTTTGCACTGGAAGTTGCTTGGTCAAGGAAGGGGACTTCATAGATAGGTTTGAACTGGTATTCGCTTAGGTAGGAACAGGCAGTGGAAAGACAGTTATGTATGAAGTCTAAAAACACAAGGCTTCTATCTCTGGTCATATTGTTTATGACTGGGATCTAAACTTTTTGCATTTAGGTTACAGCTGGTTAGAAAGTAGGATCTCTGAGATTTGGGAAATGACATTTTTGTTTTATTTCAATGTAGATTGAATGGAAAACAAGTATGTTTAACTTTGGTTTGCATTAGAAACTTTCTAGACTCTGTGGTCATTCAGTGAAATTATCATTGGTTGTCAGCTGAGAAGAACATGAGCTTCACCTAGCAAGTCTTAAGAAATTCCAGAGTCCATAGATTTGTGAGTGACTCACTGAGGTCCTACAGTTACGGGTGGGTTCCAATGAGATTGTCAAATGAAAAATATTCAAGCCTCTACTCCATTTTTTCCAATGATTTTTTTATTCCTGAATGGTTTCAGATCAGTTCTACCTTGGGTGTTCCAGCATAGCTGGCTTTTCTATTGGGGCATGTTATTGATGCTCACACTCCAAAGATTATTTGCAGTGTCCTTATTGGTGTTTAGCAAAAGCCCAAATGAAGTTTGAACATATGCATTTGGTTCCTGCACTATTCTGCTCTTGTACACTGGTGTATCTTGCTGAACTTGGGACCAATCTGCTTTTTTTTTTCTTGCCACACATCATCTTTTCCATCCTGTACACAAAATCCTATATCAAGCTGTGTTGGTTTTGCAGGGCCCAGTTTTTGGTAGTGGGAGGGGCCACAAAGATGGCTCCTGTGAAAAGCTGCTTGAAGCTTCCACAGACGTCCAGCAGAGCCAATCCCTGATGACTCTGGAGATGGACGTGCTTCTGGCCATGGCTGGGCCAATTAGAGATGGAGGTAACACCTCTGTGATAACAGATTTAAAAAGAAATCAAAACAAAGTTGGCCACGCAGTTTATTTCCAGCTAGACGAAGAGGAGGAGTGACAACATGTGAGAGAAACAACAATGGAGACACCAAGGTCAGTGAAGAAGAAGAAGGGGAAGGAGGTGCTCCAGACACCAGAGCCAAGACATCATTGCAGCCTGTGGTGAGGACTGTGTTAAAGCAGCGTCCACCTGCAACCATGGAGGTCCACGGGGATGCAGAGATCCATCCACAGCTGTGGGGAAGGTGTCCATGCCGGGGCAGGGGATGCCTAGAGGGGCCTGTGGTCAAGTGGGAGTCAACAGTGGATAAAGATGCCTTGCCCCCAAGTTGGACCAGCCCGTCCTTGGAAGGACTGCACTCCATGGCAGAGTGACCCACAGCAGCAGTATCGGGTGGGCTGTTTGCTGGAGGGAGGGATTCACGCTGCAGCAGTTTGGAAGGACTGCTGCTTGTGAGGTTTGGACCCACGCTGGAGTAGTCCATGGAGAACTGTTCCCCATAGGAAGGGGATGCCACAGTGTTTGCAGGGAACCGATTCTCCTCCCTAAGCAGCGGAGAAATCCTTGGTGATGAACAGACCAAAAAAACCCCACCCCTGTCTCCCTGCACTGTCATTGGGGAAGGAGAGAGGGGCTGGGGGAAAAAAGGTGTTTAAGGGCTTATTTTACTTCTCATTAACCTCCTCTGATTTTGTTAGCAATAAACCTACTTAATATCCTCAAGTTGAGCCTGTTTTACCCTTGATGGTAATTGTTTGGTTTTTTTTCTTTTTCCCATCCTTATCTCAACTTCATGAACTCTTCATTAAAATTTTCTCTCCTCTGTCCAGTTGCAGAGCAGGGGAGGGTGAGCGAGCATGTAGTTCGTCAGTGTCTGGCATCTGGCCAGCCTCAAACCACCACACAAACAAACTTATATCTTAAAAGGAATTTAAAATAGAAGTGAGATTTTTCTTTAGGCAACTTTCCCCAAACTACCTTAGGCCTGGAGTCATAACAAGCAAATTTACTATGCCATATATCACTGCCAGCTTAATTCAGAATGAGCTATAATTCAGTATTGGCAGCAGTGGTAAATTGGCTACAGTCTACTGAAGCTTTATATTTCTCCCCATATAACTTCCAGCTATCTTAGGACACATCTTTGTTGGAACCACATATAGGATTCAACTTTTATATTCAGCTTCTTCAGTTTCTAGATTATTTTATATTAAATATCATTCTGAATGTGGTCTAAATACTGATATGCCTGAACCTCAAGAATCTGGGTCCAAACTTAAACCTGATTATATACTATATGTCATTAGATTGAATTACCCTGGATGATGCTACTGCCAGACAAAATCAAATGAGAATAACCACCAAGACATGCATGCAATGCTGTACTAGCAGTGAGGAAAGAGGGACTGATAGCAGTGGGTGAACTTTTACCAAAGATGAACTTCTACCAAAGATGGTAAAAGAACATTATTATTCGGTCAGAACTACATTTCTAAAACTGCCAGTAAGATTTATTCCTTACTGTGGGCAGCACTGATGTGCCCACAAGAACAGCAAGGATATACGTTTTTCTACAACACCTGATTAAGGTTAAGCTTTAGGCTTTGACAGCGATCCCACAGGAGAAAATATGTGGAAACAGTGCAGTCCTGACCTACCAGCTGCCCTAATCAAGCCCTTGTCTCTCAAAGGTGTCACTTAGGGATGAAGTGAAGTCACTGAGGTTATTACCTTCAGTGGTTGTCATCCTCTCTCCAAACTTCCCATCAGGTGCTTCCTCTGCTGTGGTCTGAACGCTGGTGGTGTCCAGCTGCTAATTCAGGCCAGAAACTGAGTAAAAAGCAGTAAACTGCATAGAAGTTTGTTTGTCTTCTCCAAATTTATGGTAGCCTTAGCCATTCCTGCTGGGATCTGGATTTTAATTTCCGGCAGTCTGGAGGACAGTTGTATCCCTGCTTCAGCTCCATTTGTCTCTGAATAGCTAAAAAACAGAGATTAATTTGTCCCTAAATATTTTGAACCTTTACTTGAAAGCCATAAATGACCTCTCTGGCACACAGAGTAGGTAGAAAACATGTTCTGTTCTCCTTCATTTTCCTCCCACACTTCTGCTCTTCTCATCTCCATTTTATCTTCAGTCTCATTTATTTTTTTCCATACTGTTAAGCTGTAAGTATTTGAAGGAATGACAATGATATAAGGCTGCTTCTTGCTGTATCCTCCATCCTTTACATGGGTGGATGGGTCCCTGTAATTGCCGTTAATTTTAATCAATTTCTCTCAAATACATACTAGTTGTCCTTTTTTCCCCAAGTATTCTGAATTTTAAAAGTACCTATTACCTATTTAAAATTAATACAAGTTTTGAATGCACACAAGTCCATGTAACTTTTCACTTTTAATTTGAATCTTTTCTCCCTAGAGGACTCTAGAATTCTTTATGAATTTATAGTGTTGACTGAGAAAAAAAAAAACAACAAACAAATGCCCTTATATATCCTAGATTTTCCTCTAGGGAAAACTGTTGAGAGTTTACACTTGAAAAACAGCGTTTCTCATTTAGTTAAGTTGTTTTGAATTGTAAGAAATGTTCCACCATTCAGTAAAGGTCTAATTTAATGCCCATTGAATGCCAAAGAAATAATCTCATTTATTTCAGTAGCCGCTAAAACTGGCTGTTCTTGCAAATCATTCTGATTCACATAGTAGCATTCCTCAAAACCAGAAATGAGCATCAGTATCCATGGAAGCAGGATGAGGATTAATTATGTTGCACAGATGAAGCAGAAACAATTGTCATCATTAAGCAGAAGTGACTTGTGATTATTTATAAGGGTAGTTCAGGTAACTGCAACATAGTGAAACGAATGGGCAGATAGTTGATGTATAGGAAGGTCAGCAAATGCAATAGAAAAGGTGGAGTTAGAATTTGCTTATGTTTTATGGAAAAAAATAAATCCTTGTTCTGTGAATGGTAAGTTTGTTTCTGAATGCTAGTGAATTTGCTACAGCAGGTTGCAGGTCAGTCAGGTACTGTGTGTTATATATTGTGCTAATTGTGCTTATAAGTCTAACCAAGGCCAAAGCTCACAAGTCAACCAACCAGTGAACAAAGAATAAAAGCTGGGGACTAAGCAGAATTTATACATATTTTAAAAGTAAAAAAATTAAAAAAAAAAAAACAGTGGTGACTGAAATAATAGAGTAAAGATGCAGTAATTGGATACAGACATCCCAAAGGAGGTGTTCTTCTTCAGTGATCATGTGGCTGAAGCTACTCTTTTGTGTGGCATTATGTAGAAAAATTGACAGAAATTATGTTTTAGGGCTAGACCAGGAGGCAGGGGTAAACTATGTGATTTAAAGACAAAATACAGGAGGGGAGATGTGGACAGTTCAAGAAGTACTGAAATTTGCTGATCTGATGAGCCCGAAATGTAAATCTCCAACTCATCTGTAATAACATACATTTTTAGGACACGATGTCTAGTGGTAGAAAACCAGCATTCTGTTCAGGAGAAAGAGTGGGCAGAAATGAAGGCAGAACAGCAGAGAGAGGAAGTAGAGAGCTACTCCAACAAAACTGCATGTTGAAACAGGCCTGCCACTAGAAGCACTCCAGAGAAAAGGCACAATATTGCCTATGAAACATAAATTGAGAAGGAGTAAGAGGTGAAATATTGTGATTATTCTGCATCCCAGGATGACTGGATAGAGCTTTGAATGACTTCTGGTACTTCCATTGCATCATACCACTTCAGTTTTGCATCTCTGAGAAACTAAACCCAAGCTCTACAGAGAAGCTAACAAGAAGTTGACTGTAGCTCAGTTGACTGTAGGTCATTAGGAGTCAGATGAAAAGGCTCAGTGTGCACACAACCTTTTATATCCATTTCTACTGTCATGTGCAAGAGAAGGATCCTTTCATAATGCAGCAGATGAACTTACCTTCCCTCCCTGGCACAGCTTTGGCAGCTCTCCTGCAGCAGGAATTCATCACTTGGATCTCAGTCTTTATAATTCTCTTCTTCTTGCTGCACTCATAAATGAAGCTGGGATAGGAGTACTGGTAGATAACAGGAAAAAAATGTGGTGTCAGCCTTCAAAAAGAGAAAGATCATAGTAATTACTGTCAAGAAAGTCTACCTTGAATCCTTTTTAAAATATTGGAATGAATAACACTTTCCAGCCATTTGGAAGGTAGCAGAGGTATCAGGAAAAAGTGCAGCTTACAAAAATAAACTATAGCTGTTACTTTTTGACTGAATTACCAAATGAGAAGATTATGATAGATGCAGTGTAAGACTTTTTCTGCCTATAATAATTTCATGAGAAAAGTTATATTCACAATTAATTCTTAAAATGACGTTCAGTACCACAGACTAAAAATGGAGAAGACACAAGAGATAAATGCCTGTTATGTGGGTTTGGTGTCAGGCACCTGAGGCTTATTTATCGTGTTTACTAAGAAGAAGAGCTTCAATGTTTGAGAATGGCTTTATGCTTGGTAAAGCTCTAGTCAGTTTGAGTGTGGAGCTCTGGAGTAGCCTTTTCTTTAACCTGCTCAAAATGGATGTCTGAGGTTCTTCTTTCCCACTTGCACTACCAATTAAATCTGGTGCAAAAAGGTGATTATTACCATTGCCTGCTTACCTGTGTTCACGTGAGTTCCTTCTAGGAAGCCTGTCACTCTCATCCAAGGACTCTTATCATACCAATCAAACAGAAAGAATGCATGATATTTATCATATATTGCACGCCTTAGCAATGTCTTTCACAGGGAAAAAAAAGCCACATGGAAATGTGGTTTTTTTCAGATGGTAATAATTTGAAAGGAGTAACAATACAGATGGTGTGAGAAAAATGGCGAAAGAAAGATGCTTAGAGGTATAAGGATTAAAAAAACCTCAGGAGAATGGATCAAACAATGTCACCTAATAATTCATCTGGAGAGGAATTACAGCTATTGAGAAGAGTTATATGGAGGTACTCAAGGATTAGAAACAGAAAAGAAATTAAGGAAGGGCAAAATTTGGGCCAAATATCAGGAGTGTTTCCCTACTACTGAGACTTAGAAGATACTGCAAAGAAATGGTCTAAATTCACAAGTTTTTAATGTAAAACTAGATCAAAGTGTTCTTTAGAGAATATAAGCAGATGGGGAGATTAGGTTGCATGTCTGCAATTTTTGAATTCTGATGCCCAAGAGTATTATTTGAAGAAATCTGAAGTGCAAATCAACCTTCCCTTTCTCTACAGCACAATGGACTAAGTACCCCAATGCTTTCTTTGTTGTAATATAATTGAAGTGTTTTTGGAGAAGAAAGTGTTAATAGGTCTCCTTTACCTGTACAATTAATTACTTACACTTTGTGTTACAGCAGCATCTTGCAGTTCTACTCCACATTAGATCCCACTGAGCTAAGCGGTGTCAAGAAATAGAATAAAAGTTATTTTTTTATCTCAGAGCTATAATAATCTAATTAGTAGGTTTTACAAATGGTTGGGTATAGAAGTGAGGACAGAGTAGGTAACACCACCATGATGACAAAGTAACATGTTACCTGGTTTTTAGGTTGTTGATTTTGTTTGTGCTATGAATTCTTTAAGAATCCTATGCCTACTTCTATGTTGAAAAAATTTTAGATATGTATCTCTCATTAGAAGTGGATATTACAGCTAGAATGGGACTGAGTGCAAGTCAGATAGATCTCTTGTAAAGAATATGAACAAGGAACTGTATCTGTGAGCTGTATCAAAAAATGTTTGAGCATCCTTATGCCATGAATGGTGAATACACAAATATGGGTACCCTAACCAACCTTCTGCCTTAACTGTCAAAATGCAGGGCAGCATTGAAAGAGTGTGACTGTGTTCTCTTCTGCACCCAGAAACTCCTGATGAACCTTCATTGCTATGACCACATCTGTCTTTGAAGGCAGGGTCATGCTGCAAAGTTCACAAGTGTGAGGCTGGATCTCTACAACTCACCTTGCATTTAAAATCTGTAACTTCTGAAAGAGGTTTTCCTCCTTTAGATTTTGTAGATGCTGCATTCTTACAAGGTCTTTTCAGATTCAAAATAAGAAGGAGTAGTGTATTTTCACTACTTTTTTACTCATTCTCATACTCACACATAATGTGATCTGAGCTGTGAAGTTGCCATAATTCTAGGGGATTTCCACAGAATTGTTCTAAATTAAAACCACTGGTAAGTCAGGTTAGATCTGGTTCCATGCATGTGCATGTATTTTTAAAGATCCTAAAGAAATCAATTACCCCACCTTTTCTGTGTTCAAATTCTGTGTTCTACACTTTCTTTTAACTGCAGTAATAGTGTATTTTTATGAAATTTCTCCCTTTCCCAACACTCACTAATAACGTAACCTTCAGCACAAAAGGCTGGGTGGAGTTTTTCCTCACTCTGAGAAGAAAAATACACCCTCTGTTTCTATATGCAAGACATGACACATGCTGGAAGATGTGATAATATAACATGAAGGTATTCCTTCAGGTTATTTTGCTTGATGCAGTTTGACACCATCCTGTAAGTGATATTCTCTTTGTTCGTATTGTTCTCAGTATTCACTGGCAACAACAAAGAGTATTTTTCAAGCTTGACAGGAAGGGACCCAGAGTCTGCACTCCTCCTGCTTTTTTCCAGGACAATGTCATTTGATGATATTTCCTCCAGACAGACTGCTAAAAAGTGCTAGACTCAGCCCACTGATAAAAAATATACTGTTTATTGCTTATTCTTTTCAAAACAATGCAAAGACAATTGCAGTTCTTTACTTTGTGTCAGCCTGTTGCATTACCAGATTTCAGATATAATCCTTGTTTTCTTTCTATTATCAATATAATGACACATGGTCAGGAGCAATCTGTCCATATATTGAAGTTTCAGGAGCCCAGGCATAGCTAGCTGTGAGTGGGAACTGAGGAGATGTAGCTAGTGGCTATTCAGATGAATGTCAATGGGAGAAAAGAGCCCTAAAGATGCACAGCTACATGTACTCCCATCTGGATACTTCCTTCACTTCAAAGTATAGACAAAGTTGGAATCTGTAGCTGCAGGGTTTCACTCTACCTTATTCTGAAGAAATTCATACAGCCTACAGTCTTTTAAGCGCATTGCTTTTAACCTGAGTAACTGAAATACTGAGAAAACAAAGTTCATGGTGATCTACTTTTTAAGAGTGGTTCTGTGAGGACCTAAAAGAACAAAGGAAGCACATTTCTATTGATGTCAGTCACAAATTTCCACTCCACACTGTGTAATTAAAAGAAGGTAAATGTAGTGGCTGCTGCAGACAAGGGTGGCTTGCCAGGGAGTAGCACAAGCAGTCTGCTCTACAAGGAAAGTGGGTAGCTGAAGGTGACACCAAGGGAGGCAGATGCAGTTCATTGCTTGCAAGGGTCACAGGCCCACAGTATGCCTGCAAGAGTCACTCCCAATGAGGGCTTCTCACAGCTCTTTTTCACAGCTTTGCTGTTGTAACGTCAGACTGGTCTAAGGCCATATAGCTGTGTCATACCCGAGAAGGGAAAAGAAGCTGTACAGAGAAAGATGGTACAGGCTCATAGAGGCTCATAAGAGATGGATGATGCAGTCAGGACCCTGTAATGGCTGTAACAGGTCCAGTTTATTTTTAGCAGGTGATTTTTAGGCAGTCTGACTAATGAGAGATGAAATATGTCTGCATAACCATGAAAGCTAATTTCATGGGTTTGCAGACATAAGCTGGAAAATACTCTATGAAGCCATATTAAATTTGCATATTTGAAGAGTCTCTTGACTTGTGCACCTTCTCCATGTACACATGTACATCTAGTGTTCTATATCAAAATCCTGCTTATAGCTCCTCCAGAACCTTCAGTGTGAAAACTTGCCAGAAGCTTTTTGAAAACCCCAATACACAATCCAGTGGATCACTTCTATCTACATGCTGTTGACACCTCCACAAAACTCTGACATATCACTGAGACCAGACTTCCCTTCTCACAAGCCCTGTTGCCTCTTTTGTCCAAGAGTCTTTTTCACTTCTGAAATGAGAGAATTCACTCCTCATTACAGGCTCTACCCACTCACCAGGATGTTCAGCCCAGCCAGCCAGCCTGCAGTTTCCAGAAACTTTGTGGCTACGGGAGTGATGCTGGCAGTCAGTCAGGCCTCCATCATCCAGGTGTTTGAAGCAGTAGTTTGCATGCTTTGGCCAGCAGTTCTGCAATTTCACATTTGAGTTCCCTGATAGCTCCCAGGTGAACACCATCAGTCTGGGTGACTTACAAACACAGCTTCTCTGCTTGGTCTGATGCTTCCTGTGTATTTACTTTAAAGTCATCTAGCTCATCTGACTTATTTACTGTAAAGAAAGTGTATACATATTTATGTCATAATTTACACTGGAATCACAAAACCTAGAAGTGTTCTTCAGGCTCTACTGTAGAACCTCTCAGTGTCATCCTAGGAAAAGATGCTGGCATTTAAAATCTAAAAATATAAATGAGCCATAGCATGGATAAGCCTTTAACCTGGTATCTTTGAAGGAATTTAGAGTGGGGTTTCCATGCCAGCTGGACTCTAGAGGGCTTTGAAAGCTAAGGAAGTTTTAAATTACTATAATCCCATTGATACCAGAAGCTATCAGGTAACTCCCCTGGCACAGATGAGATCAGAATCTGGCCCTTGTGTATAATTCAAAATTATCTGGTCTGGCAAAGGAAGAAAGAGCTAGCAATAGTGAGATCCCCAGGTTTTTGTTATCTAAAATGATGGCCTAATGTGTCTGTAAGGTTGCAAATTATCTCAAGCAAATTAGTCCTCTAAGAAAATGACAAATATTGATTATTACATGGTAACAAAACCATGAGACAGATATCCTGCTAATCTAAATCAGAGTGACTGCTACAAAGACTACAATAAAGACTTAGCAGAATTTGACATCTAGTGCTATACCTGTTATTTTGACTTTCTGGAGTCAATAAATATATTTTCCATAGAAAGTTTACATGAGAGGTTGTTTTGCATTCTGTTTCCTCCAAAATTTAACAAAACAGTGATTTCCACGACTGTCAGATCCTCATTCAAGTGTAAGCATTAAAACTTGAAAATGAGATTCAACACCCATTTTGATGCAGATATGAGAATGTACACTTTTCTCTTTTGCATAATCCATTCACCTATCATGTAAAAATCTTTCAGGAAAAATTTTCTCTCACAAGGCTATGAAAGTTCAGTGAAGAAATAGATGTGACATTTTGCAATGAATTATTTCACAAATGTCTTCTTGTTTGTCCACTTCAGATATTGTTTTGAAATTAAAAAAAAAAAAATCCAGTTAAATCACACGCAGAGCTCTTCAGAGGGAATAGGTCTGAATTATTGCTTACACGGCAGCTTGCCTCAAAACTTGAAGTTACTACCATCATAAATAAAGGCAAAATGTCAATAGCTATTTGAAGTTCTACTGCTATGCCAGCCTTTAATGTCTTTTTAAAATAAGGAGCTTCAGGACTAATATAGTTTTCCTCTGGACAACATACAGGTCTAGAAGGTTCTGCTCTTTTTTATGCCCTTGCAGCTACTCTACCCCAAAAGGTATGGTGACTGACCACAAGAGCTTAGTCCTCAGATGTAACAAATTGATGCAAATCTATCACTATCCACAGCCTAGTAGAATTTTGCCAGTTTAGTTTAGCAAAGGGCCCAGGCATTAAATTATGTGTATTACAAAGTAGACTCGAGGATCTCATGAAATTTTCAGGGTCAGGATTTTTATCTAAACAAGTTTTTCTTGTTCAACTTTGAAGCATGAGGAAAACTGGTATATTTGGATGACCCTAGTGTCCAAAAATATATATTTAGGAGGACATTATAAAAGACCTAGCAAGTTTCCTTTTTGTGTCCAGAGAGTACATGATTAAGGTTTCCTTGATGCTTTTGGTGCATCAAGGCTCATCTCTTTTTTAATTTAAAAGAAATTTATTGCCATTCTTCATAGGGAAAAGAGTTTTCAATTGCTAGACCTGAAAGCCTGTCAGTGTGATTTTTCCTAAAAATCATGGCTTTTCAGAGTTACTCTCCTGAAAGGAGCAAACTTTTAAGGCATGTTATTTCATAGAACTGACACAAAAGGATAGATGCTTTTCAAAAACTGTTTCTGAGATCTGTAACTCAAGAAAAGTTCACCTAATTCACCTACAATTTTGACAAAAAGGATTGTCTGTGCAAATCTCTACATCCAAAATGTGAAGTATCTGGGACCTAGTAACAAGGAGAGTGGAAGAGGGAAGACAAAGTCATGTCGTGTCAAAGCCAAGTCAAAGGTACGTCATGTTGTTACAAAAGTTAGCATTCAACAACTAAAACTACAACTGCAGAAAATGGGGTTTAAATTATATTTTTTCTAAGTATTTAGGAACAGTTATGTTTTAAAAGGTTGGTTTTCTATTTGTAATTTGTCAAATTTAACAGTGGCCATTCATGGTTCATGTTCTCTTCTGAAACAACGTAGGAAAGCCTTGTCTTGGATTCCCGATGACTTCTACCAGTTAACATGACCAGCAAGCTCAAATACAGCTTCATGTATTGACAGCATAGGAAATTTAGCTGCTTGCAGCAGAATCATATTACTTTCCAGATGTTGGAAATAAATATTCCAGAGGGTTCTAGAGGGAACCTAATGGATTCCAGTCTGCCAACGCACCTCACGTGTAGTCCCAGCTGTTGAAGCCACTTTATAAGCTGATGCAACAGAAGGAAGAAAACTCTTCTCGGATGAGTATTTCTTCTCAGTTTGTATTACTGTCATTCCAGTCAGTTTGCCAGACTGATAAAGCCCAGGCTGTAAATTGCAGAGGTTACAACATATAATATATGAACAAGCTCATAGCTTTAATGCATTGGGGTATGATAGACTTGGAAAAGTCTCAGAAGTGCTGGTTGAGACATCTGACCACAGCATACCCGTGTTATTCAGCATCCCTGCACCATACAAGTTTTTAATGTCTTTTGTAGTCAAAGATCTGCTAGAAAATTTCCTTATTTCTTTCCTTATGTGCAGAATATCAAGAACCTAACAGCCCTTAACTGGAATATATTTATGTCTTCTCACAATAGAGTGTGCTGATGTATGTGTTTTGGCAACTCCAGTACCCAACCTAAGGATGGAAATTTTACAGGTAACTTAAGCCAAACATCTTGTGATCCTGCAAACAGCAATCCTAAGTGAGGCCCTTTGAGTTCTCCTGGAACACAGAGTCACGTACCAGCACCTCCCTCTTAGTAGGACTCCTCTCAGAGCTCATAAACTCTCAAGTTTGTGACACTCAAAGGACCAGGCATATAATGCCTGGGCTGATACCCCTCCTCCTCAAGGCTCAACCCTCACTCATTGAAAATGCCAAGGCATTCCACATGAACATTTCACTGACACTTGAAGGAAATTTTTCAGAACTATGCCTTTGTACATACTTCCTTTTGTCTGTGTGCCTGTGTGTGTGAATTGATTTGAATACCCTATAGCAAGTATAGCATAAATATTGCCATGTCACAGCTATAATTGTCACCATTTTAACTGTAGTAAATTCTATTGAATCACTTTAAAAATGTTAAATTAGTTGATTGATTAAAAGCTGCTAAATCCTGTAGACATAAATTGTCAAGTCTGAGCACGTTTGGCAAAGGGGTCCACAGCACCTTGCAATCCTACAGAAGGGTCTTTCTTATTCCTTTTCACCCTTACCCTTTTCCATCCTTACCATTTTCATTCCAACCTCCTGTATATCATTCTAAATTGATTCTATTTTGATTCTCCTTTTTATGCTAGTAGTTGCTTGACCCTGGCTGAAGGTCAGGCACTCACCAAAACCACTCTATCACTCCCATCCACAACTGGACAGGAGAGAGAAAATGTAATGAAGAGTTCATGGGTTAACATAAGGTCTGGGAGAAATCATTCACCAAATATCATCACGGGCGAAACAGGCACAAATTGGGAATATTAATCAAATTTATTACTAACAAAATCTGAGCAGGATAATAAGTAAAACAAATCTTAAAAACACCTTCCCCCCTGTGAGAGGCTGGAAGGGTTGCTGGCTTGAAACGTTTTGGGCACATGTATGAGGAAAAGGGGCAGGTTGCACCTTGCTCTGGTAAGGTCATGGTATTGCCCCACATACCCCATCCCTCTGAGCTTGTATCCCAGCCCCACAGTGGCTGCCACTCCCTGCTGCACTGAAGGCAATACTCCACACCTGCCCCTGGAGCCCCAATCCAGCCCCAGAGTGGCCAAATGAGCAGAAGTCCCACCTGGGGGTAGGGCCCAGGAAAGCCAAAGGGTACTTAACCCAGGACATAAGGCAAGCACATGTCTTGACTCTACCTTCTTTTAGAATTTCTGTCAGCTGAACAGCAGTGGAAGCTATACTTGTTTTCTATATCTTTTCTGTCGTTCTCTCTTTCTCCTTCTAATTCCCTCTTCTTGGGGTTTTGAGTAACCTAAAATTGGGTAGGCTTGGAGTTTATGAAGTTGAATGGTCTCAGTTAATGCTTTGTGAAGTGTTTTGTGTTGATTGAATGCTGCTCTAAACTTTTACCAAAGTTCTCTGATTTTCTAAAGTTAACAGGAAAGTTTTTTTGTTGTTTTGACCTCTTGAGAGTATCTTGTCAGTGTTTCTCCTGTGCATCTGAGTACATAAAAAAAAACCCAGAAGCCCTTTTAAGTGGCTCATTGAGCCAGTTTTTTTGGGGCCTTACCCCTCTCTTCTTCCCAGTTCTACCTCCTCTCCTTCAGCGGCTCAGGGAATGGGAGTTATGGTCAGTTCATCACACATTGTTTCTTCCCCTGCTCAGGGAGAGGAGTCCTTCCTCTGTTCCAGCATGGGATCCCTCCCGCAGGAGAGAGTTCTCCATGAGCTTCTCCAACATGAGTCCATCCCCCAGACAACAGTTTTCTGCAAACTGCTGCAACATGGGTCCCTTGCCACAGGATGAAATCCTTCGAGCACAGTCTGCTCCAGCATGGGTCCCCCACAGGGTCACAAATCCTACCAGGAAGCCTGCTCCAGTGTGGGCTTCTCTCTCCATGGGTCTGCAGGTCCCTGCCAGGAGCCTGCTCCAGCATGGGATTCCTGTGGTATCACAGCCCAATCTTAGGCATCCACCTGCTCCAGTGTGGGTCTCCTCCACAGGCTTCAGGTGGATCTCTGCACTCCCATGGGCTCCATGGGCTGCAGGGGCACAGCTGCTTCACCATGGTCTGCACCATGGACTGCAAAGGAATCTTGGCTCTGGTGCCTGGAACACCTCCTGTCCCTCCTTTTGCACTGACCTTGGTGTCTGCAGAGTTGTTCCTCTCACATATTCTCACTCCTTTCTTCTCTTGTCAGAATTACATCCACACAAAATCTTTTTCTTTTGTTCTTAATATGTTATCACAGAGGTATTACCCTCATTCCTGATGGGCTTGGCCTTGGCCAGCAGCAGATCCATCCTGGAGGCAGCTGGCATTGGCTCTGCCAGACATGGGGGAAGATTCTGGTAGCCTCTCACAGAAACCAGCCCTGTAGCACCCCCACTACCAAAATGTGGTGACACAAACCCAATACAAAGTTTCATTCATGTACTAAGAAGTAGAGTGAACTTTGTCATTAAAATTTGTCATGCTTTTTCAAATTTTTATTAAACCTGCTTTTGTTGATACTTGCCATGGTGATTAAGTGACATAAACAACTCACAACTGTGCATTGTCAAAAAGCATTTAATTTTGTTCTCCCCTTCCTCAAAATTTAATGCTTCAGAAGACCATAAGTCATATCAACAAATTTTAAAAACTCCCATTCTTAGGGAAGCTTCCTTAAAGTTTGTGAAGAACAACTCGAACTCCTAATGAGAAAAAAACCACGAAAACCGCAGACCAAGCAAAGCATCAAGTCTTCCTATAGCTTGAAAAAAACAAAACTATCTCCTCTATCTGTGCTTTTAAAAAATGAAACCAATTTTCTCTTTCCCTAAAGACATAAAGACATGGTGTGTGATTTAAACTGAATTAGAGAAAGCACTGATGTTTTCTCTGATTTCTACTTCTCTTCACAAAATGTCAGGAATGTGGCATGTGGAGTATTTCTACTTCATCTGCAGCAGTATATTTTTGACTAAAAATACATTAAGAGGTATTGCAGGTCAAAATGCCACATGGTTTAATTTACTGAGATGGCAAGTAAATGAGATTAAGCAATTAAAACTAAAAGATAATCTCACAGGTCATCTGCTGAAACACTGTAAGAAGAAGTATAAAGTTTTATTTCATAATCATATGAAAGCAATGCACCCTTTTGCTTGCTTACTTCATTATAATTCACTGTTCATGGATTTCCATTGGACTCTTATTGACTACCACATGTGAACTTGAGAAGAAAATCAACCTAATGGAGGTGCCAAACAGAAAACAATATGACTCTTTAAAAGTGTCTCTGTGCCAGATATTACAAAAAGGATTTCACCATCATTTGTTCCACAGGTGATATTTCTTGACAGTTCTACTGTGATAGTTCTGAGGAGATTTGTATTACAAATCTGAGGGGAACAATATTTCAATTAATGTTAATTTATTCCCAGTTGAACCTCAGTTTTGCGTAAACAAAATGCACAAGACCATTCATATTTTATGTCTATGCTTATCTGTGCATTAAACCTTTGCTAGATGCAATATTCTTTAAAAGTTACTTTTAAACCCAAATGTTGGTAAAAAATTGTTTTTTTTTTTTATTTTGGCATTTAAAGTTCAAAAGACATCTCCAGTAATCTCATAACACTTATATATATGTTTCATAAACACCTGAGTCGTCTTATTGAAGTCAAAGGGATTCCTCATCTACTTTAAGTGTGTTTAAGTCAGGAATCTTCTTTTAAATTTCTTTTAAAACTACTAAAAGCCTAGAAGTGGGGAAACTGACAAAATTCAACAAATGCATTATCTATTGTGAATTATTCTTTCCAGTAGCATTTTGCTCCTGTTAAATGAGCATAATTGAAGCTCTGACTGAGGGCTGATAATAAAGAAAAGACACAATTCCAAAATGTAACTTACTTTTTTGTTACCACTAGGAAAAGCAGAGGCTGGAGAATTTGTTTATATTCATTCTTTTGTGTAGAGGACTGACTTGGGGCATTCAGTTGCAAAGTAGTATTATATCACACTGAAAAGTGGAGAAGTTAGTAATTCCTACATTATGACCTCTCCTAACTGCTGACTGCAATGTGTGGCATCTAATAACTTGCTTAAATCCTTATGCTTTGGTATCCCTGACCATCAAGTTGAGATGACAGAAGTAAAGCCTTCAGAGCATTATCAACAGGAAACCTACAAGATCCTGGTACACCTGTGGGTGGTGTGCTGAACACAATATGTGGTTTGACTGGGCACATTTCCAAGGCTGCCCAAATTGTCCTTCATCAAAACAAGTTATAATATAGAAATAATATAATATAGTATTTTACATATAATATATATAATATATATATATAGAGAGAGAGGTGTAAATCAACCACTAAATAAAATTTTTCAGTGGCGAGACTTTAGTCTTTTGTTACACCTTTCGAAAAGCCAGTGCAGAAAAAAAATTTACATTTCTAATACAGGTAAGTGCAAGGCATTAGAGTTGTGAAAGAGAATGCAGAATTCAGAGCAGTGACATATTACTGCCTTTTACTGACCAATCCAAAAATCATTTTGGCTTATATAGGAAATAAAAGCTTAAAGTTAGAATGCACACAAAATTAAAACTGACAAGACAAAAAGTCTCTTAAAAATGGAGAAATATCTTAATTATAGCCAGATGTTATTGCTATGGTTTAATTTTATATTCATTAGATCTTATTTAATTTTTCTCTCAGTGGGCTGATCTGCACAGAAAAAGATGTCAAAAATATATTACATGAATTCCCAAAATCACAAATTTCATGTGAGTTTATTTTGAAAGGTCATAAGTTGCTCATTGCTCTTTAAGTCTTCATCTGCTGCAAAACTTCATGGATGTTATTTATCCTACATTCAAACTCTTCAGGAAAAGTTGTCCATCCTCTGATGTTTTATTCACAAAGCACTATTCCCTATGGGTCCCTAGTCTCACATGGATTTCTTTGCTTTCAGCTGTAATATAAATACAAATTAATTTTTATTGATGACAACGGTATCTGCTGAGAATCACTGCATTGCCTATTATTTGGATAAATGAATATAAATATGTTTTAAGAGAGGAAGGTTGATTCCTAAATACAGCTATTGAACACATAACTGTGTTTTAAGCTCGTATCTGTTCAGAATGCCGCTCACAGGAAATGATTTGTTCATTTATGTTGACAAATACAATGTTGTGGTTTAATTATTTATGGATTTTTAATTATTTAAAGCATTACTTAGCAGTCTACCAGGAAATGTATCATGCTATATATTCTGGGGGTAATAAAAACTTAATGATCAGAGGGCCAATGGCAGCAGTTCCCTGAAATTAAATCTTTGATGAAAAGTGTCAGAGTGGTTGCAAGTTTTGGGCCAGTGAGGAAGGAAAAAGGGTAATAGATAACCAGGTAACAAATGTTTTCAGCTATGTGGAAGGTTAATGAGCATATGGCATTTGCATAATGTGACCCTTGGGCTTGTCTAAACCGCCTTTTACTTCTGCTTAAAAGTACCCTATCAACGTGAAGTCTACTGTGACTCCATCCAGACAAGTACTAGTGGAAAGAGAGTGCTCAGCACCGTTTTTTAACTCCACCTTAACAGGGCTTAGACAATGACATAGCAAAAATATTTGTAGGTAAAAGACACGTATCTCTATCAGTATTCTTAGTGCTATTCCACAGAGGGAGCAAGAGCAGTCCAGTGAGGGGTGGGGCAAATAGATGTAGATGAGGCCTTTATGATTATTTGTTTTGGGTCTTTTTTGTTTTGTTTTGTTGTTTGTTTGTTTTTTTTTCCTATAGCTTTCTTTTAATCCAAAGCAGAAGCTAAAATAGATTTATTATTTTTAAAAAGAGAACAATATTTGTACAACTGTCTGGTTAGTCTCTCCACACTGTGGTAAGGAGTTAATTTAGTAAAATAAAAGGGCTACAAGAAGGTGTCAAAGAAAAATATTACACTTCTTTTTTTCTCAATTACCACTGTATAAAATATGATTATAAAGCACATGAAATTCGATAGAACAAGTTGGCAGGCACATATACTAGTGGAATGTAGTCTCTGGTTTTCTTTGCTCTCCTTTTAATAGAAACATTTCTATTAAACTCATATTTCTACTAAAATATTAAAATTTCTTGAAACTCAACAGGCTGCATTGATCCAAAGTATATCACTGCTGCATTAAGTTACATGCTGATTAGAGGTGTCCAGGAACCTGTTATACTTAACAGAGTCAAACAGTTCTTTCATTTTTTTTTAATCTACTTGTTTAAATATCAGTAGTAGAATTTATTTGAAAGATAGAGGCAGACGTAATGTATGAATTCAGGTTTACTTCCATAACCTGTTTTTGTCAGGATTTAGCTGGTAGTAACAGAACCAAGTAAAGGGATACTTCTAAACCACTGATTCTTGTCTTGCCCAAAAGTAGGGAGATTGAGATAAACTTTGCAATGATCCCTGGAATAATTTTTCCCACTTACAAACATGAATTACTTGTCCCAGGCAGTATTTTCCTAAAAGAAGAAAAGCAGATAAAAGGCAGGTAAATGGAGTAATAGATACTGTTTTAAATGTTGATTAACACTATTTCACAAACCTTTTTTTGGTAGGGCCTCTGTCTAGCCCACTGCATTCACACTCTGTCACAGTCAAACCTCACAGGACTCAGTACAAGCTACCTCAGATCTTGTGCTCCAAGCTGGTTTTGTTGCTGTAAACTCCCTCCAGCTGGCCCCTATTGCACCAGCTATTCTAGCAATGGTCCCCAATACTACAGCTAATACTAATTCTTGGAGTGCAGAAACATTTAACAAGCATTGCTACTTTTCAAGCAAAACTAGACTCTTTTGTCTTTCTTATTTTTTTTCCTATATTCCACACACACACTTCTTTGCCTGACTCTAGGGAGAGCTTTTACTTCAATGCCAATGAGCTTAATTATTCTATTCAGGCATCTGTACTGTATTATAAACACAAACTTTCCTCCACTGTTGGGTATAAACAGAAATGCTTTCCAAACATAAAACATACAGAAAATTAATGTGATTTAAGCGTATCCATCTGTTCTCTGCATTTACATCTTCCTTTTCTTCCTCAAAAGTGAACTGCATGGACCTCCCTTGCCTCTCGTCCCCAAAATCGCCTGGTGGTTGCTCTGCCTTTGCTTCCAGCCTCAGCTGCCAAGGTAAGACAAGCTGGAACTGCTGCCCTGGATGAGAAGCAGCAGTATCTCCCCCAGCCCAGGGAAAGCCCTGGGGAGTTAGCCTGTAAATCACCAGTCCTTCCCTGCAGTTCTCTTTCTTCCGAGATTTTGCACTAGATATAATGGGTCTATTTATAGCCTGGTCTAATTATAGATCACAGAAGGTGTGGTCCCACTCAAGCTCCTTACTTTTTTCTCTTTTCATTGGCTCTGGCAGTCACACTGCCATTGGATAAATGGGGTCAGATAATTAATCCAACAGAGAATGAGCCTGCCATAAGAAATTACTCATTTACTCATTAGATCAATGAGCTTTTGAGCTCACCCTCCAACCACATGATCTCCAGATCCATCTCCAGGGAGGAGGCAGTACTAGATGCCCAGGGAAAAATAAGGGAGATAAGAGAACTGTGCCTTTTGGCATCAACCTGGTTGAATGTAGGTTAGTTGCACTGTGAAACATGTCAGATATCCTCTCTGGTGAATAGTTTGTCCTAGCCCACCAGAATAAATAATAAAGACATAAATAATGAAAAGCAATTTAATCTTTTTTTTTTTCCTCTTTTGCAATCTGCTGCCCACAGCATTTCACTGTCATTATGTCATTACAATATTACTTCCCCTCATATAAGATAAAACCAAAAAGAAGTGTCAAAGCCTTCTTCATGTATGGGTACTCTTCTGAGTACCACCCACACAGATGTTTGCAAAATCCATATTTCCTTGCGTCTGTCTGTAACATGAGCTCACCAAACCATGCCATTAGTGTTAAGCTATATCTAAGAATTTGGATGTTCAATTAAGAAAAGAATTTTTTTCTTCCATTGCAGAAAGGTTCTGAACTCTGTTTCTGAAGAAACAGGAAGCAGTAGAAGGGCCAGTAGATAACAAAGAAATTAATTTATATATTGCACAAGTGAATTTTTTCCCCCCAATTTTTGGCCATATTTGCCTAAAAAGCAAAGAAAGTTGTTTCTGAAATAAGGTTTTTGACCTGGCTTTCCTTGTACAGTTCTAATCTCAGGTCACGAAAATGATGAAGTTCCTAGAAATCCTTCTTCACCTGACCAACAGAATTTCATTGCTCCATGTTATTTTTTTAAACAAAACCGAAAATAAAAGGGAAAAAGGAATTGGGGGCAAGTGCATAATTCTGATTTGAAAACCATCTCAATTCACAAGACATCCCATGTATTCCAGTTAAATAATTAGGAGAACACATACCCAATGCTGTTCAGCTTCTAAAAGCTTAACAGAAAAGTAACATCCTTTGCTAGCTGCAGCTCAGTCCTTGCTTTGCAGCCCTTGGATAACCTGGAAGGCTGCAAGTCACACAAAAGGGAAGCTCAGAGGAGCTGAAGGAATGACTGAGTTGTTTCTTTCTATAGTGAGCCTCCAAGGACCTACCAAAATAAGCTGGGAGAAGATTTATGTGTCTGACAGGAGGTGTTTATAAGAAAAGTGAGGCAGGAAATGGCAAAGGATTGGGAAGAGTTCACTATAAATGCTTTATTCAAGTTTCTGGGCCAGGACCTGGAGGACTGGAAGAAATGGAAGTTTTCCTGTAAGCTCCAGTGGAAAGTGTTTCTAATATTGGCAGAAACTAGGAAATTAGTGCCACACAGCCTAATACAGAGGTGATAGATTTCTGTTCTCTTAGCGCCCTGCACACATTCTGATCACATACTCTGAATGGGGTTGCAGTCTGACCAATGTGCTGTCAGACTTGCTCACAAACACATCAGAGAACTGGGGGAAAAGAGAAACTGATGGAGGAAAGGGGAAACCACAAAAGCATTGCCCATTCTTAACCCTATTCATAAGCATCACTATTACAGGCTACAAACCGATAATCATCCCTTGACCTACATCTTAATTCTGCCATTTATAATTTTTCTTTATTTCACGTTTTTAAATTGTGCAATTCACTTAATTTCATGTGAGAATAGCTGCTGTGATACCAGCTGGTATTATCGCACTTGTTCATCCTCAAATACTGAAATCTTGAGTGCTTAATAAAGAGAAGAGACAAGCATTTAACCAGATATGCAGAATGCACATTCACTGTTCTGGATAGTCTTCAAATGAAAGAAATTAATTATAATACATTCTTTGAAATTAAACAATTATTACAATGTCTTCCCTTCATTTTTTAAATTTTTATTTTTTAGAGTTTTATTGATCTTTGAAAGTTTTTATTATCTTTAGCATCTACTTTCTATGAGCAGATGTGACTCTCTGTGAAGTGAAAGGCAGTGACAGCTGCTGAAGGTTTTTAGACAGGTCAGGCTTTCAGAGCTGGGTCCATGTGTGTTTAAAATATATTCATGTAGTGAGATGGACTGCTCTCTACTAGGAGATAGATCCCAGGCTTTTATCAGGCACATTTCTGGATATCTTGCAGTGTTTTCTTTTCTAGTAGTGCAAGAAGCTTGTTTGTAGAAGAATTTATAAAGGTCTCAATTATGCGTGACGCTGTTATAAAACATAAGAAGGTAAAATGTGTGTTGCAAATCCAGGCATGTCCACTGATGCAGCCCTTTCTTTAACTCTGTTCATGAATCAGCATAGCATAAAAACTGCTTCACGACAGAAGATTATCTTGTCTGGAATGTGGTGGTATAAATTTGATATGCAGAGGAGCTGTGCTGTCCTGTCTTTTTGCCTGTGAGACACCACCACCAGCTCTGAATAGACTGCAAAGAAGGCAAAATGGAAGAAAAATATGTTTTTCATGCCTAAAATTGAGTGTAGAATCCATATTCTGTTTCTTTATAGCTTGTTCTCTCATTTTCTTTGCGAGTTCTTTGAGGCCTCCAGTTTCTGTGGTCCAATTTAGTGGCAGGGCAGCTCCACATACTCACAGCTCTCTGTCAGGGTGTGATGTCTGCCTGCACCTGCTCATGTTGTTGTATTGTCTTGGGCAGGTTTATATTGTTCCATTTTCAAAAAGGCAAGAAATCAATAATTTCTGATAGAAATTAGGAGTTGGAATTTTTTTCTGGACAACATAAAACGTCTAGTAAGACTACAGAAGATACAAGATTTAAGCAGCTACTTCCTTGGTAACTTCAGCTAGTACAAATATATTTTAGCAAAACCATATATTTTTGCATTTAGTAACAAAAAAGTAAAGGTAAAAGATTGTGCTGAAAGATTTGCATTCCAAAAAAAGACCTGTTCAATCGGTCCCATGTAAAAACTCAGTAAGAAGAATCAGACTATCAGCAGAATTAGAAAACAATGACATTTGAAACATTTGACTTGCACATCATTCACTATTTTAACTGAGTTGATGCATTCAAGGCTCCAAATATCATTCTACTGATCAAACACATTCTCCTTGTCCATACAAGCAATTTTTTCTACTGCATTGCCAAATTTTCCTAGCAATTAGGTTAAAATATCCCCTTTTGGATTATATTTCCAGTTGAATTACATCAGACAAGTCAGGAAAAATGAAATCATGATCATGTAGAAGCAAGGTATTTATTGCTATCAAAATTGTTGAGTGTGTCATCCTTAGCAATGTGTTGAACGTCTTTAAAGCCCTGCTACAGCACATAGGATGGGCTATGAGATCACTGTGTGAATCTAGGAAAGAGACAGTACTTTAGTACCTTTCTCTTTGTTCTGTTCAGTTCTGCATGTTTGCAGTGCATTAGCCACAAATATTTAACTGCACGTTTAACAGGCTGTCCCTCTACATTTCCTATTAACTGACAGTCCTAGATGAGGCAGAACAGAACAAATTCTGGGAAGGGGAGGAGAGGAAATTGAAATCAGCATCACAAGGAAAAGTAAACTAAAAGTGGAGGAGCAGCAATGTGCATAGACATATACAGACACAGATAGGTACATACCTACACCGTGATTAAATTCACCCTGTGCCCTGCACAGGACCTTCATTCATTGCTATAATGAAGTCACGAAATTTCATACCTCAAACAAATCTAAAGCTGTGTTTTGAAGCTGCCTTCTTTCTGGTGAGAATGTTTTGTCTGCCCAGCTTCTTCCCCTTGCTGTCTGGGATATAGGGGCCCACTGTCAAGGAAATGTAAGAGAAAGTTTTGCACCCCGCTGCTGGATTTGGGCAGAAGGCTGAGACCTGCTGTGCACACCGCAGCGTTCCTCTCCCAACATAACTATTTTGACAAAAAGGCTGTTGGGAAGACAAACACCGTGACAGATGATGGGATTCTTGAGTTCACGGTCAAGACTAACAGCTGCCATGATTACCAGGATGAGGCACAAACAGCCACATTCATCTGTGGTGCAAATCCATTGATGTCAGCAGATGAAGCTGGCTCTGAGAAATGTGGTTGCTCTGCTGTAGGTTTGTTTCTGAGAGAAGGGAGAGTAAGCAGTAGAAAAAAAGGCAAAGCATTAAGTAAATATGCAAATTGCAATCTAATATGCAAAGTCTCTAGTTTGTTGCTCCAAACACTCCAATAAATAAAAAAAAGCTCTCCATTTGGCAACATATTCGCACATAACACTGTGTACTTTCCACATAAAGCCTTCCAAGTCAACTGGCTAATTATTATTATTATTTTCTCTTCTGCTATTAGAAAAGCACCTTCCATGAAAACAAGAGGCTTGTTTTGTTGATCTCTCTTTGAGGATTTATAGATTGGATTAATTAGTAGTTGGAACAGGACTCACTTCCTCTCACAGCTTCAGTTCTCCCATTAACAGTCTGTGGCTTGGTGGTAAATCTCAGAAGACAGTCCTGCTATTTACTGTTCTGTTTAGCATGGGATTGCTAATTCTTATCTGTTTAAACACAACTGATGATGTCAGGACAGTCAACAAGCAAAGGTAGTTTGTAATGACTAGTTGTAATGTCACTGCTGATCCTAACACTTTTGTAAACTAATAATCTTTCTTTTTATTTCATTCCTAAGCATTAAAGTACTATAAAAGAACCATTAGTATGAGAGTTTGGGGACAATAACATCTTTTTTTTATTTGTATTGCTAATTTTGTTAACTACAGTCTCACTTTGGAAATAATTTGCTGAAGGTCTTCTTCGCACATTGTTGTCCCTTTGTGTGTGCTCAATTTCTCAAAAATTATTCTGCTTTACAGAGGGGCATTTTAGCATTCCAGAGTGGTCACACTGATCTTGCCCCCAGTTCACACCCAACCCAGACTGAAATATGTTAGTGACTTGACTGAACCATACTGCACTTTGCCTGCAAGGCATCTGTGTGAGGATAAGCCAGCACCCAGATGAAATTGCTTTAACTGCAACAGGATCAAACTAAACTACTCAGGCCTGAGAGAGCACACACAAAGCTGAGCAGGAGATGTTACATCCTGCCTCCATTTCTGAAGCATCAATGTCTGACACTGTCAAGCAGCTCAGCTGCCTGACAGGCTGCCAGAGGAGCTGTAAGCAGCAGGTTCACCAGGCAGGTCCAGCCTGTCCTCAGCAGCAGGGACAGAGCATGTCTGCAAAGCAGCATAGTTTTATTCTGGGCCAGCTGGTTCCTGGGGATGACCCCATGGGACCTGTGCCTCAGGTGGGGCACCACACTGACACAGCTAGCTTGTACCCAGCCTGCTCACAGGGCTCGTGGAGAAGCTCTGGTCTGCCTCCTGCACCACTCTAAGGATTCTCGTGCTTAAAGCTTTAAAAACTGCAGAGGTTGCAGTCAGATTCTAGGTGAGTCACTTTCTTTCTTTTCTCACATTTTCCGCATCAGAAATGATAATATTCTCCTCTGGCAAAACTACAGAGGGAGAATTCAGAAGACAGTAGTGCTTTACAAAAGCCAGTCACAATAACAAGAAACTTAGACATCCAAGGTGCATTGAAATAAATGTTAGGGAATTTCCAGACAGTTGCACTTCCAGCTTCAGCTCCATCGAAAGAGAACATTTAACACAGATGAAGAGTAGGATTCATATTTGATTTTGCTTATACCATCAAAACTAAGGTCCAAACCTGGTTCATTACAGTTAATTGTAGAAGTTGCACTGACTACAAATTGGATGCTAAATTGAATGTCTAATGAAGGACTTAATAATCTACATTTTAAACATGGCACTGGGTACCTGTCCTGTGCAGAGATGCAGAAATTTTAATCTCATAAGACATTTCTGCACTTGGACACACACCCCCTTTAATTAAACTTCATCCAAGAAGTTTTTTCCTGTACTTTTTTTTTTGTTTTGTTTCAATTTAAAGACAAAAACAAAAGCTCTTTCAAGATCTCAAGATATGGCCTATTTTGAGGGCTGCTTACATTGTGTGAATTATGCTCTTCCGTTGATTTTGATTAACTGCAGTGACAAACTCTTATGAATAACCCATAAGGAATATGAGGTTATTAGTCCTAACTCAAAACTTTATTCCTGTTTTTAGTAGTCTAGGACCCATCCATCAGCAAACAATCAGGAACACATATAATGGTGAAAGTATTCCTGTACCCAGTTTGACAAAGAGCAGAGATTATGGGCCAGGTTTTAAGAACTCTGTGATCTTTCAAAATCCAGATTCCAGCAATAATTGATTATCAGAGATGAATGGTAAGATACATAAACATCTAAGCGGGATCTGTACATTTTTTGAAGTCAGGCTTTTTTTTTTTTTTTTTTTTGTTGTTTGCAGCTGGAAGAAGAGCCTCATTCAGGTACATTTTCAGACTGAAATGATTAATCATATAACAGACCTTAGCAGTTTAAAACCTAGTTGTTCATCCACTTTTATCATTATCTTAGCCTTTCTGCAGCCAGCCTAGTTCCTGCAGCCTTCCATTAGAAGCTGAAGAATTTCCCTGGTTTTCATGATTTTTCTTTCTTTCCCATTTTGTGATTTGTTCACTATCCTACTTACTTGCTATGCTATTTTCCTTCTTCTTTTCTCTTCTGGACACTATCCCAAGCTTGTCACCCCAACAACAGTAACTTACTACTCTGATAGGTGAATTGATAAACTATTTATGGAGATTCTTTTAATTTACTAGCAGGCTTGATTTTTTGCAATCCTTCTGAGTTTGTCTGAAGATAAAAATCAATCCAAGCATCATGAATAATCCAATAAATAATGAAATATTTCTGGAATTTAGGTGGGAATTTTTAAGGAAATTTCAGAGGAAGATTTTTTTTAAAAGTAGATTTGCAGAATGGGTCATTAAAGCTACATCTGCTTCCTATGGCACGAAGAAAATATGTTTGGCTAAAATATGTCATCCATCTTTATCTCCTCCTGACTGCACAACATCATGTGCAATCTCCTATGTAGTCTGCTTCCAGACTCTGCCAATTATTCTTTCTTTTTAATTTCCTACTTAAAATAAAACAAGGATGATTTTCCAGTAATAATCACCTTATCTGAAGGTTAGGTTTAGGCAGATGCATTCCATTATTATTATGTCCCAAAAAAGTGCACTCATTATAGCTGAGGAATAACCTGTTTTACAGTGGTTCAAGTTCATTAATGACTGTGCTTTTTCAAAGACACCTGTGAGAGCTCTGTGTCATGTAGGTATTTTGTTACAGAGAAAGCTGCAAGTTGATTTAAGGTTCCCTGAGAAATGCAGACACCATGAAAATTCACAGAGTTCTAGTAGTGATATTTGACAACCAATCTGAAACACAGCAAGAGAACCCAAAAACATCCCTTCCCAAGTGAAATTCTTAGAGCAACTTTCATATTGTGCTGTGCTGCAAATCTTTGAAATCCCAGTATAAAAATTTTACAGTGGGATTAAACATGTGTACCAGCAACAGTTTCCAAGCAACACCAAGACCCCCACCATGAGCACACACCATTCAGCCTTGTCTGGACAGACAGGCAGACCCAAACCGGGTTTCCTACTGTGACATTTTGTGGCATTTGTCTCAAAGACTGTAGTGGTTTCTACAACTCTCAAGTGCATCAGGTAGCACAGCTGCATTCCATGCATGCAGCCTAGCTAGAAGGAAGGACAGCAGATGGAAATGATTACCCTTTTGTGCTCCCTTGTCATCCCCAGTCCAGTCACACACACCAAAATTTTTTGTTGTAACATGTACAACCCTTTTACAGGGCAAAAATAAACCCTGCAGCTCTGTATGGCATGCACTGAATTTCCCTCCCAACTGCTCTGCCTGGTGCCAAATTGAATGTAACTCACAAGGATATGAACATCCTTCCCTCAAGAAAAAGAATGTCTTTCCCACTGAAGTTTCAAAGTACATTATTTCTTTGTACACTGTAATCTCTCTGCATTACCAAGAGCAAATCACTTCCTGACGTGTCTTACAAGAGTTATTTCCTCATCCATAATGTTTACCACTGGTATTGAAATCTTGATACACTATTTTCATGGCTTGCACATACATTCCCACCTAACTGTGCGAGAGGCTTTTCCTTACAGAGACATTAACTTGCTTTGGCAGGAATCAAAGCTAATGTCATCAAGTAGCATTAAGTGGTTGATCAACTGTTGGTAGCTGGGATGCTGTAATCTCATCAGTCACAAGTCACTAGCAATAATTTGATTCACAAAGCCCAGCTAGTTCAACTGGAAGTGTAGTTTGGATTTTTTGAGAAGATGAGGTGGCACCAAAATAAGTAACCTGAAATTTATTTATTGAAATATATGTGATTTAAAAAAAAGCACTCATGATTTTGGTAGATGGTGACTGCGTAAGGAGGTCACAAAAGAATCTAATTTCAATTCTTGTATCATCACTTGTATCATGACTCTTCCAAACCTCATTGTTAAAGATATTCATCAGGGTGCATTTACTACGGCAGTGTCAATTTTCCTACAATTGTGTTGTCTTTGCATCACTCATAAGCACGACAAATTTTTAATTGGCTAAATAATTATTTCAGGAACCATACAATAAACTTAATGAGATGCAGTCTGCTCTAGCCATGAACATCTGGCAGACCTTACCAAGGTATAATGCTTTTTCACCACCTTTCAGAAGAAATCAGAAATTATAAACAAAAGAGTAATAAGCACCATGGAATAACCTCTCCACAGAGAAAGGACTCCAAATTGATGCATCATGTGTGAACCCTTAAATATGGGCACAGCCGTGTGCAGTAGAAAAGGAGAAGCTGGAAAGGGATATGAAGACAAGGAAGGAATAGTCCAAAGAAATGGAAATGAGGAAATAACAGCAAAAACGTGCAAGTGACCCTAATTCTTGTTAGAGCTTACACTGCTCTATAGTGTCCCATGTTGAAGGCTCTCCTTTCCATGTTTTTAAGACTCTCCTGCCATAAGAAAAAGCATTTAGAATTTTTGGAGAATGTTGTAAGTATTTATAAAGTAAAAGCCGTTCATTAGAAAAATCCTGTTCTGAAATCTCTCATTCAAGAATATAAAAAGTGTCCCATTTTGACTTTTGAGCATTCAGTTGCACAAAGTAATGTGTGTGTTTATTAAACTCACACATATTTTTGAATCATCTCTTTGTGATCATTTAAAGATTTAGGTTTTGCTCACAGTCAAACTGAGAACATTTTCTTCAGGAAATATTTTATTCTTGTAAAATGGGAAATTTCTTTTTTCATTCTTGTTTAATCACAGAATCACAGAATAAACTAGGTTGGAAAAGACCTATGAGATCATCGAGTCCAACCTATGACCTAACACCTCCTCATCAACTAAACCATGGCGCTGAGTTCCATGTCCTCTCTTTTCTTAAACACATACAGGGACAGTGACTCCACCACCTCCCTGGACAGATGATTCCAGTGCCCAATCACTCTTTGAGTTGAGATTTTTTCCTAACATCTAACCTAAACTTTCCCTGGCACAGCTTAAGACTGTGTCCGCTTGTTCTGTCAGTTGTTGCCTGGGAGAAGAGACTGACCCCCACCTGGCTACAACCTCCTTTCTGGTAGTTGTACAGAGTGACTGTGTCTCTCCTGAGCCTCCTTTTCTCCAGGCTAAACAACCCCAGCTCCCCCAGCCGATCCTCACAGGGCTTATGGTCCAAGCCCTTCACCAGCCTTGTTGCCCTCCTCTGGATGCATTCAAGCATCTCAACATTCTTCCTAAAGTGAGGGGAACGGCAAAAGAGCCAACAGACACCATTAGGAGTCTCTGCAGCAGTCTTCTGGTGTTATCTACTATCAGTTCCCATTATAGAGGTACCAAGAGAGGCTGAGGAAGCTGTAGCTTCTGTCAGTACCATTAGCACCAGCCATCAGGATGTGTGTGCTTGTGTTGCATTACAACAGTGAAAATATCCCATTTCCCAAAGTTCTGCTGCCCTCTCCTCTGAAAGTCCATGAGGGCTCTGCTCAAGTTTGCATTTCTTGCAAGGGTCCAAAACTGCATTTTACAGCTTCTCCATCAAACCTCTGTTCAGCTATTATATAGACATTCTTGAAGCATTAGCATATAGAAATGAAGCATTTTAACCAACAGAAAGCTCATTCATGAATTTATCTTCATCTCAGGGTTCTGAGATGACTGAAATGAGAAGTCAAGAGGGTCTTGGGAGATGAAAGTATCAGTTATTACAACTATCTGTAACATAAAGGACTTTAAATCTCAAGATGTAACTATGCAAATAGCATGAAAAGCAGCAATGCAGTAAAAATTAAATTTGTCTTTTTAATAGGAATATATCTGAATTTGCATTTGTCCCCAGTATTTACCCTGCTTTAATTGTTTCAGTGAACTAAAAAGGCATGTGTTTCTAATTACATGGAGATAACTGCTGTTCACAGTACAGGGATCCATTGTTTAAGAGCAATTCTTGCCATGCCTTGAAGGATGTTGGAGAAATAATTTAGAAAGAGCAAAGTCATGAACCTTTGTTCAGTCAATGCAGTGAGTAACTTTAAAAATAATATAGCTGACTTGTTAGGTTTAAAATGGATTTAAAATTTTAGAATTATTTTAATATGTCTGATAGAATCGTCTCATCTTTAACTCCCATCTGTATTTATTTTAGCAAGTGAAATGCATTGACAACTTAAAAATTATATAATAATTATGAAGAGTTAAAACAGGTGTATATACATCACGAAATAGTCTAAAAAATGTGCCTTTTAATAACAGGTTCTTATAGGGCATGTTGTCCATGTTAATAGCATTAAATTCCATATACAGATGTAGGCAAATACTTTTTATTTCTCTTCATCGAAAAACATTACATCAGCTTGAACTTCATGGTTTTATTTCCTTTCTCTGTGCAGTTAATGATGTCAACCACCCATATGTAGTTAACAGCAATAATGCAAATATTTGTTCTGCTTCAAATGAAAATAGTCAGATACAATTATCAAAGACATTAATATGTATTTAATGAGTTCACAGAAGCATTCCCTGGTTTTCCAAGAGATGTGAAAACTGTCATAGTACAAACTTTCTCCAAATTATGATCTTCACAGAACAAACAAGACATCCTATGATTCAGTAAAAATTTCAGTGTCTACAGTATTACTGTGAGAATGCTCACAAAAACATAATCCCCTCAGTACCTGCACATTACAGAGACTACAGAGATAAAGTCAGTTTTTATGATTTTGAAAAACAACTGGCAGCACTGAAGAATGAACCAACCAATTATGCCCTGAAGCAACCAGTGTGACTTTGAATAGAAATAAGGCATTGTAAGGTTATTTAATACAATATTTCAAAGAAAGTGTGATGATTTGCTCATCTTCTGCTTGTAGTCAGTGTTTTCTTTGTACAGTGCAGGCTATTGTGCTTAAATAATTGTTGACATTTTATGCACATGGTGCATATATTCTGGAATACAATAATGATTAAAGGAGTTGCCTGGGTCACTGGAGATATTATGTGTCATTGATAGAACATCAGAAAAGTACCAACAAACCAGACTCACAGGAAGTGTTCTATAGCTAATAACAACTGTCCTCCTGTCACCTCGAGATGAGAGGAAGTTTAGAGCACAAAGAAATCCTGTCTACATTCTGAGGGACTCTTAGGAACTGTATTCTTTACACTCTGGCCCCTTCTGCCAGCCTTGATTAGTGATCACCAAGGATACAATGACAGCTCTGCAGACTTGCTGTCCATAGGTTATCTTGCCAGAAATATTCTCACCCATGAGTATATTATCTTTATAAAATATCCATAATAATTTACAATAAGAGTTTTCTAGTCTTTATAAGGGACCTCAAATATATACATCATTTATTGCAGTGACACCTTGAAATTTTGAATTTAGGAAGGAACAGTCTATTGGTAGACAGGACTGTGGAACACACTTTTTAGATGCACTCTTTCCTGAAAATATCAATTCAGTCAAATGTATTTACACATTTTTAAGGTCAGAACAGAACATTAGGATAAGCTAATCTGAAATTCTTTGTTTGAAAAAAACTGCTTCTGTATGTAGCAAACATAGAAACAGGCTGATAATGCTAGAAGTATTCACCACCCATCTAACATTTTCTCTGCCTAATATCAAGTAGTACAGCATCAGCTCTGTGAGACACAGAAACATTCATATTTTGCTGAAGGGATATAAACACACGGATACATAAATACACATGGAGCTTGGATATAGCACAGCACATAGGTTTATACTATCACCTAACCAGAATTAAGCAATACCTAATTGCCACATCCATTTCAATGCCCACGCTACAGAATCTCATTGGCAGTCAAGGCAATGGATATGGATATGGATATGGATATGGATATGGATATGGATATGGATATGGATATGGATATGGATATGGATATGGATATGGACCAACCATCTCTTTGGAAGATGATGGTGTAAGTACCTGAGCATCTGACACAACTGCTTGGTCAAGTATTTCTTTGAATTCCAGTACTGAGGAACAGCATGGCCTTTCTAACCCACTTTCCCACTACTGTTCCCAAACTGAAGCAAGTGGGTCATCTTTATGCAGAGCACAGTACCATGGCATAACCTGGTCTTAGAGTTCCTCCAGCTCCCCAGTTCCCAGTGCTTGGTAATTTCCCTCCAGAAAGGAAAAGCCACCACTTCCTACTAAGCAGATTAGAAAAATAGTTTTCTTTAAAATGGTGGTATTATCCATGCTTCTGAAATTAGAAAGCAACCTTAGAGTGAGAAATGCACAATAAAATTGTCCAAATGGAGCACCTTGGAAACCACAGCAGGGAGTCAGGGGAATGAAAAGAGCCATGAGAATGCTCTTGCTGAGGGCTACATCTCCTTCTTTCTATTCAGAAAGAGCTATTCCAAAACCAGGCAGAATAACTGGGATTCAGAAAAGCCTTTCATGACACTTTTACCTTGTTAGTTAAGTAGATAAATGCATTCACACTGGTATCACTACCCTTGGGCTGTGGGAGCCCTGGGATTTCTAGGAAAGGTAGTAAAGCCCAAAGATGCAACATATAATTTTTACCTAAGGTTCTCAGGACTGGAAGTAAGAGCACATCTTCTGCAATGAATTTTCTTTACACTTTTTTTATGTGGGAGGCCAGAAGGGAGAATGATAAGGGATCTAGTTGCAAGGCTTGGCAGTGAAACAGAAATAAAGACAGTAGTCTGGGTGGTAATTCTAGTTCACTTAGGCAGATAATGTTTCCATGATTCTTTACAACTACTTCCCTTTTCACACCATTGAGTTTTCCTAGTCTCTGATGTCTACTTTTCTCTCAAAGTAAAGATGTAACAAGTACCTTCTATATTGTCCCATAAGCAAAAGAGACAGGGCTACAGAACTAGCTATTTTCCCACTAAATGGTGGAGGACAAAGATTCATGTCCAGGTTTTCCTCCATGTTAACTGGAGAGGGCAGATTCAGTGTGCAGTGTTTTCTGCCCTGTTAATATGCCCCAGAGTTATCTTTTTAGACTTCTTCAGTTTAGCCTTTCTCATCACCTCATCTCATTTCAGTGCCTGGATGTAAGATGTGTTTTTGAAAAGGATTTTCTGTTCTATTCTATTTCTTCATTCAATCTGCATAACCCTAGTAAGATTAGAAATTTAGTTTAGTCCTCCATCAGTCCTAAACTCAGTGTATCACAGGTTTCTTGAGTTGGGATGAATGCATTCCTCGTCACTTAATTCATGTCTCAATAACTGTATTTTTCATCTTCTGCATCAAGAATTTCTCCTCTGTTTATGATTTTGTTTTTCATGAGGCTTAAAATTACCATACATTAAAAAAAAAATACAATCAATGAATCACAGAATCATTTAGGTTGGAAAATACCTCTGAGATCATTGATTGCAACCTTGGATTTATTGACACTTTGTCAACTAGACCATGCCACTACATGCCAAGTCCGGTTGCTTCTTGAACAAGGATGGTGACTTTCACCACCTGCCTCCATTCCAATGTTTAACAATCTTTTCTGTGAAGAAGTTATTCCTGATGTTCAGCCTGAACTTTCCCTGGCACAACCTGAGGCTATGTCCTTTCATCCTAAGAGGTATTAAGTACCACAGCCTTTTCCTCATCCTTGGTGACTATGTTCCCGTCTGTGTCCAATAAAGATAGAGATTTTTCTTGGCCCTTCTTTTGTTGTTAATATATTTATAAAAGCACTTGTTATCATTCACAGCAGTGGCCAGATTGAGGTCTAGGTAAGCTTTCACCTTTCCAGTTTTCTTTGTACATGACCTAATGATATCCTTATACTCTTCCTGAGTTTCTTGCCCCTTCTTCCAAAGGCCATAAACTCTCTTTTTTTTTTTTCCCTAAGTTCCTGTGAGAGCTCCCTGTTCAACCAGGCCAGCCTTCTTCTCCAATAGATATTGTGTTTCAGCACAAAGGGCTGGCCTTCTGCACCTTTAAATCCTAACTTTTTAATAGCCCCATTTTAATGTATACGGTTTTATAATTTACAGACAATTTCATTTTCATTCTCAACACTTTCTGTCAAGAAAATTGGTGGTCATCTGTGTAAGAGAATCAATGTTATGTTATATTACTAATCAATGTGTACTAAATATCTGAGAACTCAACTTGTAGGTAAAATGAGACTGTATGAGCTGGTAGTTAAGTGATTTTCTTGTACAGTGTTAAGGTAAATACACTCTTTCCTAGGCCTGGCAAAAGAGGTACAGATTGAGGGTGTTGTTTTAAGACAGACTGCTAAACAAGGCTGATTATGAAAGATGGGGTATCACGGCTGGAATGCTGGAGATGCAGAAAGAAAGAGCCAGAGGCTGCTGTGTTCAGGTTCAGAGGAAAGGAAGGAAGGGGGGGCAAGACCCACCTTCTTTAATTCTTATATACACTTTTAGAAATCACTATTCATTGGAGGAAATCAGTCCTTCCTCCTTCAATTACAGTGGTCAAAGGGAATGTCCATCAAGGGTTTGTGTCCATGGGAAAGGAATGCAATAACAAGATAATTCTACAATAACATGGCCATGTTTACAGAACAATAACCTTGAGAACTAGTTAGTATGAAACTAGCTATTTTTAACAGCAAAAGTAAGGCAACATCGGGGTATGCCAGAATGTGAAATGAATACTAGCATAGGCAAATTGGGGCTCAGCTTACAGACACAAGAGTTTTCAGTGTCTTCCAATGCCATTTCAGCATAAAACTGATCCTGCCTTTTTCCTTTGACACTTTCAGCTGTTGTTAATCTCTACAAAGAAAGATCCCCAAGATGGTGTGTCTCTAAAAAGTTCTTATCCAGAATTTTTCAAGCTAAAAACTATTCTATCATTAAAGTAAGCATATACATATATTAAAAACATTGAAATAACAAAAAATAACCTAACTGTGTATTGAAATATTAGTTAACAGTAATGTAAGTTTTTCCTTTCAAAATGAAAAATATGTCTTTAGTTCACAACAAAATTATTTCATATATAAAGGTATGCAAGCAAGAAATGTTCAGGCAATTGCATTGCTTCGTTGGGTGAACATCCCTAAGTATATTATAATTTAGGTCTTAAGGTTTAATTAGCAGAATACAGTTTGGGCAAATGAACAGCATGAAGGTGCCAAAACATGAAATCCTAAAAATAGGAACCCATAAATCTTCCCGCTGTGGTGCACATATGCAGCTGTACAGTGTCTGATGGATTGAAAACTCTGCCTGAGAGCAGCATTAAGATTCGCAGCAGCAGAAGAACTCGACTGAACAAATTTCATAGGGCAGCAGGAATTTATCATGTTTGTTCTGTCAATGTAACTCACATCTCACTCGCTAAAGCCCATAAAGGAGCGCAGGAAGCAAAGAGAGAAAGGCAGAGCAGAGGAAATGGAGTGATATCAAACAGGGATTTTTTAAAGAGATTTATACATAAGCTACTTTGAGACTACATTGCTTCTCAAGAAAGAAAGAAAATGTAAAATAAAAGAACCGTTAACTAGTATATTGTTTTTATTTTGCACTATGTTTCATGACATAGTGCTTTTCTGAGGTGCTTTGTCAAAATACCAATTCCCAAACCTTTTCAAAGCAGTGCATACAGTATTTCCAGTGGAAGAGAAGTAGATCATAAACCCATAAGGTGCGCTCCTACAGCAATCACTTTGACAGTTCTTAGGACAGTAGCCAACAGAAATGTTTTCTTCAAAAAAAGGATATGAGTCTATCCAATCTTTTCTTTCTGGTTTGGCCTTTGTTTGAACTGTGCAGCCTGAAAAACAGTCTTCCTTTCTGGACAGAATAGATTTCCTCTATGTGATTGACATGTAGATGTATGAACACTCACAACACTGGCTTAAGGATGATGGTATAAACCCAAGCTCAAAGTAGTCCCAGAGAAAAAATTTTCTGACACCACACCTATCTGAAGATGGAAATTAAGAATTTCTGGTTAGTTTCCTTTACCCAGGTGACAATATTGTTTCTATCTTAAATTCAAATAGCTAGGTTTCATCACTGGGGGTAAGATTTGTTTTGGAGGTGTAAAAGTGAAAGAGAATTGTTGGTATTGAACTCCAAAGGGAGTCTGAGAATGTGTGCAGGATATGCCATGGAACAAACGAGTTAAAGATTGTAAATGAAAAATAAGACTTAGTATCAAACTCCAGCTCAGTGTAACATTGTGAATTGACCCTTTGAGCACAAAAACTGTCCCAGGAAATATTCAAATTACACCTGTATAGTCAGAGGTCCCATAAGATGGTTGTTCATTGAAATAGCAGTGCTGTGAACTTTGCAGTCAGTGTTAAGCAGACTGTTAGCAGCAAACAGTTCACTGCACAGAGACGTGACAGATGGTGACTCTACCTCCAGTAAGACAGCAGAAGCACAGCTGATATCTCAGTACAAAGCCAACTAGCTCAACATCAACATAGGACCTGACAAAACATTTCTTCACAAAGGAGCTAACCAGCTACAGGAGGGCCATCTTTTGCAGAAAGACTTAAGGCATGGTCTATCCCTCTTGGTGACAAGAAGCTCAGGTATCGAATTCTGTATTACCTGCAGAAGTAGAAGTGGGAACAGCTGTTCCTAAGCTACTACAGAGCAATCAAGCTGATTAGAGAGGTGCTAAAGACCAAACAGTTTTCTCTGCATGGTGCTGTCAGATACAAGTCACTGCTAGCAGCTCTGCACCATGCCCCATTTTCCACTGTACTGGTGTCCTGAAAAACCACGCCTATGTTAACTGGATGGTGCTTAGCCATGGCTGTGCACTGACTAAATTCCAGGGTTCCAGAACATTCCTGTGCTCTTAAGATTCTTGTACATAAATAGATATGCCTGATGTGTTTTTTTAATGTGCCTTTCTTGATTTCCCAAATAAAAATATGGTAGTGAGCCTGTAATCTCAAGGACTTCTTGAACTGTACCAGGGGAATCTCCAAAAGTGACCAAGGAAATTAGATTTAAAATTCAAGGAGCTGCAAGGCTGTAACAATGTACCAGAAAGGGTTCAAACCTTAATTTTATTGAGAGAAAATCCTTTTGTGTAATCTGATTCAAGTCTTTGTGCCTCTTATTGACACCTAACAAAAGATTCCTGAGCTAAATAAATTAGTCCTTTGAAAGATTTTAAGAGAGATAGGGTGTTTCTTGGCCCTTTTCTTAAGAAAACATTGCTTTTGACTAATGTCTTAGGACCTATCTCACAACGATCATAGTAGAGAAAAGACAGTGAAGGATTGTGAGGAGTAAAGCACATGCCTTCAGCTGGATTTAATAACAGATCAGGCTTTTCTGCTGTATACAAAATAAAAAGTAAACTGAGTGGATGCTCAGTTTGCACCTCAAGTGCATGGCTGGAGCTGTTTCTTTGATTCTAGAGAATAGAATAAGTATTTCTTCTAAACTTTTAAATTAAGATACAGGTTTGTGGGGTTTTGTTTGTTTGTTTGTTCTTCCCCAAAATAGGTTGTTTTAGGTGTAGGCTGTTCATGCCTGTAAAGAGAAAAAACACATAGTCTCAAAATAGACCTGACAACTTGTCTTTTTGTCAGACATCTTTTCAAGTACAGGCTAAATGGAATCATCTAGAAAATAGTCTCCACATGTGTGCATGTGTGAGACAGAGCTGGGTGTATCAGATCTAAAATGCTACTTTACATTGTCAAAAAATGCAGATTGAGGGCAATGATTTAGTGACCAAATACTCTGACCTGGGTTGTAATGTTTCATTCCAAAACTTCCATGGTGTAGCCCACGTATTTAAAAGCAGTATGAAATGTTTAATTTTTGTCAGGTTACTTCTTTTGAATATTTTTTTTAATATTCCTAAACATAAGTCTCTTGTGAAAACATGCAGAACAGATATACAACATTTGATTTTTCCATTTAAAATGAGCAAATTTCACCAAGTAGAGTACAGGTATTTTCTGCGTTTTGAAGAAACAAGAAGCATTGCTAGTCATTAACATAAAAATATGTTATCTGTAACTTGCTAGCTCTACTACTATATTCTTCCTAAAGAACATTCCTAAATGGGGAAAAACACTGATATAGCTGCAATATAATAACCCACTCCATCAAGTGCATGTCATGCAAGTTTACAGCTGTAGGCTTCATGTTATGTTCATTCACTGGGGGTGGAGTTTGGACTCCCATTTCTTTCTGTTGTCGCATCTCATCAACCTCAGAGGTGCTCAGAAGCACACTGAGAGTCATTCACATGAAACATAAAGTAAAGTCAGGTTGGACCAGTATGTGGCACTATTTTCAACTGGTTGCTCTTTTCTGTTTGCTCTGAACAAACTCTTCTCTTCTCCCTGTCCACTCTCTCTTTCCTTTGTTCCTGAACACAAATGAAAAGAGCAAAGCAAAACCAAAGAAAATCTGTGAGTTCACTCCCTCTAATTCTCTTGTAACCCACTGCCTGACCAGCAGCTGCTGCCTGGGACTGTGATGATGCTCTGTGTCTTTAACATTTTAAAGAAAATTAGCACCTCTTCTACTGTTGGCTCCTCATCAAAAAGGACATGAGAGCAATCAGAGAGAAGAAATGAGAGCAGGTGGGAGGGGAGATGTGGAATGAGGATAAAGGTGTCAGAGAACTATTTGTTCATTCTCTGATGACCAGACAGTTGTTTTCCTAACCTCCAAGAATGAATAAGCCCTGACAACACATCCTGTAATACTAATGACTAATTACATATTATTTGGCTGCAATTCTTCTGTGATAATTTAAAATGGACAGTATACTATGTCATAATAAATGCTGGTAGGGACATAATCTTCCCCATTCTGTCAATTTGGTTTGCATTATGTTTAGGGAAAGATATTTGCTGGGTAGAGAAGAGGAAGCACTTCAATTTTCCCTCCTAAATCCTACGTCCTCACACCCTTTCTGTGAACCTCACATCCAAGTCATTTGTACTCATAGCCAACTAGTCAGAGGTGAAGGCTGAACTCTCGAAATCTGAAGGCATGAGAAAAAAAGCTGTTAAGTTGATAAACCCACGAGGCATGCAGTGAGCCAGAATAAGAATCACTATGATTTAACAGATCATTAATCTACACAGCATAGATACTAACAGGCCTAGAAAAATCAAGGAGGAAATTGTTGGCTTATTGTCACAGCTTTATCATAAGGTACTGTTTTGCTCTTCCCAAGAAGATTGAGGACTAATCCTTGCTAACTCTAAATAAAGGAAAGTTCTTCAAAATTAGATGGCATAACACAAAGTCCAAACCAAAAACTTAAGAAAAAAGAAAAAGTTATCCACTACCTACAGGTCAGCATCAATCTGAGGCTGAGGTTCCTGTGACATCTCTCTTTTGGCAGCTGTTGTGTGGCTTCAGTAATTTCTGTCCCATGGTTCAGCTGTTTGCAGGACTGTGTGGGAAGCAATAGCGGTGAAGTACTCTGGCTGAAATAGCTGTAAAGGAAAGGAGATCTTTCTCTAAATCTTTTATTGCCATGGTTCCTTGTGATGCCCAGCAAAGAGCAGGACAAGCACAACAACAGTCATGGCACAGGAGCGGGGAACCAGCTCTTGACAAAAAAATGCCCAAGCCAGCCATGTTTCCCTGGAAAAGGTCCATGAAGCACAGGCTCAGGGCATAATCACTGATGTGGCAGAGATCCAGCCCAGCAGAGGAAAAGCGAGTGAGCCTGCCAGGCTGGCCGGCTGCCTCGGTTTGCTATGCAGTCAGATAACTGTCAGGACAAAGACAGGAGAGAGGATATACAGGTGGGATCTGGGGATGGAGGACAGGACAGGGGAAGCAAGAAGCTGTGGTGGTGGATCCACTGAGGGGAGAGCAGAATTAGGCTGTTCAAAAGGACCAAACTGTGGGATGAGGGCAGCTGTCCACTTGACTGCACCCTGAGGGGGTGGCCTAGGGGTACACTTCTCCCATTTTCCCTGACAAAGTTGCCATAAGAAGGTCTGGAAGTCCCAGGGCTGTATTTCATGCTCCCTGCAGGTGGGTTTTTGTAGTGCCTGGAGACCTAGGCTTCACATTTAGGCACCAGTGCAAATAGAGTAAAAGCTGTGATCTGCAGGGTTACTCCTAACCCAGTGATCCACTGGTCCCTCCAGCAGTTGTCCATTCAGCTGAAGGAACAGAGAAATGAAGTCCAAAAATGGGGAGAAGTTGCTACCACAGGAGACACAGATGAGAGCTCAGAGATCTCCTACACTGGGTTCACCACAGAAAAAAAGGATGTAATAGAACTACAACTTAAATCCCTTTAGCACTCTGTCAGTCAATGGGGTTAAGTTGAATTAACCTCTGTGTTTGGAATCCAGCTAATGAGGGCTCCAAAATTCCTTATACTGACCCTCTGGTAAACTTAAACTGACAGGCCTTTTGTTTTATTGTAGTATTCTTTTTGTTTCGTTGTAGGATTTTTGTGTACATGCTATTTCGATCAATAGTTGTACTTTGCTGAAAAAACAGAATAAACATTATGTGCTTTAGGGAATAAAGTGAGTTTAGCAGAATTGTTGAGCAAATGTAAAAATTCCAACTACTCAGCTTGTGTCTATGAATCCACAGTAATAAACTTGTCCAAATCCATGCATTCTCAGCAAGCTGAAAGACTTAATCTTTAAATATGTACACACACACACGCACGCACACGCACACACAGATATATATATATATATATAGATATACATATATATATATGTAAAAATGGGACCAGTGAACCAGTTGCCCATTCGTTTGGACTGGAAGGGACTTATCTCCTCACAAAAGATACTCAACATAATGCCAGTCTTCGTAGGACTTTGTGTACACCAAGTACCATCTCATTGATGTTGGACATGATCGCAAAACCTGAAATTAACCACTTGCATGAGTCCCTGCAATCCCCACTCGTATGTCAGGATCCCATATCTCTATCAGCAGCAGACACTAAAATTGGAATTTTCACTATCCAAGGTTGAAATTGATTTCCAGATAGTAAAACATCAATGCCAGCTTTAAACTGCTTCCCATAAAGCTTCTCTAGTGTGATGCTTCATTCTTTAAGGATGAAATAGGGTGTAAGTAAAAGGGTTCCTAGCTTTACATACTGCATTTGTCAGATTCACATTTTGAATACTTTTGATGAAACTTTCTTCTTGTGACAGGGTTTTTCCATACATTCTTACATACAACTGCATTCATGTACACACAGGAAGGCAGCTTCAAGCTTGGAAATTGCTATGAGATAGATCCCATAATAAGATGCAGAAAGCAACTTTCTGGGCCACACAAAACATGACTGGCTCCAACAGTAGGATCAAAAATTACATATATATAGTTCTTTTTATTTGGACCTATGTTTTATATTATTATTTATTTTTAAACTTAGTACACAGTACTGTCTTTCTTTTATTCTTTATAACTGTATAGGAATTATTAATCCCATGTGCTATCTGATATTTCTTAGACTTTGTCTCCTAACTAATGTTTCAGACTTGGTACCCAGGGATTATGAAGCCTTGAAAGAGTAGATGAACCTCATTCACCTCTACTAAAGAGGAAGAGACTGAGCACAAAGTAGCAAAGACTTTCTATGGGCAGCAGATGGACATATTTGTAGTTTAGATATGCCTTGAGAGGAGTTTTCCTTAGATTATCTCATCTTACTCTGTGGACTGTATTTTGCATGTGGACTTCATCTCCCTCAATGAATGGTCAAAAGAATAATGTCTACACTGCTGCGAGGGAGATTTATGTTAGACCTCAGAAAGGAAGTTCCAATGGGTTAGATTTTGTGGAGAATTTTTGCAGTCACTCTCATAGGAGGTCTCCAGGAAGAGGCTAAAGGGACATGCCAGGAATAACATAGGCACAACTGATTTTGTGAGACCCATGCAGAGGTGAGCTGGGCTCCCCAGAGTTTGATTCTGTGTCCGTATATCACAGGGGCTACAGGAACTCACTCCCCTCCCTACTCATTGTCCTCAGCTGGAAGGTGATGGTGAGGGAAAGTGGGAAGTGCAGTCCCATTCTGGAGCCTTTCTGAACAAGGGGCATGTGGAAAGCTGTAACAGTGATTTACACAGTCTGTGCCCATCTTTTTTCTATAACATTTGTTTTCCAACGGGGATTTCTTTCTGATCCGATAACTAGATGTCATGTACATTTACTAAGAATAATGCATTTGGCCTTGTAAATTGACATAGCAGTCTTTAAGGAGAGAGGCATTGATGGTTTTTGTCCCACTGAAGGAAAAAAGAAAAGGCTACAATCTCAAGTACTGATAAAACAATCAATTCCCACAAAAATCAAGAAACTTAGAGTACCTGCAACCTCACAGAATCAGAAACCATGCCAGATGAGATAGATGTGCTAGATGATAAGAGAAAAAGCTTTGCTCAAACAAGTTGCAATAGGACTTTTGATTAGGATGAGAATGCAGGCACTTCACTGGAATATTTTGGGTTGTTTATTTATTCAATAATTTAAAAATTCACTATAATAAGAGCATCTAAATGAGACCTCCACTGAGCTCTGTGGACAAAAGAGGGGAATCGGGCAATAAGAAGAACAGCTGTTAAAATGCCACTTTTTGTCAATAAAACACCTTCAGAAGCTACTCTGCCAGACCCACTATTGGTGGTTAAAAGAGATTCTGAGCCACTACTATCTAACCCTGTAATTTAGAGGCACAAAGCATTACTGCAACAACAACAAAGAGATAGTGACCCTGAAAGTGTCAACATGAAGTTAGATGCTAGTAGATGTCTCAAAATAATTTAGAATAAAAGCTTGACAGAAGAAGGAGAAATAGGGAAGAATAATGCCAGAAATCAGATAAAAAATTAGTTAGTGTAGCTGTATTACATGGCCATTTCCTGTCACCTTCATTCAAGATGCTACTTAAAGTAACTGAAAGTGGCAAAATCTGGCTTACTGTATTTTAGAAAATTCTTTTGAAACTATGTTCTAATGTATTTGCCTTCCTACAGTCAGACAGAAATAAATTTGAGTACTGTGAAGGTATAAGCTTTCAGTGAGAGACTAACTGGAAATCACTTTGTTACAACAGTACATTACACTGGTACTAGTTAGGATTCAGGGAGATAATTCCAGTAGCCAGTAGCTGAACACAGTTGAAAGTGTAAAACTTGATCTCTTACAAAAAAATTCTGTCCTCTGTCTAGCTTACACTGTTTTACTATTCCATTTCTATTTGCAAATGCAGATGATCACTGAAATAAATATTACGCCACAGAAGAAAGTGAAGACTAAGACAGTCTCAGCATCCAAAATGTTAAGGTCATCCTTGCCATTATTAACATGACATTTTCTTTTCCTTTATATTTTCATCAAATGTTCCTTGAGAAATGTTGATGTGTCTCTTGACTCTAAACTGCTCTCTCTTTTTTCCACTTCTCTGCTGTAGCTGATAGTTTGACTAGAAATAATAACAGAGAATTAATATTTAATTATATAACTGCTGGACAAGGCTTAGAAATATTTTTGCAGCATGAAAATTTGGGGTTTTATTGTTTTTAAATGAAAAAGGAACAAAAGCATTTCTATGTCAGGCTCACAAACTATGTGGAGCAAATTAAGACATATTTTGGGTACCTCTCTGGGTAATAGCAGAAGGTATGTCAGGTCTAGACTACTTTTCCTTTCTGTACAATGGATACAGCCTTAGTTCCACTGCTTTTGTCTTTGATTTCAATACTAACAGAGGTCAGGTACTGCTTTGAATGTATCCCTGGGTTGATACACTAGGGCCAGCGCATAAATATCAAGCAAGGAATAAACGGTGGCAAAGTACACCAAGGTCTTGCTAACATATCCAAAAGACGATACAGAAAGAAAGGTGTTTTCAAGACAATTAAGCACTGGAATGTGATGTGAAGAGGCACTGAACAGACTCCATCCTCACAGATTTTCAAGAGTCAGCTGGAAAGGGTCCTGGACAAGTTTGTCTAACCTCTGAGCTGTCCCTGCTTTGGGCAAGAGGAGTCCCTTTCAGACCAGGGCTATCTCATGCTCTACAATTCTGTGCTCACAACGTAGAAATTACAAGGACAAAGTTTAGAAAACTAAGAGGTGTTGAAAGAAAGCATCAGGGCTGCTTTCTCCTACCCGTTTCTGTCATACTTTTTACAGAACCTTCTGGAAGTCAAACTACCATGATCAAACTGGATGCTGCACTGTGTTCCCAGGGGAACATACATTAGTGTGTATGGTCCACAGCTTCCTGCTAGGTGACAGTATTCCAGAAAAATAATTTTGAGATCAAGAGATTATCAGATCATAAATCTAGGCTGATTTAGATTAGGTGTTGTTTTGTGAAGACACTAGTGAAGGGAAGTAAAGGACAGTGGAGCAAATTCAGTAATTAAAAGAGTAAATTAAATTCACTGGAGCAAGTAAAGGAGATCCAAGACGTGTTAAATAGAGGAACACAAAGCAAAAGGATCATGGAAATCTATTATTCAGTTTATAATGGGCCTTATAAGGGACAGAGGGGTTTTAAGCTTACAGGAATGAAAATTAGATCCAAGAGTGACAAAGCAAAGGAGTGGCTGAACACAGGAAGAGGAAGAGCCACGGTGTACCTGTGTTTCTGAGGCAGAAGCCTCAGAGAAAATGAGCATGCAAAAGACCAAGTCAAAACAGAGAATCAAGTAACAACTGCAAAATCTGACTCAGTTCACAGCCTAACAGCATCCAGATCCTGCCAAGTGGAGGGCCAAGGAGATTGGCTCAGCTGGTCAGAGCATGGTGCTAATAATGCCAGGGTTGTGGATTTGATTCTCATATGGGCCATTCACTTAAGAGTTGGACTCAAAGATTTTTATGGGTCCTTTCTAACGCTGCTGGAATGCTGGAGGCGCAGAAAGAAGAGCCAGAGACAGCTGTGTTCAAGTTCAGAGGAAAGGAAGGAAGGGGGGCAAGACCCACCTTCTTTTATTCTTATATACTCTTTTAGAAATCACTAGTCATTGGAGGAAATTAGTTCTTCCTCCTTCAATTACAGTGGTCAAAGAAAATGTCCATCAAAGATCTGTGTCCATGGGAAAGGAATGCATGATAAGATAGTTCTACAATAACATGGCTATGTTTACAGAACAATAACCTTGAGAACTAGCTACTATGAAATAGTTATTTTTAACAGCAAAGAGTAAGGCAACACTTTCCAACTCAGAGTATTCTGTGACATGTCCTGAAACCTTCCAAATACTGAGAACTTGTAGTTGTTCTTGATTATAGTCCACTACTTGCTATATTAAGTGCTGAGAAGACATAAATTGGAAGCAAAGGGATTCCTTTTAGATTTTCTCAGTGTGTTCAATACATATTTTTGAGGGACATTAAAAGTTGTGAAGGAGGTTATGTTTATGTTTCCAGCTTATGTAATACAAAAGTTCTGTCTCAAGAAAATTTATTCTTTCACCCTTGAAAGTCTGCAAGGGTTAGTGTTTTCTCTGCTGTCTATTTATCAGCCTGGAAAGCTTTGAAAATGACAATTGGAGAGTTTCAAGGTTGACTACCACTTGACTTTGCTGATTTCTATGAATTCCTCCACCAGAGAAAGTGTTCCTCATAGTCTGTAAGTGCAGCAGAAACCAACTTCAGCATAAAGAGCTAATCTGTAGTTGTTTCATAATCCAACACCATAGGGGAAAAGCTAACAAAAGAAATGTCTGAAGATTATAGTCCCATTGAAAGCTTTTAAAACACATGCTGAAAATAAAGCATGGGTGGATTCTTTGACTTAAACAAAATTGTTCATCTACTTGAACTTGAAAACATATATATCTTACAAACTGGATCAGGTCAATACCATTTTCCCACTTTACTGCATTGACCATTGATACAACTAAATGTTTGAATCCCTCTCTGTCAAGGGGAAGATTAAATAGACACTGTAGCAAATCACATTCAAATATATCTATGTTATAGAGTAATCTCAGTGTTATTTTTCAAGTGTTCTGAAAGATACTTTGTAAGAAATCATGTGCTTTGTGATCATCAAGATGCACAGCAGTTAGTGACCTGCCTGTTTTATAGAACGAAAGAACCAAGCTGTTATCTTCAAGATGCTCACAAGCTATCTGCCTGAGCACCTTAAACTGAAATGGCCAAAAATAGAAATAAACACTTAAAACCTCCAAAAGAAATAGCAAGATGAACCATTTCACTCAGTTGGTACCTACTACAGGAAGAAATATTCTATAGTATTAAAGCATACCAAGAAAGGTTTTATTGGTCCATTAATGCACATAATGGGAGCATTTCAAAGCACAGAAATGATACAGAGTTGAATGAATTTCATTCAGTGATGGGTGAAATTGTCCCTCTATATGTAGTCTCTGCAGTCTTCTGTGATATTTCTCTGTGAAAACAGGAGATAAATATCATTAACTTTTGTTGCTTTTGCGTTAGGGATGATGCTGTGATGTCAACTTCCCCAAGACAAGTGAAGTTGACTTCAGACATGTTCTGATGCATTGCTTCTGGTGTGCAGGACAAGAGTTGTCTAAGAAATTTGTGTAATGGAATAAATAAAAAAATGTCCTGTGCTAAAACACAAACATACATATTAAAAAAGTGCAAATAGCATGTAAACCTACCTCTGTCACTCTGCTTACGAGGTAAAGAGGTTTTCAACAAGTGTTATTGAAATAGACATGGTAAGATATTTGAGAGCAGCTGGCCACAAGCATATCTTGTTTATTTTTATCTCCCAATCACAGATGTTTAGAAAGCCTATGGATTGCTCTAGGGGTCTGAAAATGCTTATCAAAGCAGACATATTATTGGTAGTCTTAATTCACTATACCAGGGTCAATGCCATCAGTGGAACCTTTTAGAAATCAAAAAAGGTGGAAAACACAATGTAACACAGTATAACACAATGAGATTTCACAGAGCACACTCTTCATTAATCCACCCCAAACACATTAGCATGAATGATTAGCCAATATGCAGAGTCTTGCTGACTTCTCTCTGTTAGAAAGAGAAACTCATGAGGTAGTCAAGTATTGCTTGCATGCAATCCTTCTTTTTAAGGAATGTATACAAATTTTGTTCTCCTTAATACAATAAAATTAAACAAGAGGAAGTTTCTTTTTCCAGCACTCCAACCTGGCTCAGCTTTCTGTCTCCCTCTCAGCACCATCATACCAGTGCATCTTGAATTTTCTCCTGGTTTTTCTGGGTTTCCTGCTAGTGTTTTTTCACTTCTTTGTTTATTCCTGACAGACAAAACTCAAAAGTGAAAGTGCTGCAAAAGTGAAACCCCAACCCCAGAAACCCGTGGATCCTGTGGCTCAGCTTCGATTCATCCCACTGCAAAGCTCTGTGTAATGTTCCTGTCATTTCACATATCCTACTCTGTACTAAGCTAAAACGTTTTTTATGGTGGTTAGCACACCTATTAACCCGTCAGGTATTCAAGGTCTTTCTTTGCCTAACAGCACCTATGCTTGCTGGTAGCCATCAGCTTTCCTTAGCCTGACAGGTTCATATGGGAGCTGCAATTTTCAGAGGGGCAGTGACCAGGAATTTCTGACTGAGCTAAACACAGAAGTGCCCTGTGGTAGAAATCCTACAGTAATTTCCAGAGGACTGAAAAACCTTCCAAAAATATGTATTCAGTGTTGTATTACAGCTTCAAGAATGGCAACTGATTGAGTAAAGTGAAGAGAATGATTTGGTTTTGACCTGTTGTGTTTCTTGGATGATATGGAAGTTTCTCAAAGAGGGAAATTTGCAGTCTTCATCACCACCACATCAGAAAGACTTTATATAGCAGCAGCTTTTGTAGAAAGTTTTTGGGAGTCAGGATTACTTGACATTAGAAATTCTCACGCTTCCCATAGTTTGACTTTTTTTTCTTTTATTACCAAGTACAGACAATCTAAAGATTTCTCACCAAGGAGATCTCTTTCTGCTTCACAGCTGGAAAAAGACAGTGATTAGTACTGTTCTTTGTGTGCCTCTCTCCATATCTGGGTCAGAAGCAGAGAGGAAACTGAGAGGGGGAAAGTCACCCCAACCTGATGGCTTTGCTCAAAGAGGGCTTGTTCATGTACCTCTAACAGAGCTGGTGTGTCCCACATTTGACAATTACCACCAAGAATCTGGGGATGACAATAAGCCATCACAATTTTCCTCTAATTTTTCAGATGTACAAAGAATAAAGAACAAAAAAATAAGAAGGAATACAAAAATCAGAGAGAAATAAAACATAGCCAGAGGAGAAAGCAGAGCTGTATTTTTGTTACTGCACCTGCCTGCTCAGTCACCTTCCATTTTTACTTTCAGCTGTCAATGCTGGGAAGCTGAAGTACAACTTTTGATGTTCAGAAGGACAGGACTAGATGTCAGAGAACAAAGTGATACTTCTTTGGAGGAAAAAAAAAAGCAAAACAAAACCATAAATCAACATAAAAGTAGTATGCCTTTATCTGGTACTTTTCTGGAGGCATTTCTAAGAAGAACATTCAGAAACCGCAGACAGCACAGCAGTGGTGGAGAAACCTAGAAAGCTGATCTGAAAATCTGAAGAAAACCATTGTTTCAGAGCCTTTATCTGTTCAGTATCCTGTGACTCTCTTCTTGCTGAACATTAGCCAAAGGATCAAGTAATTTGTAAGTCTATAATGAGGAAGGCATAGCTCAGAAATCTGCTTCATGTCTGGAAGTTCAGTATGTGTTAGACTAAGGTTGTGCCTTTGCCCTGACAGACACAACCCCAGCTGCCAAATATAAACCTAGTTTCGGATTTTTTTCACTTCCTCACTGAACTGCCACATTTTCTCTCCAATAACCCATCTAGACTCAAACCAGAAAGCCAGAGTATTTCATACCTGCTAGCAAACCTTGCCCAGAAGTATGGGCTCAAAGCAGCTTCCAGGACTGTGGTCAGAGCATGTCCATCGTGGCATGGCACTAACATTCTTCTTGGCCACCACAATTCCAAATGGCCACGCCAGCATGGAGAAAATCCAGCTGGCCAGAAAATTCCCTTAATTTTCGAAGTCTCCATAGATCAATAGTCTTATTTTACCACATTTTCAGGTGATAAAACTGAGGCAGGTAGAAGACACTTATTTGACATCATCTGACAGGGAGCATTTGCTGAAGGTGTTGTTGAATAACTTGCACAGTGTAGCAGTTCGATGTACCCAGTTCTCTTCAGCCCAGAAGTCGTGTGTGAAGCCTACTTACACAAAGGACTAAGCCACCAATTCCAGTGTGGAATATTGTGCAGAAAATTTTATCACTGCAGTGGGGATGGGAGGCAAATGAACTGTTCAGAGATGTACACCTGTGCCAGCAAAATGGGATGGTCACCTGGAGAAAGAGAGGATGTTGATTTTTTAGAATAATCTTTCTTAAACATCAATCTGTTTATTCTCTGGTCAGTTGTCTGTGGAGACCAAGTAAGAGAAAGCTTAGTTTTATCTTTTGCAGATAGAAGCAGATTATTTAGAAAATACTAATCTTTATTAGTAAGGCTTGCAGAACTGTAATAGCCCATTCCATCCAGAATACATTGCTAAACTTAGAAATAGCAAAGCTACTACTGCCACTGATGTAAGACATCACTTGATTGCATCTGGGGGAAAAGAAAGAGGAAGAAAGGGAACATAATGGCTGCAAAACATGATCTGTAGTCAGATAGTTCAAAGTCAGTTGTTTCTTGCTGGAAAGGGAAGTGGTAATTAAATTTTACATCCAAGCCACAGTAAGTATTGCATTAAGATGAACTGGAATTTGATTACTTGCTGCACACCATAATTAAGGTTGGGATTTTAGAAGGAAAATATCTCTTTTATTATTTTGTTAGTTTCTTACAGTTTCCCTGTAACTGGCTGTACACACTAGTTTGCTAAATAATTTTTTACTTGCTTTTTTTCAAATAAATGGATTATACACAGGCTTGGGTGACATGGAAATATAAAAAATGCAAAATTAAGCTTTAATTTTAAGTGACCACTCTGAATCAAAATAATGAAGAAAGACTTGGAGACATGTCAGCATAAAACACATGGCACAGAAGAGCCTGCTGAGAAACATAAGAAATTCAGGTGTAAACACACTTTCCAGCATTTGTAGAGATCCAGGATATCAAGCTTATCACAAAGATCAAATGTGTTCTGAGATTTTTGCAAAAAAACAAAACAAGAAACAAATTACATTTTATGCAGTGCCAGGTTTTTTTACTAGGAGGTTGGAGCTCTTTGGAACAGATTTCCTTTGTGTACTTCAGATAACATTCTGACTGCTGTATGAGAACAGTGTTTGATTTGGAACAGTAGATTTCAGGTTTCTGAAGGTTTTTTTGGTTTTCTTGCATTGTACAATAAAAAGAAGGTAGATCTAAAAATTTGCCACCTCTTTTTTCTGTTGCTTCTGTCATAGCACTGTTGCACTTCAGTTTCAGGGACTTTGAAAACTTCAAAGTTTCTGGATCTGGAGCCTGCCACGTACAAAAGGCATGAGCTTTCCTCTATCCCAGAGGTAGCAGCTGCCAGGAAAAGGCTAATAGCTTTTTGAAAGCACAGGAAAGCCTCTGATGTTTTCTCATCTGAGAGACTACAACTGAAGCTACCCCTAGCCAAGTAGGCATAGGATTGTGTTGTTTTTCATTTCCCTGGGTTTTGTGGAAGAAAAACCCACTGTTTATCAGGATCTGACTTTCCATCGGTTACTTATGTTGCTAAGGATTAGGATCTTTCCCCATCCCCAGTGCCTGTCTTTCTTTATTCCAACCATGACTGTCTCAACATTAGAGCCAGCAGGAGGGAATGTGTGCTTGTGATTCAAGCCCTGCAAATCACAGTGCAGCCAAAGCTGCCAATTTGTGTGATTTTGCAGGAAGATGCACTGAGAGTGAAGAGGTGGGCACTCACTCTACCTGCAGACCCTCACTGCAGAGAGATTCCTCGCAGCTGGGAGCAGGAACGTCTTGCACCACACCAAGCCTTACCTCAGTGAGTCCGAGTTGCAAGTCCATAGCTGCTCTCTTCTATTCATTTAAGTAAACCAGCATAATTTGTCTATGCAAATTAAGATCCAAATCCATTAAACTCTAATCATTGGAATGCTGGACCGTTTTGAGTGGAATGCAATCATTTTTTACATTTACTGGTGTGAAACAGAAAAAGATGGGACAAAGCAAGTGTGTGACATATCTCATTTGTGCCATTCATCTACTTTCTTTTCCCTTGTGTGCTTTCAGCGTCAAGGTATGTAGGGATTTTTTTTACTGCTTTTGCATTATGTTATGACCCTTTTTCTTCTTTGGCAGACTGTTTGAACAGTAACAGTCTGCAGAGTCTAGTTTGTGTTCCTCTGACATAAAGTGAGATCTCATCCAGCCTCACCTAAACCTCAGACCCCTTTGTCCCACAGCTTTCTAAGGAAGAGAGCTTCCCTTTAGTCTGACAGCATGAATGATTGCAGAACAATGTATCTAGCTATGTGATCTAAAAATTGAAAGAGAAAACTTACAGCTTTTATTCTATAGTTGCAATAATAGTGATACCATACTGCTATTACTGCACATCTCAATATTTTAACATATTAAGGCCTTTCTCCAAGTTATAAAACCACCCAAAGATATTACAGTAATAGTTGTCTACTGCTGATTCTTAATTGCTGATGGTAAATGCTTCTCTTCAGGAAAGGACTTAAACCGAAAACATTTTTATTTCCTCCAGGCATCTTGCTACACCTAAGAACTATTTACAGTCTGGGAACGTTCTTGTTTTGGAAACAAAATTTAACACTATCTTTGGACTACATACCTGAAGAATTTTCTTCTCCAACTAAAAACCACCTGTACTTCCCATCCTTAATTTCACTTGCTCTCTCCAGCTGAGACTACTTCTCATGTTTAGTCATTCAGCAACTGGAACTAGTTTAGGTAAGGGCAGAGTTCCTTTTTTTGGTTTGTTTTTGTTTCATTTTGGTTCTGTCAGACTTGTGAACCGTCTATGGGAAAAAAAATGCTTTCTGTAATTTGTCAAGAATCAGAGAATGTAATTTGGCCAGTAACAGGACATCTTCAACTCTTACATTAAAAGACAAATTTTTCTTTTATAGAAACAGCATTTAAAAAAAGGGAATAATTTAATTATTACCACATGTTTATTTCTCTTTGACATGAAAAATACATTTCTAGAAAACTGAATTCAAGTTTCAATGGGCTGGTGTTTGTGTGAGAGCCTCTGTGTCAATACAGCATATGTGTTTCCTGTGAAAATTGATATTTATATATTCAAAATTATATCTAAACTGATTCTGTGAACAACTTGCAGAAGGTTTCAGGCTTCCAGTTGTGTAAATACTTCCTTGACTTTTAACTGTATGCCTTTTCCTGATTATTTACATCCCTGATGATGGAAAGTAGTAATAACACTGCAGTAGCCTATGTAAAATAATAACAAGAGGGACGGATACAATCTCTCTAATCAGGAAACAAGTTATTCTACATAGTATTGATATACTTAATTTTCTTTCTTTTAATAACTTTTATGTATTTACTATAAGTCTTAGAGGAACGGCTGCAGACATCAGGTGTGCAAGTACCATTTACAAAAATTGGTGCATGGTTTCTCATTTTTTTCCCCAAAAAGACCCACAACAGGAACCATGCTGTGCCCTTGTTTCTCACAGTAAATGAGTGTATTGCATTTGAGACTAAAGAGAACCTGAGAGATGTCTCCTCTCCCACAATTCATCAAATCCATCAATGCTTTTTATCATTTTGTTTCCTCTTGATTATGTTGCTTTTGCTTTCTCACCTACTTTTCAATATTTTGTCCTTAACTGGTTTCATGAGTTCACTTACATCAATAGTCACAGACACTCACTTCTACTACTTTAGAAAAGAAATATGTGCCTTTGCTTTTGCTGCTTTTAATGTTACAGTTCATGAACGTATCTTCCGTTTCTTTCTGAAATTTTCATTTCCTTACCGACTTTTACGGCTGTTTACTACTTTTCTTTTACCCTGTTTCTTTTCTCACTTCCTTACTATACTTTTCTTTTTTAATTATCTTACTACTTGTTCTGTATCCTTGTCTGTGGGTTTTGTGGCCATCTTTGCACTAAAGCTCAATTATCTGCAGCTCTGATTTGGTTATAGTCCACATCTCCTGTCTGTCTACTTCGTCTTATATTCTCAGTTTATCTGTTTTCCTGAAACTTTATATCTGAAGCTCTTTTTTAGACATAATTTCTGACTCTGGTGCATCAAATTTACGCTTTGAATTGCTAGAAATTTTGTAGGTAGTTTGGATTAGGTTGATGGGATCTTTTTTGGTTTGGTGGGTTTTAGGTTTGTTTTTTTTTTTTATTGTTTTAAGGTTTTGTTGGTTTAGGCTTTTTGAGGTTTTTGTTTGTTTGATTAATTGTTTTACCAGCCTTTCAAATTTTGTTTTCTGCTTTCTCCTGTAAGAAATTTTTTTTATAGGTTGGCTGTTGTATTTAAAAGCTCATAGGAAGCAATGATAATCCATTAGAATAAAGATCACATAGAGCAGAAGTCCATCACATCTAGTCCTTAATTTCAAGTCCTTTTCAAACTAGGAACTACAAATAAAACAGCAGGCTGTGAAAAAGGCTGTGAAGGGAACTGAGAAGCAAAACCAAGCCCACCACAGTAGAAACACTGCTACAAGAACATTGATAGAGATCATTGGTAGAAGTCTATTATGGCATTTCCTTTCTCCTACAAGCCAGCAAAAAGGAAGACAATGTGTTCTGGATTTTTTTAAATTTTCTAAAAATAAATGAGATATTAATAAATTGAGTAATTCTAAGGAGCAGCTGCTTCTCTCAAACCTAAACTGCAATGAACTGGAGGCTTTACAAACCAAGGACATTTTGAATGCTGGTGATGCTGGAGGCTGGGGGCATCTAGGAAGGGAACGAGAATTATCCTGAGGGGACAAGGAGAATGAGACTCCTTGAACTGTGAAGCTTGACTGAGCAGCAGATGTAGGTTTATCTGAGATGCTGAGCTTCCTGTGGTTTGTTTATCCTACTCTGCTCAAGGAACCTACACTTTGTGCTTGTTTTCTGTAAATAAACAAGATTATACCAAATTATATACCTGACTTCTATTTTTCATCTTAAGAGGAACAACTTGCCAGGAGGTATTGGCTAACTGCTTCAGCAAAGGGTGTAGTAGTATGAATTTGTAGTGTAAATTTAGAGGAAGTGACAAAGTTGATTTGAAAGATAGAATACGGTAGAAGATAGCCGTAAATCAGTGCTCTACATCCACGTTACTTTAAAAACTAGCCTGTCTCTAGTTAGCTATTTAATATTTCTCAACAATATAAATTTACTAAGAAAAATATCTAGAGCCCCATTTGAGATCTGGTTTCCTATCCTAAAGAAATTGTAAATAGGGAGAAAAATACTGCTCATGTATAATAAAAAGGGCAATTTTAAAATAAGCATATGTTAAGGTCCAGTTTTATAAGGTTATTTAGATGTTTCTCTACCTGAATTAAGGTGCAAACAAGACCATATGCCAGTGTCAACAGTATGGATTTTGCTTGAAAGTAAAGATGGGAAAGAGAAAGAAAGTCAAAGAAAGAAATAGAAAAGGAGGTGGGGGGACAGAAAGAGAGTGACAGAGAAAGAAAACATCACCACTCCGTGGATCCCAACGGTGTTGTGTTGATCTTCTCCAGCAGGTCTTCTTGGTGGTGAGGACCCCCCAAAAAGCATAGAATTCCATGGGTTAATATACGCTCAGGCTGGGTAGGAAGATCCAGGCACCTCCCCTGGTGGGTGGGCAGGTTTGCCATTTCTCATAGCAGCCCCTGGATCTGTTGCATCACTTCACATCACGTGCAGTCCTGTGGTGCCAGGCCTCAGGAGTCAGTCTGGGGTGAACTTTAGGGGGTCTTTGGTGGATTATTGTTGCCCTGCTTCTTGCAGTTGTGAATGTTTTTACTTTCTTTGTAGCTAGTTCTCACAGTCTTTTCTGTAAACATAGCTATGTTATTGTAACTGTATCTTATCTCTGACATTCCTTTCTCATGGACACAGAACTTTGATGGACATTTCCTTTGACCACTGTAATTGAGGGAGGAAGAACTGATTTCCTCCAATGAATAGTGATTTCCAAATGTATATAAAAAATAAAGAAGGCAGGTCTTGCCCCCCTTCCTTCCTTCTCTCTGATCCTGGTAACAGGTGTCTCTGCCTCGTCCTTTCGTGTCGATACTGTGACAGGTTATGACACCCCTCAGCTGCCCCTCACGTAAATATCCTGTAGCTCTCTCAGGGTTGGGGGTTCTATAGCTGAGTCAGGGAGGATGGGTGTTTACGCCACATTCAAAGCCTCCTTCCCCCCACCTCAGCTGGGGGTGAAATCTGTGCAAACCTGCTCCCGGCTGTGGGCTGTGGCCTCCCCCACCCCAAACCCAGCCGGGATGATCAGGACAGCTGCTGGGTTTGGCTTTCTTGTGGATGCACAGTCTTGTTTACTTATCCTCAGACCCAAGATGATTGAACAATAGCGTTCCCTTTATCTATCTCATCACTTTGGCTTTCAGTCCAAAGTCTCAGTCTTCTAGGAGGCTTCTCTTTGGTTGTAGTTTCTTAATGAGCAAAATTTTATATCAATGTTTGAGGCATGAACTTTTGCAGTGTCTGACAGCATATGAAAAAATATATTCATGGGGCTTTGAACTAATGTGATTTAAAATTGCCTAAAAGTAGTCTCGCATTTGTCTTGTACATGTCACACGTCCAAACATTTAATGCATCATCATGAAGAATTTTACAAGGAAAACAGTCAAATGCAAACTCATTAGGATGGCAGCAAGCTGACTTGCATTTTGTCAAGTAAAACCACCTTTGTGTACTTGCTGGAAGAAAATTATTCTAGTTTGTCCTTAAGCAGTTAGCATGGTCTGAATAACAGTAACTAGCCTGACTTTAGAAGGTGTCAGAGTCTTCTCCCATTGACATTGGTCAGGTAATGCATGTAATTGCTGTTCAGTCTCAGTGAGTACTGACCAAAAATCAGAGTATTTGTTGAGAAGTTCAGGCATTTTGAACAAAAAAATGGCACTTTACATCAGCTTAATTCAAATGTTGCATTTCAATGAATCAAAAAAGTTTTGTTCTCTTATGAAATATTGCATTTTTGAAGAGCTATTTTGAGCAGTCAGATTTGTGAGACTGAATGGCTCAACTCAATCAAAGTGTCATTTTTCTAAGTTTCATCACAAAATGATGTACTCTCATATAATATTGATCTCTAAACAATGGTGTTTTCCAGTTAACCAAAAAAAAAGTTACACTATGATTTAAAGTCTCCTATAAACAATCCATTTAGTAGAAGACACTCCCATAGACATCCCCCTTTCACTTAATTTCATTCTTGTCCATTTGAATTATGAATTGACAATTATATCAAGTAATTATTTGCCCATTTCCATTAGCAACAAATGGTGGTCCTTGTGACTGCCCTACACAAGTGAGTTGACTAGCTCTGCTCTCACTCATTTTTAAGATCTATAGCTATGAATGTAGGTAGGCAAAAATGTTAGCTTTCTGATTTATTACAGAGGCAAGCAAGGAGCTATGAAAGGGAAATATTCACTGCAAAGGCAACAGGACCTTTCAGATCATTAATGTTAAATGGCAGTTTTATCTGAGAGAGGATGAGAAAAGAGTGAACACATCTCTCAGGACTTGTTTTTTTATGATAAGCGGTAATAACAAAAATACCAAGATAAGTAGATAATATTTTCTGCTGATGACTATCATTTGTTGGTTTAATTTTTTTAACTAAAAAAAAACCTTATATCTATAATCTAACAGCTCTTTTCATTTTAAGCAGGAAAATAATTCCTTTTCTTTAAAATCACAGATTTTCTGCGCTTTGCTGTACTGTGCTAGACATTGGAAACAATTAGCAACAATTGAAGAAGTTGCTTCATTCTGACAAGAAATGAAGGAGTTGCCATCTGTAGGTCTCATTTAAAAACTAATATGAAAAGCCACTGTAGAAAGTATTTCACAACATTCTTTTGTCAGGTACCTGTTGTTGTTTTGTTTTACATTTGGTTGACCTTGACAGGCTTGAGAGGTGGGCTCATGCAAACCTCATGATGTCCAACATCAGTGGAAAGTCTGCCCCTGGGCTGGGGCAAACACAAGCACAAACAAGTTTGGGTGGTGAGTGGATAGGGCCATGAAGATGCACAGAGGACTGGTGTACCTCTGTTATGAAGACAGGCTCAGAGAGCTGGGGCTGTTGAGCCTGGAAAAGAGAAGGCTGCAGAGATGCCTTAGAGGAGTCTTGCAGTACCTTAAGGGAGTTACAGTAGAGCTGGACAGGGAGAGTTCTACATGGGTCTGCAGCAACAGGACAAGGGAGAATAGCTTGAAACTGAAAGAAGGTAGATTTAGATTAGATATTAGGAAAAAATTCTTTGCTGGGAGGAGAGAGAACCACTGGAATAGCTTGTCCAGAGAAGTTGTGGATGCCCCATCTGTGAAAGGGTTTCAGACCGGGTTGGATGGGCCTTCGAGCAACCTGATCTAGTGAAAGGTCTCCCTGCGCACAGCAGTAAGGTTGGAACTAGAAGATCTTTAAAGTTCCTTCGAACCCAAACCATTCTATGATTAATTCTGTGATTCTCTGGTCAAGAAACCTACAGTGCACTCAGAGCACTCAGGTCTTAGAGCACTAAAAATCCACCCTTGAAGTTTGTTCTCTCCTTTGTAGGAGATGTTAACAGCTAATTTTTTTCCCCGTGCTGCTTGCTCTGTGGCATGTGAGCTGAGCTTTCTGTCCATGGCCTGTGTAGGTCAGTGTCTTTTTAAGATATCAGTTTGGAGACAGCAAACTAGGATAAAGCAGGATTGCAGAGCCTGTCATTTGTTGGTTACAGTTTCTAATATTTTGACTAATAAAAGTAATTTCATAATATCAAGCAAAACCCATTGCTGATAACATGATTCTTAATAGAAAAAAAATGCTTCGTGTCCCTGATATCATAGATATAGATAGATATAGATATAGATATAGATATAGATATAGATATAGATATAGATAGATATATAGACCAAATTTTTCTAGATATCAGGAATTTTGTGTTAACTGCTTGTTTATTTTTGAGGTTTTCCCTAATTTTAGCGTATGAAAAATGTCAAGTCATACTGTTTTGGACTTATTATTAACAGTTACCAATTTAATTTCAATAATTGGAACTTTGTGTATAGCTATAATAGAGACATAACTGGTTAAAGCATATAAATTTCTAGATAGCAAAGAGCAATGGATTAACAACAGATTAATCTGATAGTGAATAACCTTCTCGAAAACAGAATATCCTAAGACACTGTTGTGGTTTGAGTCTGGCCAAAGGCCAAACCTCCATGAACAGCCACTCACGCCCTCCCTGCAGATGGACAGAGGAGAGGAAATTTACAGAGTTTGAGATAAGGACTGAGAGAAAGATTCTAATTAGGCTGCCATCCAAGACAAAACAGGTTCAAACTTAAAAGAGATTAAGTGAATGTAATGCTTACAAAATCAGAGGAGTATACTGAGAAACAAAATAGGCCCTTAAAACAAATTCTTTCCCCCCAACCCCTCCCTCCCTCCCACTAAGGGTGCAGGGATATAGGGGTGGGGGCTTCTTTGGTCAGTTCATTCCTTGAGATGTTTCCCTTCCTCTGCAGCTGCTTATGGGGGGAGGGGCGGGGGGGGCAGTGAATTGCAAGCTCTGTGGCATTAATTCCCTTTTGCATACCACTAAGACATGACATCCTTCCATCAGATAACACAGTTTATCTGATACGGCTGCTGCTGGGTAAATGAANGGATCACTGACAAGGAGTACAGTCCTTCCAGGGATGGGTCCAACCCCAGGGCAAAGCTCTTTTATCAATAATGACTCCCACCGGAAACAGAGAGCAGGAGCTTCTTTATCCATTCCCCCCCACAGATGCCATCCACTAGGCATCCACCCCTCCTGCTCCAGCATGGACACCTTCCCCACGGCTGGGGTGGATCTCTGTATCTCCACTGGGGCGTGTAGGGGAATGCCGCGCCAACATAGTCCTTACCACAGGTCACAGACTGCAAAGATGTCTTAGCTTCAGTGTCTGAAGCTTCCCCCCTCCTCCTCCTTCCTTGCTGACCTTGAAGTGTGCATTTTGCTCTTTCTCTTACATGTTCTCACTCCTCCTCTTCGTCTAGCTAAGACTACAGCTATGTGCGCCTACTTTGTTTTGATTTTCTTCTTAAATATGTTGTCAGAGAGGCGTTACCTCCATCTCTAATTGGCCCAGCCATGGCCAGTAGCACGTCCATCTTCAGAGCTATCAAGGATTTGCTCTGCTGGATGGCTGTAGAAGCTTCAAGCAGCTTTTCACAGGAGTCCACTGTGGCCCCCCCGCCCACTACCAAAAAAACAGGCCCTGGAAAACCAATACAGACACACTGCACTATGCCTATAAGTGTGAGGCAGAGGTTATTTTTAGGTTTGAGAAAAGTTTTGCCCTATAAAAATGGGCTTAATAAGCCAGGGCTGATTGGATTAAGCAGCTGTTTACTGTGAGAATAAAACCCAGAACCAAAATATTGTTCAACTCAAGAAGGAAGGGGTGCTTTATTTGCTTGTTTATGTCATAGTTGTAAAGACCCCAGAAAAACAGTGTGTACTCGCAAATACAAAACACTTCAAGAAGTAATTTTACCATTGAAAGTGCTTATTGTTTTCTATAGTTTACTCCCTCCAGAACTGCTATATGACTGCAAATTCAGAGGTGAGTGTTTATGTTGAGGATAAATAAAGGTAGTTCTGAGACGCCTGCATCCCTTGCAGACCAAGACCATAAGCCAGCTCCACATGTTGATTTGGAGCACTGATTGATGTTCTTAACAGTGTCATGAAATCAAACCCTTTGTCCTTACACATATGTGCTGAGGGTGCTACTCACCCCCTGACTTAGGGATCCCGTCCCTCCGTGTTTGCTGAGGATTTGCCTTCCTATTCCTGATGGCCACCTACAGGCTTGTCAGATGCCAGTGACATGCCTCACTGCAAGGAAGTGACATCACAGACCTTTGTCTTCTCAGTTTTTCGGTTCCCCAGGGATGGTGACAACATGGAGATGGGGAATGAGGGATGTCTGTGATGATACATCTGGATGAGAGACAGTAAATTTTGTGGCTTCGGCAAAAATGAGGTAGCTGTGCCTCTGTTTTTCACAAAAAAATATGTTAACTGTAGCTTGGACTCAGTCTTAAGGTTGCTTTTCTAAGAACAACATAGGTCTTAGTATCTTTTTAAAATATTTCTTAACTATTGTGTCACGTTTAAAAAAATATAATGTGCAATTTTCAGCTATTCCAGGTCATTAAATAAATTGCTTATCCTTATTTCTTGTGCTTATTTCTTATCCTACATCTTAAGATTCTAGCATCTGCTGTGGCCCATTTCTTGCATTAATTATATGACCTTAAATTGTGAGAAAAGTGATAAATTTCTCAGGAAATCTAAAAGTTTGCTGTACACTTATCCAGAATCAGAACAATTTTTCATCCTTACAGATGACAACTCTCATCAATCTTTTGCAGACAGACAAATGAAAATATAAGTTGTGATCCATGCATAGCATATAGCCACAGGTTGTTGGTAAAAAATTGTTTAAGTTCAGCTAGCTGAAACTTTGTGCCTTCTTCACTAATATAAGTTCTATCTCTGCTCCACTTGTGATGCTGGCAAGCCCAAAGGCTAGGATCTAGCATTTGGGTTTGTTTCTCTTACTGCTTTTGAAAGGAGAATGATAAAGGATATCTGTATGCCACTGTGATCACAAATACTGTCAAAACCCAAGAGATTTAAAAAAAAAAAAAAAAAAAAAAAAACAACACCTATTTCAGCCCGC
>VZRZ01007097.1:494865-578510 GCA_013398175.1 Climacteris rufus | reverse complement strand
ACCAAAAAATTTAAAAAAAAAAAAAAAAAAAAAAAAGCACCACCTAGTTCAGCCAGCTTCATGCTGTATTAAGAATCCCCTTCTTCCTGCTCAGAAGTGGCAGACAGGTTGGACCCTTAGTTTCTATATGTCACCTCTCACACATTTTGAAATTAACTATAATCTTGGATACACTTATGAAAACTACTAATGACTACTGTGCCATCATCAAGGTTTGCATTTCCCAGCAGACACTCTGAACTGGAGGATTTTCATCACACCTGAAAGTTCACCATTACTTTTGCAAAAGGTGTTAGGGTTCCTCTGTTCCATCTTTCTCTCTCTTTCTCTCTGTCTCAGTGGGTTTTTTTTCCTGTTTATCTTTTCCACCTGCCCTCTAGCTGCAGTTGCTGTATTCTGGGGCCTGATTTCATTTTGTAATGATTATTTCAGGGCCTCTGTGATCCCTAGTCTCTGGTTCTGCAGACAAAGTTTTCTCTGTCTTGTTGTTTATGTGCCCACTCATCTGAAATCCTAGAGAGTAAAAGATGTGGAATAATGCATCACTCAGAAAGAAACCAGTCATGTTCCCTCTTTGCACATTGTTACCAAAATATCATCTATTTTATTAACAACAGGTAATTCCAGTAGATAGTACTGTATCTAAAACACCTGCAGTAATGGACCTAATACACTATTTATTGCCCTTTAACCTAGCACTTGTACTTGAATGACAATAGTCCCATGTTTTAATGTCCTTTACCACACACTTTTATACTCCAGCAAACATTTTCACTGTGATATAAAATGTAGGTGATATCAGATTTCTCTCTCCTTTATAGTTTAAAACACCAAACAAAAAAAACCCAACTAGATTTGTGTTTTGTTTCAAAAAAAGAAATATATATCTACAGTGTGTAGATACATGTATTTATATTTTTATACTTACTTAAGTGTAAATTGAGCTCGATTCTAGTTCCTCCACTGAAGTCAATGAAGCAGTTTGGTTAAGTGACAGAAGCAAGCTGTGTATGCCACAGTGTGGGCATGTGTATTTGCTCTGTGTGAACTGCAAAATATCGTTTTTGGTTTAATATAAATCACAACAAACTGATACAGTTTGGAACAGTGTTTTCCTTGGTGAAGCAGCAAGGCAATGATATTATTAAAACAGCTGGAATTGAGCTTATTGCACAAATAAGTAGCTTATATGTCAAAAATAGGCAATCAATCACAGAATAGTTTATGTGCTGTGTAGTATAACTGTATACTGAGAGATAAACAAATCTCCTTTCAGAGATTGTTTCTAGCCCAAATTGTTCATAATCTATTCATAATCTATGGTTTTAGGGAAAGCATATGAAATACAACAGAATTTAACATCGAAAAAAATGCTCTGCCCTGACACAGTGTAAGCTCAGAGTAGGCACTCATATTGTTGGACAGTGCCTCTGTTACAGATGTTACAGATGAGCAGTGACCTCTTGGCTCAATACAGCTCCTGCAGCCTTTGGGTCCATACAAGGCCTCTGAGCCTCACGATCTACACCTGCTCTTAGCCTCATTTGTCATCAAAACACCTTCTTTGACTCCCTTTCTTAGCACTTTGTAAAGTGATGTTCAACTGCATACTGTGTATTTACCTACTTTTATTTATTTCTTTTCATTTTCCTTCTGCATTTAGGAAAGTGCCTTGAAAACCGGTCTCTTGGGGATGTTCCTAGGCTCCCTGGACAGCTGTTTCTGTGAAATTACTTCACTACTTTTAGACACAAACTGTGTTTTTGTTCTCTTTCTCAAATTGCCTGTGGGAGTGCAAGGAAGAAAATAATCAATTTTAGTTTTTTTGTCTTTAAAGTGTGTACCTATGAGTGTATTGATGAAGGTCATCATCATCTAAGGAGGAAGAGGGGAGAACCTACAGCTTGATTTTACCAAGCTATTTCCTCTTAACATGTCCATTAAAAATATGTATTTAATTGGTTGACTACCTTTCAGTTGTGTGGCAACCCAGCCCAGCAGTGAGATCTTGAAATCTCTGATGTATGGCCATTATGCACGTACAGGTTGGATGTGAATGTTTGGACTTGATGCTCACCCATTGGACTCAATGGTCTTAGAGGTCTTTTCCAACCTTAAGAATTCTATGAAAGATCTGTGAAGAAAGAGTCCACTGTGTCATAACCCTTTCCAGTCCAGACCACACACATGTGGGAAGTGAAAAACACCCAGTATAAGCTGGATGACCATGCATCCCTGTGTTCTCCATGGAGGTTTACCCAGCTAGGGAACTTCAGAGTTAAACTCTTTTTAAAAAAAGACAGTTATGCTTTGTCAAAAGTCACCAATAAGAACAGGAAAAGCATCTGTGTAGGAAATGCAAGGCACAGTCAAGAGTGATATTTCAATGTTGGCAGATATTAGGCATAAAAACATGGCACATACATGTTTTTTTAGATTTGGACTTTATGAATAAACATAAGAGATTTTGAGTGGCAACAGCTTTTAGAGAAAAGTTATTAGATACATTTCTAAGGAGAAAATAATCTGTCCCTCCTGAGACCCAGTAAAGGAAATACTGCTGGTATTACTAGATATCTATCTGAGCTGAGTAAAACCATGTTTGGCTTTTGTGAAAAACAAAATGTTTGGTTGTAGATTTACATCATTGTCATGTTTAAGAACAGTATTCTACAATTTAGTGTTCCCACTGAAAACCACGCTGACCCTTCCCCTCCACCCTTCAACTGGAGGCACAAAAGGTAAAGATCAGAACAATCTGAGATACGAACAATTTACTTGGAACAGTAACAGCAAAAATATTAATAACAAAAGGTGTAAGAAAAATAAACTATTTACACAGAAGGAGCCTGGCAATAAACAAACACCAGGCCATTCCATCTGCCATGTTTTCTCCACAAGGAGGAAGCCCTTCTCCCCAGAAAAGAGAGAGTCTCTTTCCCCTGCCTCTGGCAATGATATAAGGTGGTATGGAATACCATCAGGATCCTGGCCATGGCCCCTCGTGACTATTGTGAAAAGATAAACCTGATCAAAATCAGGACAATCATTCTTCATGAGAACTGTTTTAAAACTATATATGAATTACAACATTCAAACTAGAGCACGTGTCTTCAGACCTTTTGTTCTTCATGTTCCAGACAGCTGTATTGCTCATATGTTTTTCTACTAACAATAAGCAGAGGCCCCAAAAAACAGCTTGCTACAGCAGGGGGCAAGAACAGCAAACCAAAGGTTATTGCAGCATTGCAATGGAAAGGCTATGCCTCAAATAATATAAGATATTCATGCACAAAATGTCTAAAAAGTTCTATTTTTAAGAATGCAATGTCAAGTATAATTGTATAATATGCATTTTTAAAAAGCTGAGCTGTTTTCTTTACACATTGTTAAAGCATTAAAATGTAAGACTTATATGGGAAATAACAGAATGGACAACATTTAGTAGGGATTTTAATTAGTGGCACATTTTCTAAAACATAAAATCAGTTCCACCTTTATTATTTTATTTCTACCTGTACATTATGGTGCTAATGTATAATTAAATTATAGTGTGGTTATCACTTTTTGCATTGTCAAGTAGTAAAAAAAAATTTTAGAAACAGATTTCTTTTTGAGAGATGCTCTATCACTTGCAGTTCAAAGTGTGAAACACACGTCAGGGTCAAAATGGATGCAAAAATTAATAATTTTAACTTCTGCTGTGATTTAAATAGAATAGAAAATCACCCCTTTCCCATGGGGCAGGACAGAAAAATAATTTGGTAGAAATAAGGAGAATGCTGTTTACTATATATTACCTTTTTTATTACCACTAATAAATAGAAAATTTTTGCATATAACAATAAGAATAAAGAAACCCATTTGTTTCTTGTGAATTATGTATTTCTAGTAGTTTATTTAAAACAAAATGTGGTAATTTAGGGTGAAAGATACATCTCCTCTGAGCTCCTTGATCAGACTGATACTTGGAAGACTAACAAGAAAGCAAGGTTTGAAACTCCTCTGCAAGTGTCATCATGTTTTCTGCTCTAAGAAGTGGCAGCCTTATGTGTGCTGCTTTCTACAAATAAGAACTACAAAAGCTATCAAATAAGTAAAATATAAAATGTGAAATGTATTATCAATGTTTGATGAGGAAGATGGGAGAATAAGGAAGATGGGAGAATAAGGAAGATTTCAATAACTCCTAAAATACAAAGCCTAGGGTTCAGGCTATTGCTTCCTCTAAATAGTACCTCTCAGCAGTAATAGCTCCTCTAACTTGGATTGAAAAGAAAGTCCCTTATCTACATTCAAATTACAATATACAGACTTCTAACAAAATTTGGCTCATGCCCTTTGGAAATATTTAGTAGTTAAAAAAAATCCAAAATATTTTAATTGGTTTAGGTATTTTAGGAAAAATTGATGGGTTGGGTAAATTAGACCAATCACTGGAAGGATCGTCAGGTGGGCAAGTAGGAGGAGAAATTGACATTAATTATTGTTTTAATGGGGATTTTATAGAATATGAGAAACTTACTTAAATCCAAACACATTTCTTTCAGAAGAAGCAATGGACCTGACTCACAAAATGCAAATTTTGTGGAACCTCCATCCCAAAGAATGAGGCTGCCATGTGGGATTTTGAGGTAACAAAACCTGCAAAGCAATCAGTACCCATCTGGGGAAAATACCCATGATATAAAAGGCAGATGAGGATCAATACCATTAATAGATCACTTTCCTCAGAGCTATTTCCAGACTGTGTATTTGAAGCAGAATAATAGACAGGTCTGGGTTGTTTCAGTAAGCAATTTGGATGGAGCTTGATTCACCTTGAACAGAAAGACAAAAGACCTGACACAATTCACAGACTGTGATCCAGATTCTGTTCAACATGGAAACTTAAAAGAATAGAAGGTGCAAGCAAGAGAGAGCTCTCAAATAGGCAGGGAACAAGTAATGTTAAGGCTACTACAATTTATTTTTCTGCTAAACTCCTTTAGAAAAAACTGTCCATTTGGTTCTCGCAAACAGGGACTCCTGCTGAGTATAGCAACTTGGTATGTACTCAAGATTTTACATTAATGGAATACACATCTGACAATCTGGTCTGTATTATTTTCTAGTCATTCAAGTTCTGGCTGCAGGCTGGCTGAAGGCAAAGGTTTTAACTAGAAGTAGTTTGAAAATATGGGAGAAAGCTTCCAGAAATTGTGTTCCAGAAAATACTTGGTTTTGCAGTTCTTTATGTCAGTCATATTAATTTTATTTCTTTTTCCCCTCTATGATTTTCTCCTTTTAATCACTATTTCTAATCCTACTCATAGACGGAAGCTAAACGCTTTTATCTCAATTTAGCTAGGATTTAATAGACCTATGAAAACACAGACATTTAAACGTATGAGCTCTTTAGAGATCTCCATGTATTTAAAAAGTATTTAAAATTTGGTGACAAATACTTACTGACTTTTAAAGACAATAACCTTGATTATGCATTACAATAAATAATATTAATTTCACAAATAACTATCTTTTATCTTTTATGAAGTATTTTAGTTATGCAGTTTAAAAGTAAAATGCTAAAAAGGCAGTTTACAGAATGAACTGTAAATATGTTAAAATCCAGTTTTAAATGTTATGTAACTGCAGTTTATTGACACTAATGTATGGCACCTAATGTATGGCCCCAAATGCTAAATTCTTCTCTTCTCTTCTCTTCTGACTGAAATGCATCAGGTGGGCCAGAACAACAGAGGCTGCCCAGTCAGATAGTGGAAAACTTGAGTAGGATAAAAGGAGCTGGGCAAGTACTGAGGTGTTCTATGGAGAGGTAAAGCAAATACCATCCTAAGAAAGAAAGAAACTTCTGAAAGATATCTGACAGAGGAAGCCAGGGGGAGGAAAAAGACTTTTAATGGATACCAATACATTTGAAACAGATGCCAAATATTTAAGGTCAGATATCTTGATCAATTTTCAATTTGAGATCAAATTATAATAGAAAGCAGGGGCCTGAATATGAGAAAAGGATTCTCAGAAAGACATTTCTTTACATAAAAAAACAATACTTTCTTTGTACATAAAAAACAAATGCAGATTTGGCAGGCTGAGGAAGGCAACCAAAACAGGCCATGTGTTTTGAGGGGAGAGAAAAAGAAACGTTAATGCATTGGATAAGAAAGTCTTAAAACTCCTATGAGCATACAGAAATGGAACAAGATCAGACAGTCAAAGGAAAGTCTAAATAATGAATTGGAGTTTCCTTAGAAGAAATAGGATGAAAAATTGTACAGGACAAGGAAAAAAATCACATTTAAGCAGTGTCTGGTGTTTAGACATTATTTGGAAGAAGCACATCCATCTTCTAGAAAAGTCGATAGAGAATGACTGAATGCATCTAAAATTTAGCTAATTGTGCAGTTTTGGACTACAAGTAAAAGGAGGGCTTTTTGTGAAATTTATTCAAAAAATTATGTGTGAGAACTGGAACATCAGCTTAAATACTAGTGAAATCTTTATCATTTATAAAATAAATCCTGGTTCACAAGGGTGCTAGCAGAAACAAAGGCTTTGGAGCAAAGTTGGTTGTGTTAAAATAGGGAATATTTGAAGAGAGCAAGAGAATAATTCCTAGTATAAATGTGTATGAAGAAAGGTTAAAAGAAAGCAACTCAACCTGTATAAAGAGGTTCTTTTGATGAAATAAGTTGGTGAAATAAGAAATGATGAAATAAATAATCCATCTTTTTGATGAAATAAGTAATCAGAACCTGAATAACTATTTGTGATATCTAGAAGTAGCATCAGTAAAAAAATAGGGCTTTTGAACGTGAAATGTATGTGTTTACTAAACAGGGCATATTAAATGTTGCTAAGATAGGCAAAAGACCACATTCAATTGTAATGAGATTAAATGGTTTTCAGAGGAATAAGATAATAAGTATTTTACTTAAAGTCCAGAGTGTCCAAACTCAATGGTGTTATGGATAGTGCTGAGGAAAATGACAGAAGAATGCTTTAAAAAGGTGAAAAAATCAGATTCCAATTTGTCATTTCTGAATTTAAGGGCAAAATCCTTTTAATTTGATCTGTCACCAGCTGAAACAGGATTTGACAGAAAACTGAGGGATAGACACCTTGATTGTATAACCTCTTCTTTTAACTTACAGGCAAGTTAGAAAAAAGACAAACATTAAACAGAAAGTGTACTTGGGGAATGGAAACTTTCACATTTCCTGTGCATCTGTGAGACAACATACCTGGCAGACAGTGTGAGCAAGCAGCAAATGTGACCTTCGGTGAAGTTGTTCCAATGAGTCTGTTACTGAACACACAGGAGGGATTGGAGATAACTCCTCCTCTTCAGAAAGAAACTGCAGGAGTAAGAGGTGAATTCTGAAAATACAAGTGTAGAAACAGAAGCACCTGCAGAGAAGCTGGTAAAAGAAGGCACAGTACTGCACCAGTTGAAGAGCTGAAGATGTGAAGAGTTCCAGAGGTTTCTTCGGGAGACCAGAGGAAGGGATAGAAAAGGACTTCTTGCAGCATGTGGTTGTCAAAGAATCCCCTCTATGTGAGCATTGAGAAGAACAGTTAACATAGAGTTTATCTTGTATGCAGCTTTGAACATGTACCTTGAGAAGAAGAAAGCAATACTGATATTTGGAGCAATATGCAACCACATAGCCAAGTGTCAGGTTATCAATAGCATTCATGGCTGAGCCAACAGAAAATGAAATAGTGGAATGATTGTTAAAAGGTGCTGCGAAGAATCCATGGCTAGAAAAGCTTAAGGGGAGGTTATAAAAACGCATCTCAGGAATGAGGAACACATAGTAGGTATCACTGGAGGGTGTTCTTGCCCAGGACAGGGGGGAACTAGAAGCTCTTTAAGGTCCCTTCTAACACAAATCATTCTATGATTCTATGATAAGTGTGTGCAAACCTGGAGCTACTTTTTCCTAAGCTTTAATCTTGCACATCTTCTCCAGGCGTAGTCTCAAGGGTTGGAATGAGTGGGACCATGCTATTGCTTAGAGATTAGGATGTAACAGGAGCCTTTTAAAAGTAGCAATGGTACTTTGAAAACATCGGTGTTCATTGAATGTTATCAGTCATTTTATTCAGACGTCACAGTACAGAAAATCTTGCTGTGCACAGGTCTAGGTATACTCAAAGGGGAGAATACACATCCTACTGGCTCACACTCCAGGGAAGAAAGAAAAAAGGTGAATAAGAGAACATGTTTTTGTTCCTGTTTTACAAAAAGAGCACATAGAGATAAATCACTAGTTGTGGTCATACAAAAGCATGTAATAACTTGGAGACATGTAAGGACTAATTCGGTACCTTCTGTCATAGCATCCTTTCTTTCTTTAGGAGTGTTGCATGACTCAATGACATAATAAATTAAGACATATTTTCTAAAATTTTTTATTATGATATGTTGTCTTTGCCACACAAATAAGAGAATATTTGTTAAGCAGTTTGGGCTGGTGTTCAATGCAAGCCTGCAGTTGGTTAAAAATGGCTGCTATTGGTTGCAGATCCAGATAATCTAAAACTAAGCCCACCAGAGGCCATTTGATCTTCATCCACATTTTGGGACTAGATGTTATGAGTGACTAGACTGAGCAAAAGGAATGGATAATTCAGCATTCAGTTAGTCATTGTCATTGTGTGTGCCTGTGTACATTGCACTTGATTGACAGACTGCAAGCTGCATCAGTAGTAATGAGAGGAGCAACACAGGAATTGAGAATTTTCCTTTTTGAGAGATGTTACCTATAATGTTTTCTTAAAGCTGAATTAATAGTAGGATCATGGATAGTGAATCACTGAAAAACAAATCTTATTTAGGTCTTTAGCTTGTGTAATAGGATCTTATTTAACAGAGCTCCTTGTTAACTCATTAAGGAAATTCAAGACTGGGGGATGAAAATGGCTTTGCATACTTTCAGAAGGCAAGATGATACATTAAGTTGTCTCACAAGCAGCTGCTTTTATTCCATTGATTCTTTCAAAAGCATTCTGTGGATTTTATGACTTCTACTTTTCTCCCTTCACTTCCTTCAATTTATAATTAATCTTGGGAATGTTTGCCATGCATCATTGTCATTTGGTACTCCATGAGGCTGCTTCAGAACCCTAGCTCTTGCAGACACAAAAGAAGAATTTTTTTCAAAATAAAGTGGGTACAAAAAACACCCAAAAGATTCCTGACTGTTCAAAGTGTCTACAACCTCATGGATTAAAGGCAAGAAATGAGAAGGAAGAAAAAGTGCACATATGCAATGGAAGAGAAAAGTGGGAACAGAAGATGGAGAAAGTATTTCTTTTAAGAAGGTAACCTTGTCCTCTCTATACTGTTTTCTTTGAACTTGTATATGAACAGACACCTTTAAACATACAACTCTTACTAAAATAAGAGATGAAAAATGTTTGATTCTGGTTTTTGTATATATTGCTTGGTAAATTTTGCAGCAAATTAGGTTAAAAATTTTATTAGATATATGCTGTCAGAGTAGTTGGATTCTAACAGTGGAAAAATAAATTTCAGTACAGATAACTCAGAAATTTAAGGAATCAGAAAGCTGTGGTCCTCATTAAAAAGAAACCTTGCTCTTTCCAAGGTTAGGAATGAAATAGATTATGACTTCAATGAATTATTACTGTAATAAGGAATCAGTTAATGAGAATGTATGTCACAACAGTGTTGGATAGCAAGCTTCAATGAAGTGACATTTGTTTGGATTTGAAAAGGAGGGAAAAACATTGATTAAGGAGCATATGAAATATTTATGCTTGAGTATTTTTCTAATGCTTTTGTCTGGTTGTAAGTCTGTACTAGGAGGTTCTGCACTGTGAGCACAAATAGACTTTTTAAAACGGGCTTTGCAGACCAGCCTTATTGAAAGTATTAACCAGGCAGAAAGATGTTCTTGCTTGTGTTTCACAAAATCATAGGGAGGAGTTGATTGATTTTTGTTTTGATTATTTTTAAGATACACTTTCAGAGTGAAAGATAAGACCACCCTGAAGAAAAAAAGGCAATGTACATCCATCTGCAAGAGAAACAGTGAACAGTCCAAACTTTCAAAATTCTGGAACTCAAAGTGTATTCTCTTTCAGTGCAGATTTGTTCCCTCAGCAAGGCAGACACCTCTGTTCTCATTCTGCAGCATGGATAGTTTATTTCCCCTGCCCTCCTAGTAGCCACAATGAATTTATGTCTCTCGAGCCTTTGTGATTAGAGTTGTGTTTTGAATTCTAGATAAACTCTTAACAGGATTTTTGTAGGGAACTATTCATTCCCTCCATTCCTGCTAGACTGACTTTATATGATAAATATTAGCTGTTTCTTTAATGAATTGGATCAACGGATTGGTATCTCTTGTTCTTCCAAACTCTGTCTACATCCCTTTCTCCTTTCTGCTGGTGTCTTCCAGGTCTGCAACACATGCATGTTTCATTATTAGAGTTAGAAGTATTTTTCTTCCATAAATGTCATCAAATAAAAGCTGTACACAGCACGTTCTAAGACCTGAGATGTTCTCCTAACAGCTTTCCTATATTTTGAAAGTTACTAATTTGCCACAGTGCCACTCATCTCCCTTTAACTTCCTAACCCATCTGATAAAAGGTTTCCTAATTCCCAGTTTCTTTACTCCTGGAGTCCCCTGAATGCTTTATTGTAATTCAGGCAAATTTTGCTTGTCTACAGAAAGCCAGTATCTTCCCAAAGAAAAGTATCCTCTGTATCTGGCATGATCTACCTTCTTTCTGTTCTCCATCCACATTGCAGCAACAATTATTCTTTCGGGCGTGTCAGTGGTTCTTGAATTTTCCTGAAAGGTAATTACAACTTTTATTGAGAGCTCCATCTAAGAAAAATCTTCTGGATGATGTGAAAATGGAATTGAAATATTCTGCAAGAAAGGAAAAGAAATGTCTGCACTTCTCCTAGTATTTTTTAGTATCTTCTTAACTAACAACCTCTGCAGAAACATTAGCATTCAGCCTGTGTTGATATTCATGCTAATGCCGTGTAATGATTACAGTAAATATATTTAGATGAGGAGCAAAAGACATTATAACAACAATCTCCATTAACAGGAAATGAAGTTTGTGAGTTTTCTATGTTTTGCAATATTTTTTTTTTGTTTATTTTTAGAGCAACGTGAAAGGACAGGATAATTCAAGTTTCTTAGAAGAGAACAAGAATTAGATTATTTGTGATCATTTCAGATAATGATTTTTAGCTGTAAGAGAACTGAAGAGTTGGCCAGTTGAAGGCTTTTCAGGATAAAATGTTCAGCACTAGAGTTTGCCACTTTGAAGCAGGTCAGTTTAATTAAATAATTATGACCCAAATAGATGTGCAGACATATAGAAAACTATGAATCCAGAGTTTTATGTTTTTCTAAATCTTGCATTGAAATGTTGCATTAGCTTTGTACCACAAGCTTTGAAAATAAAGCCAGTTCAGTAAAACCAGATAAATGATGTATTGAATATAATTTCTTAAGGCACTTGCAAAAGTCCTTTTCTTGGTCTTGAAGAAAACATCTTTTTGTTTTTTTTTCAATACTAAGGCTCTCAAGGTGAAAAGAAAGAAAAAAAATAAAGACAAAACATGAGGGTACTCTGTTTTCTCTGTCCAAACACACATAGTAGAGAAACAAGTGCAAAACATTAATAAATCTAATCCAAAAGTAATTAGTCATCTGTGGTCACTGAATGGAAAGAATTACATAGAAAAAAATATCCATCTCAGTGACAAGATTGGCAAGGCCATCCAGAAGCTGTGTAACAACAATGAGAATGTGTCAATAGACATTAACAGATCAAAATCTCCTACCTAACATCTACCATCTGCATGGGTTTGGGTGTTTCCTTTATTTTTTTGACTCAAGATACACTCTACCTATTTATTCTTTATAGATCACAGAAGAAAGTGTCTCTCTCAAACTCCGTTGTTACTAGATTTTGGGCTTCTGAAGGAAACAGTGCAAGAACAAACAGTATTCAAAAGATCTCATTTTGCCTCCAGCTAAATTCACCAAGTGTCAAAGCAAGTGATTTATTTATTTTTTAAAGCAAAAGCAACTCACTTTTCAAATCACTAAGATTCATATTAGGGTGGGGAGGTGGGGAAGGCTGAAGACTAAGTTGCCTGCTTGGTTCTTATTTTATTTAGCTTGGTTCCCCTGTTAAATGTGACCCTGTGGCAGTTTATGGTCCCCACACGATATACACTTTGAGTGAAAAATAGACCCATTTGGCCATAGTTTCAGGGAATGTTTCTTGAGAGTTTTACACTGCTGAAAGCTTTATTGCTCCTATCAGCGGGAGAAGATACAAACTTTCAAATAAATCTGCTCAATATTTACCTGCTTTTTGTCTCCACTTATGCCTACTCTTTCTATGCAATTTCAAACAAAAATGTAATGAAAGAAAAAAGAAAAATTGCTCCTAGTTAACATCTCATAACTGCATAGTAGTTCAGGAGGTCCTTCTGTTAGGGTAGCTATCTCAGAGATTGATTTTTTATTTTTTCTTCCCTTCTATTTTATTTTTTTCCTAAAATTTGAAACAATATATGGAATGAAAGACTTTCCATGTTTTTATTGTATTCAAAAGGTTTTTCACTTTTCACATGGGCTCAAGCCACTGTCTTTCAAAATTTTTGTGAAAAGCCCAGAAGGCAAGATATTAATTTGGTGGGTGACATACCTTAAAAGCAGTAGGCTCAGATATAAAATTAACAAGGCTCAAATCTTGATTGTAATTATTACAAATAATATGCTAGCTGCAAAAAGTAAGTTTTGAGTCAGTTGGCTATTTTGCCAGTGTTTTTCATGCAGTTTTGGCAAGCAATCAGCATGGGACAGTGAAGGTATCTAAAAGTCCCATGTTTCCCCAACAAGCTTTTTTCACAAAAGCATTTTTCCAATGGATTTGTTTTTTAATCCCATCTAAGTGTTCTAATAGTGATAAAGGCACCCCAAATTTGATATATTTGCAGATCTTGATCACTGTCTTTACATTCATGATATGAGATTCTTTGGTTTTGGAAAACCCTGAAGTGTGGACCAAACAAAGGTACAACTTCAAAATTTTATTATAAACGTTTATTTGGTTGGTTGGGGGCAGGGTGTGTGGTTTTCGCATCACAATGTGAAATGTTTGAGAAACCACTTCAGTACTTCATGGAACTGAACAACCTGGCCTTTTTGACGTTTTCATTTCATTCATCTAAGGCAGATCTAAACACAATATCCAAAGTTCAACCTGACACACTTTAATAAAGGATCGTACAGAATTGTGAGTTCATAAAATCATAAGTACTTTCTGTTTTAATGCAGTATCTTCTGGAACATATGCAATGTGTTGATATTCTGTAGTTAATAGGCCATTCTTGCAGAATTCAATGTATAGTGAAAGAAATAAATAATTATGGAATGGAAAAACGGGTTTCTTTTAGGGGCTCAACTGACTCTGGTATGTCATTCATAAACAAAAAGGACTATTGTATTCAGATTTTTTGTGTCAGGAGAAGTCCCCCATAAAAGCTTATTTGCTTCCTGGTTGAAACTTTATATACTGATATCCTGCATCAGGAGGGGATGAATGCCCCCAAGGAATGCAATCCACTGGCAAAGTTGTGATTGGCAACTTTGTGTAAGCCCTCATAAGGCTGCAGAGAGAGTGGAGCGGCACAAGCCGGCAGGGAATGACCTAGTTCCCTGTTAGCAGTGTACACTGACGTGCACCCAGATGGGTAACAGCACACAGAAGATGCCTATGCAGCCTGCTGGCACTCATACTGCCCTCCGTGTCCTGTTGCCCTGCAGATAGAAGCATAACTTGAAGTCACTGATGCTTCTTTTTCTTCTTCTTTCCATGGACTTTTTTGTTTTAGAAACTGCAGAAAACCTGCAGTTGTCTTTTTACCAGCATTCCCCAGGCACATGGGAACACAGATTAAAAGCAGGACGTTCCATTACTCCAGAGGCTCACTACACTGCCAGGAGCCAGACTGACTCCAGGAGTCAGACCGACTTCAGTTCCTCAAGGTTAAATGATCATGAGAAGTAACTGCAGTACAGCCCCCTTCTCCTTTGTCACTGCACCTTGTGGTGACCTGATGGGATCATTTCACCACAGGACAAGGGAGCTTCAGAGACAGTCCAGTCCTCAGGCAACCCTAAAGTAAATTCTGTAGCTTAAGTACTCAAGAATCTGCTGCAAGTAAAAAATGAGTCAGATTTCTCGACAGACCAAATTTGCCATATTTATAAACTTTTGGTTGGATTTTTGCAAGTCTCTGCGCCCAGCAACTTTGTTGGCAAGTGTTTCACAATAAAATAACAGTTGCTTTTTGTTGTTGTGCAGAAGTGAGGGCAAAAGTGTTCCACACATCTCTTCTTAATTGATTCAGGCACTCTCTGAAACAGAAATGTTAGTCTTACTTTCACAAAAATTCTGCAAAGGAGCAGTCTTCACCCTTGTTAGGAGTTCTAGGAGAATTAAAGCACAAAATGAGCAAAATGTTTATAACCAAGTTGGGAGAAGAAAAAATACTTAGTAAAAAACACCAGCTACGATAATCTACATCTTGTCATACTTGCCTGGAATGTGCATGCAATAGCTTTTTGGGACAAGCTCAGAAAAATCGATACTCCAAATGAAATATCATTGGAAAACTCTTCTCATTTCAGCTGTGGTCTCAGTGAGGAGCTGTAATGTATCTATGAATAATGTTTAGCTTCAATCTCTTTTACAGCCGTTCCAAACAGATGAGCAATTTTTGAAAAGCTACTGTTGAAGATGCACTTTTGCCTCTTCATCAAAAACATATAAAAATGAAATATATTGCACTATTTATTGCAATGTATTACAAATGTTCGTGGTGATCCAGTACAGATGCTTCTTCTTCTCTGTGGCGCTGACCTTCAAAAGTGATGATGTGAAAAGCCCTAGATTTTATGACAGCTTAACTCAGAATACATTACAGTTTCTATATTAATATGTATTTGTTCATCTGTAAACTTGGAATATGAAAAGAAACTCTGTACCTTTATAGTACTTTGTACTATGAAGTTTAAATACTAAGAAAAAAAGATTCAAGGAGCTAAAAGTAGGATTTAACAACATTTCTGTGAAATTAATTTCCCTTCTCATCACACAAATCATTCTTTCTGGGTGTTTCATGAATTCTGCATTTGTTAAGTGAATCTAATTATCAACAATGTGAAGGGCACCAGATTAGCAGTACATAGACCTGCATGACACAGCTATGTGATACTGGTCACATAATAGACCAGTTTTGGTCTATTATGGTTTGAAAGAGGGTTCCAAGACAAAACATGCATGAACAACAGCTGTGAGACATGGGCTGTCTGTATCTGTAGCAAGCTTTGTGATCCAGTTTGGTCATGTTGAGCTCTAACACTGCTCACTGAAGGACATCTGCTGTCCCTGTCCCAGTGGTGAAAAGCTCAAGAGAATTATAGCAGTGATTCCTCTCCATTGTCCCCGATAGCCCTTACCCCTTCAAGGTCCTGGGTGACTCCATCTGTTGCTGGCCCTAGACTTCCAAGCACTATTTCCACAGTCTAGGGCTCCAGAACCAGGCACTACTGTAACAAAGCAATAACACTAGTGGTTAGTGCCTTAGACATGCAGAGCTCTCTGGACAACTTTAGAGGTTCCCTGGAAAAGTAAAGACACAACAACCATTCCTGAAAAAAGGTGAACACCTCTTTTTGAAACCATCACTTAAGACTATCAGCTTTGATGCTGCAACTGAAGCATTTTGCTGCCAGGAGGAGAGGAAAAAATGAAGCAAAATGGTTGACAGAAATTACATTCATGAACGCATTCAAGGAGTGTGTGGTTTAGCCTTCAACTACATAGTTTTAATTAAGTTTGGGCTCTTTGTGTCACTTAGCCTATATGTCTCCTTTGTGTACATGGTGTTGTTTTACTCCCATGTGTTGCACATCCACCCATCCTGTCAGGTTTGAATTACAGCTTTGCTTCCATGGGCAATGCAGTGAGACAGCTCTGGCTGAGATAGTGCCCTCACCTCTGCAGATGAGGTGTGACTGATAGCAGGCCAATGAACAACACTGGCTTTGTGATACTTCAGTTCTCTTTCTGAACCATACTTCTGCCAAACAGGAAAAGAGCACACAAATCCACGCACTCTGTTCACAGAGACAACACAGACAGGATTAGGGAGGTATGTCTGAATAGCAGGTGGGGAGAGACCTGAAGAGAAAGATATTCACTGTTCATGGTGTATATAGCTCACTGGAAATGGTGAACAGCAATTCAACTACACACCAAGTCCAGAGAGGAGACTGGGGATCTGTAGGGTGTGAGGTCCATGATTTGGATCATATTGGGTTGTGTCTCAAGTAGATAAGTTCAAAGCAGAAATTAGTGCTTGAATATGGCACAGTCACACATGCACAGGAATGTGGGATAATTTGTAAATTGCAACATCCTATCATGGAAGAAATGTCAGGGAGTCTACAAAAGAACGTGGAGACATCTGAAGTGCAGCTGTGACTGATGAACACACTTTTGGGCACTACTATCTGTTTAGAAATATTATCTATGGTTCTGTGCTAGTCTTCTGGAATGGATGGCCTTAGCTATTCCCCTTCTCCTATGCAGATTTTCAATTCATTCCCTTTCTTTTGATGTAATAAAAGTTGATGTGCATATCAATTGTGTCTATGGCAATAAATTGGGGTTTTCATATTAATCTGCTGTCTTGAACTGCTGTCTGATGTTTCTGTTGTACCATCACTTTGGTGGCATTCCTAAGTGCTGTTCAAATGTATTCAATAAGTTCAGGTTGTGCTCAAAACATTCACTTGGGAGTACTATGGTTAATGGGCAGTGTGTTTCTAACACTAAGCAAACCAGCTTGGAATCTATCACCTCCCACTCAGTGCTGTCTAGTAAGATTGCCTGGCTTCTAATTGTCTAAAAATGTGGGTGAGTTTACTTGCATCTCCTTACATGAAGGCATTAGATATGCCTTCAAATTCATCCAGCACTCAGTCCTTGAAGAGAGAAAGTGTATTAAAAAAAAGTCAGAGCAGTCCTTTGGCATTCATGAAATGAAGTACCTTACTCACATTTTAGTATATACAAGGCATGGAAGTTTATGAAGGAAACTAATCCCTGTGAGAAGTATTAAATAAAACATACATAGTGTCCTTCTCGGTTCAGGCTTAATAGCAACTTTAGCAGTATGTAAGTCACATGACTACCTTCTGCAATTAAATGCATTTGATGATTTGTGTATAACACAATGCAATTAGAGGACTTCAGGTCCTTATGTCTTTCCAACCTTCCTCCTTTCCCCAATAGGATTCTGAAATTTGGACTATGAACAAGGAACAGATCCAAAAGAAAAGTACTTTGGTTCCTAACACTCAAGGGCAGTGGAATTTAAGTTTCCCAGTCCAAAAACAAACAATCCACATCACTTTATTTAACTCATCACATGACTGTCCATTTCCGTGACCTCTCACACAATAGCACATGTACAACTTTATACACACCTAATGGAAGTTACCTTCTCTCAGCTGAGGCACAACAACAGCTCTTTTTCTATTACAATGTACAATAAACCCTGAAAAGTTTTCAAGTGAACTCAATTATTCTGCAGAATGGAAGATCGTACCAACCGTCAGTTACTTTCTGTTGAGGAAACAATAATTTCAGCAGTAACCTCTTACATTAAGTTAACACCATCACAAGCAGTCACCTTCTATAGAAGTAGTTATCTAGGTTCCTAATAATCTGTTTTGTATGTGCCCAGTCATACCAGACTTTGGGACAGACTAAGCTGAACTTAGCAGTTTGGTGTCTTCATGTGGTGTGCATCCCCAAAATATTGATTGAAATATTATTAAGAAAATTTCATGCAAGGGTCTTCAACACCAAGATGGATATTGCAATCTATATTCCAAAGTATTAAAAAAAATAATTTATCAATACCTTTTTTTAATGCCAGTGAAAACTTTTGGCTGATGTGTGGAGCTGACGAGTAGGAAAAGGATAATTACCTACTATATGCTGCAGAGGAAGTCTCAGACAGTTGATTACAACACCTTTTAGAAGACTTTGAAATTTGCAGCATAGTGAAGAAAGCCTTGCTGTACAATCTGAAATAAAGCCGGAATATCGTGGCTCAAAATTTAGGCAAAGAAAAATGGAAGAGAATAGCACCTGTCAAGTGGCTACTAGTTTCAGAATTCCTGTGGAAATTGCTTAAGGGAGAAAGGGCTGAAACTGCTGAAAGAGTCATGTATTGTCTAGACCTGGAACACTTTGTTAATTAACCTTTGGCAGTGAAACTGTAAAGAGTAAAACAGTAAGTAGGGGGCAGGCACCCTGTCACTGTGCCTGCTGTGTGTGATGGACTACAGGCTATGCCATTCCCCCGAGAGGGAAACAAGGCCTGGGAACATTTCTCTTTCTGCAAGCACAGCATTTAGCCAAAGGCTAAGGAGACTTGATCCAGATAGAGAAAGCTGGGACAGAACTAGCAGAAATGAAACGTGAGCCCAGCTTTCCTAAAAGACACAGAGAAAAGACAGAAAAGATAATTCAAGATTTTTGTGGAGGCCAAAGAGCAAAATCCCCGCATAAAGCAAACCAAAAAAAGTCCAACAAAGGGAGCCAGAAGGACCTTCACAGAAATGCAAGTGGAAAGTGCTTATAGGTAAAGTTTCTCATAGAGTCACAGAAAAAAAAAGATAGGAAAGATGACAAATATGTGTACTCAAGGAGCTAATCATAGTAAAAATTATCCATCAGAGAGGAAGGGTCAGTAGGGTACAACATGGTAAGGGGCAAAGAGCTTGGAAGAGCACAGAATTGCTGGGTGGAAAGGAAGGAGTAAGAAGCACCATCTCAGAGGAACTTTGAGTCAAGTGGTTTCACACAGTATTTACAGCAGCTCAGAAAGCTACTGAGTGGACTGAAACTAATCCTGCAGAAAGAACCTGCTTGAAGGGAGCAAGTCCTTCATAGCGTTGCCATTGCTAGCTTTCCCCAGGCAAGCTTCCATGTGTTTAAACTCTCTCTAGTGTTTATTGCAAAGTTCTCCAGAAGAAACAGAAATCAGGAAATCTTCTGACAGGTTCCTGAAGGTTCTAATAAGCCTTAATTGCCTTTACCTGGCTTCACATGAGGCTACAACCTACACCTGCCCATGAGCCCTCTGACTTCTATAAAAGTCAGACCAAGGACTTAAGTCCTTTCCCGAGATGCTGTAAGTCCATTTTCTGCTGCCATAGCTTACTGCCTGGGTCTTCTGTATGTACTCAAGTTTTATATTGTAGGTAGCATTATCTCTTGGCTTTTATTGTGGTCTGAATCTGCTGTGGTTAGCTTTGATAGTTTGGACAGCTCACAACAACAGTGGCTAGTGGTCTCTGTGTGCCACATCTATGTCTCTTCATATGGAAATAGAGAAAGCTGTGCTAGTCTGAAGATGCGTGTTGTGCCCGTACAGCTGGGCTGGGATTCCAAGGACAAAAACCACAGCTTTGGACTTCAATACCTCTCCAACTTCTACACTTCACAGAACACATTCTAGGAGAGAAGACTGCAGAGCTTTGAACAGGGAGGCATGTCACCCAATGGTAAGTGCACATAAGTGTGGGAGAGAGAACTTTTGTATTACCCTTGGTGACTGTGTGGTACAAAGCCTGGTTCTTTTAAAAGCAAAATGCTTTCATCCTAAGTGTCATATAAAGGCTTAAAGTATGAGAGCACTGAGATAAAACAAGAAACTTGTAGTTCCTCTTAAAATTGAATAGGGCCATATAATCTCAATAAACAGGAGTGCAATAGCAGAGCCAATTTTTCAGAAAATGTACGGTGTTCTGATAGTTGAAGTCAACTTGCTGTGGTTTAAAAGTTGCCTCTCCTTTTAGCTGCTGTAACTCTGAGAACGTGGGAGACAAGTGCAAGCATTGCACTCAGATCGTAGTGGAAAGGTTTATATTCATTGGTGATGCGACTCCAGGTAATGCAGGGCTGGAACTGTATAATGCTTGAAAAAAATTGCAGCCTGGAGTTGTGTGTGGTTTTCTGCAGGTGTATTTCTCTGATAGCTTGTCATGCCTGGCCTTGCTAGTGTGTCTGGTTGAAAAACTGTGATGCTGCTGTCTTGTCATGTTCCATCACTGGACAGTGACTAGTTGATTCTGGAGAACAGCACTGGGTATGTGATGTTGAAGGGAAGTGTCATGCTTACAGACTGATACCAATAGTAGCACCTTTCAGTGCAGTTTACAATCAATACACTCCATATTTCCATTTTTCTTATCTTCTCCTTGAGGGTTTTGGTAATTCGGCTTCATCCAGTTCCCCATGTCTAAAGGCTAGACAGGCAGCTCCAATTCTGCTGGTCTTGGTGTTCATCTGTTCTTACACCTTGTCTCCAGGGGACCCAATAAAAACTAATAAAATTTTCCTGATTCTGGACTTATTAAAATAACAGAGACAACTCAAGATGTCTGAAAGCAGGGTTTGTTTGGCACGGACACTGTCCTCTCTCTTCCTTGGAGCTACTTTCCTTGGACAAAGCAGACTGTCAGCTGCTGCCTTGCTGCCCTTGATTGCATCCCCAGAGGCACTCAGCTCTTTGTCATTTAATGACTCCAAATTTGACAAGACTAGACCGTCTTTTTTGGGTGTAGTGGTTTTTTTAGGGCAAAATTATGACTAAGTCACTGTCACTATGTCACTGAATCTTTTGAAGAAATCCTTTCCAGATTGAATGTTTTAAGAGTGTACAACTGGAAAACAAGATCCAGATGACAATATTCTAAAATGTGGCATAACCTGATGCACTTCCAGAGATTACTTTTATGTCTTGGGTCTACCACTAAATTCAGGTGATCTCTGAAAGAATGCCTGTAAATCTTTTAATCCTAAATCCCAAATGAATCCTATTAAGCATAATGGAAAGTTCAAAAAGAGCACAGCAGGAAAATATTAGGCAAGGCAGCATTGAGTCTTAATTATTATAAATTTTGGTTAATGTCACTTGGCCTTCTCACTTGAATTTGTCACATTTGTAAACATAGCCTTTGTAGACTTTAGTCAGTTTTAATTGAAAGCCAATGACAGTAAAGTACATTTCGTACATTTCATTCATTTTTAAAGATGTTCTTTAAAGAAATTGATTTTGCTTAATGACCTTTCTTTATTTCTCATAATAATGTTGCAAATATGAATCTCTGGTTTAGAAACAGCCATTGTAGGGGGTGGACTGCAAGAATAGTATGTCTTCAAAATGACCTATTTTCAGAAATCATTTGGCAATTTGTCGGAATGAAGGATTTAACTAACCAAAACCCAATTTAAAAATAACTGTGTAAATGAAATAATTTCAATCTCTTTTGAAGACAGCTAAAGCAAACTTCAGCGCATGCTACAAGGATCTGATGTCCTCCCAACCACCTAAAATAAATTACCTTTAGTCTCTATAGTAAAATCATGTAAATCAGCACAGTTTGTACAGCAATCAATCAACAGTTCCCTATTGCCAAGTGAAGTGGTGTATTTCTGCCATTGATGCATGGCTGATTGGAAAAATACAGCCTTTAAAGAAAGGAGCAAGATTAGGATCAGTTGAGACAACCGTTGCCTACTTGATTCTGAAAATAAGTTAGTCTTTTTTAGGACTACAGAATCTTGATAGCCTGTACTGTCTATCTGTTCTCGGAAAAAGGGGAGCTTTTCATCCGGGCTTCAGACTGACCAAGATTTCCCTGCAATGTCTTCCCCTCCTCTGCTCATATGAGACATACATGACTGGTTTCAGGTGCCATGTCCTTGAAAGACTATGTTGAACGCTAGTCCAAAGTGAGATCATTCTCTAAGAATAGGTGAAGTTTGGGACTGTTCAGAGAAACAGGCTTGATATCATATTGTAGACCATGGAACATGGGAAATAACAGCTGCATAGGTGTATCAGGTGAAGTACATCAGGTATTATATGGGAATTTATTATATGGGAGGAGGAGGGAATTGGCTTAAAGCACCTAGAATAATTTTTCTCCAAAGTAAATCAAATAAATATAGGATGATGAAAAATTTGCAGCCTATAAAATGTCATAGTTAGTAAAATTTTACTCATTCTTACCTGAGTATCAGACTATGCAGCAAAACCACAAGTTTGTACATGTGGACTGTAGCATAGCACACTTACAAGGGATGATTAGAAGTCAGTGATCCTCAAAACCATTACCATCACATGATTGGTTGCCATCAGAACTGGCTTCAGGATCTGACAAAAGTCTTATATTTCCATGCATTGATCGCTTCGATGCTTTTGTACAAAAATGTCTTTACATAAAATGGAAGTTTCAAGGTATGGCAGGTTTCATGCTGAGCAAGCACATTGCTTTTTTCCCTGATTAAAGCATTTTGGCTTAAGATTTTTCAGTTCTTAAAAGGTGGCTAGAAAGGAGGAAAAAAAAGAAAAAAACCAAAAAGCACAAAACCTTGCCCCTTTTTGGTGGGGAGCAAGATGAACCAGAAATAACAGGCATGGCAGTGAATGACAGCTTTTTTCAGCTGGTGTTCTGTCATGTGGCACTGATAACATTGTTCTAAGTATTTCTGAACAATGAATAGCATCAAGGCCTTCTCTTATTCTGCCATGTACCTGCCAAGTGAAGAGATAGGGAGTGGGCAGGAGGCTGGGAGGGCATGCAACCAGGCAGGTGTCCCAAACTGACCAAAAAGCTTCTTTATTCTGTGTCACATCCTATTCAGCACTAAAATTGAGAGGAGGCTAGGTTAGGGAATTTTGCTTATGGTCTGAGTGAGCATTAGTCCCTCCATGGGAGGAGGTGAGTGAGTACCTTCACAGCTTGTTTTATGTTGTTCCTTTGTCCTTTCATATCTTGCTTGCCGATTAAACTATTCTTAGCTTGACCCATAAGTTTTCTCTTACTCTTCATATTCTTCCCCTGTCCCACTGGGGGTAAGGGAGGGAAAGGAGTTAGAGTGGTGTGGTGCTTAGCTGCCTGCTGGAGTTAACCCCCAATAGCTTACCTTATTTCCTATGTATTTTGGACCCTTTAGAAATATTTTTTCTTTTTGTTTTTTAATTAATACCTTAATTTAGATAGAGATTAGGATGTTTATAAAATATCTGTCTAACTGAAATTTCATCTGCACATCTGTAGCAGTTTGAAACAAAGATGGCCCTTTAGGCCTGCAGTCCAAATATTTTCCTTTAGATTACTCAGAGTATAAAACATCATTTTACTGTAATACATAGGCTGATATAGAAACTGGACATTTAAAGGGTCAGTGAAGGAGAAGAAACTTTGTGACTGATTAGGTCAGGTTCTAGAAAGAAGGAAAAACCCAGTTCCTGGATCAGCTCGTAACTGGCTCTCCTTTTTGTTTTGGGTTTTTGTTGTTTTTTTGTGGTATTTTTCTTTTAATTGAGAAGAAACACTGAACAGCACATTGCACTGTGCTTAATAATGACTTTGTTAAGTATTTATCTGACTTTGATAATCTGGTGCAGCTACTACAAAGTACCTTACTGGACAACAGATTTTGAAAGAGGCATACTTCTAACTTAAAAAATATTATATTATAAACATCTGCATAACGTCATCTTTACTTTGATAAGATTTTTGAGTGGTCCAGTGCTCTCAGTATGAACATATTAGGGCCACAAATCTCCTGTGATTCCTTGTAAGAGTGAAAAACAGTGTGGCTTGTATGCAGTAACCCCTACAGGAGTCTATACAAAACCCATCTATTCAGAAGGAAGCCATGCCGAACTTGCAAACTTCCCAGGAGTACATGAAGGGTTTGCTTCTGTTAAAAAATTACTATAAAACTTCTAGTGTCTGACAGAATTATTAAACATGTTGAAGTCCTGTGAAGTATGAGGCTCTACCAGGTTCTAGGCATGGCAGAGGGGATTGGAGAACCAGCGCTGACTACAGCCCATCTGCTGCTTTATTTCTGGGCCTACTGGTACCCACAAACTGTAGCATCTTGGTTTAAACAAAAATAAGTAAAACTGGATCAGGTCTTTAGAAATTTAACTGTAATCTTCCTAAGTATTCAATAGCATTAGTATGAGATGGCATGTAATAAAAACAATTCTGTAGTCAAACCTGAGCAATGGCAAATAAGCAATAAAAGCAGTCTACACTCATGAAGTTGATCAGATATTTTGCACTGTCCCATGCAGAAACAGTTAAAAGACAAATGGTGAAGCTCACCACTGATAAAATGCAGAGTCCATATGTATGTAGGTGAAAGCCTTTGAAAATAAATTTCAGAAGCCAGAGCTGCTGTTCATGGTACCTAAAGATGGCCTGAGTAACTTCAATATGTAACTACCTAGATTTAAGTCCAGACTTTACAACAGACTGTTGTAAAACAGTAAATGGAAGGTATTTTGGACCTATTTATTCTTATTTATGCATTTTACTTATAAATTTGTAATGGAAATGGAGGAAGTCAGACATTATATTGCTGTAAGATGACACTAAACAAATAAAATAGCTAGAGATTGGCAATTAGTGTGTAAGAACAGTTATTGGAGAAACGATTAGATATAAAGCATGCTATGGCAGATCCTCCATTCTAGAATGTCTTGCTTAATTGCTTTGTCTTGAATATTTAAAACTCTGCTGGTGCTATTTCTGAGAAAAAAAAATCTGACATACGGGATTTATACACCCTCATGCAGATTTGCTTTTGAATATTGTGAATGAACAGCAGAAAGGACTGCACCTAATTTTTCTGTGTTAAAGAAGATACTTATAGATCAAGAAAAAGTACAGACTAGCTTAAATGACATGTATGAAAAGTTGAAAGCTAATTTTTGTGTTCTAGAAAGTATGTTTTTGAATATATTAAGTAGCAGATTTCTAATTTAGGGCAAAAAGACAGTAGTAGAGCCCAATACTATTTTGGTCAGTTATAGCTGATGTTATTTGTTGTATTTGCTCTGTGAAGTGTCTGCAATATGCTTTAGTCATGTTAAAGTATTGCAGCGTTGACCTGTTTCGATTTCTTATTTCATTGTAGCATCTTATTTTAAAGCCCAGATTCTGCAGGGTAACAAGATTAGTCTTCTGCACTGCAAGAGTGAGCTAAGAATGATTGAAGACAAACCTGGGATAGTGTTAAAGTGCTTTTTAGTTATGTCTTGGACAGCACTGCAAGCTGGAAGTATTTCTCCATAAGAGTAGGGCTACAATAGCGTGACATTGCTTCAGAGTTAGTGCGGGTATCTCTACAGAGTGCATCACTGTGCTGTGTTGACAGATTTATTCACAGCTTTGAACACACTTCATCTGAACTTGCCCATGCCTCTTTTTATGTTCCCTTGCAAACTAATCTTTAATGTTCAAAGGAGCAGGAGGCAAAAATGCCAGCATTCATGGCCAGACTGTTTCTGAAAGTAAATACAAACAGTAGCCTTAGTGTGGGTAATAGAACTGTGCTGCATGTTTTTGATATCTGCAATGGCAGTGTGACCAGTGTATGCGCATGAAAATCATCACACCTGCTAGAATCTACACCATGTACAGTGCCCTATATACACCTGGCTGCTGCTACATCCAAAGCCCTCTTGATTGGGATTAGGGGACCTATATGCTGTGTGAGAGGCTGCCTCATACACTATGTTGATGCAGAGCAGTGGAAGCTCCACAGAAGCTTAACATAGTCTGATGGTTTTTTTCTTCACTCGTTCAACTTGATCATGGATCAGCACAGCTCTGTGTAAAACTATTTTGGGGTTTTTTTGCCAGGTTCTTGATTACAAACAGCCTTTGTGATGACTCTTGAACAGTCATCCATCACAATATAACAGCTTCTTACTCGAGAGGTGATGAACATGACATAGTGGTTAATCTCTTCATATCTGGTAGGCAGTTCTCCTAGTCCCCTTGCTGGCGTGCACTGAGGAAAATGAGATTTATGCCCATGTCACTCTTATGTAATTAGAAGTCAAATCTTTGGGAGCTTTGGCCAATGCACATTGCAGTGAGGCTGCTGCACCTTCTGTCTGAAAGGCTCTGGTAGAGTGGGCTTGCAAAGAATTTCCTGACAGGCGCAATTATGTATAATGTCACTCGTGCTGTTTACAGAACATAGCATGGGGTGATAGTTATTGCTTTTGAGAAGTGTGCAATCTTTTCTGAAGTCCTTTTTAAATATGATTCATGTGGAAAATTGGCATTTGCAGGCTTTATAGCTAGACTTTCTATCCCTAGGAGCCCTTTTTTTGGTTGTGTTTTAGAAGTACATATTTTTAGGCAATAATAGGAAAGGATGGTGAAGGGAAAATAAACAGAAACAAGTTCATTTTTGAGAATAACTGTGGGCCCAGGGAATGTTGTTTTTCCAGATCTGAATGATTGCAGCTTTACATTGATGACTGTACTACTTCCTCTGGCTACTTCCATTTAGCACAGATGGGAATTCCAGCCTTGGAGTGTCTTTAACTTTTCATGTGACACCACTGACAACATGATCACTCATGTGAGTGCTTTGCTATCAGTTCTCTCTTGTCTCTCTTGTTTTCTATCTTGGCATGCTAAGAAAAGACATTGAATAAAATATATTGAAATTCATAGTAGCTTTCTAGTGCAGATTTAAAGTCTGTAATGATTTTTCCTGTGGCCAGACCTGTGAGTCTAGTGGTTATGGAGATGGGATCAGAACCTTATCATATGAATCGTCTTGAAGGCCTAAACTAACAAATTTTCTTGCAATTTCAATACACCTATGCATTTTCCAGAAAAAAAGAAAGTGTTCAACATTATCCAGTGCTTCAAAAAAATTCCCATCTCAAACCCCATCCATATTTCATTCTTTTAACTAATTCTAGGTATTTTATCCAATATGAGATCCATAGCATTTGGCTAAAACAATCTAAATACACTTGGAAATTTGTGTAATAAGAGCCAAAATTACATCATATGAATGAATAATTAAAAATATAAAGCCAAGGTTGGAGAACATCTATAGATATGGTGCAGTTCAATACTCTCTTAAAAACAAGGTCTTAGATTGTTTTAATCCACAGCCCCATCAGGATGAGTCCTAAGTATTTTTAGTGAAGGAGACTCCACTTATCTGATCAACCTGTTCCCAGATGTGTAACTAGCTTATGTTATGTTATGAAAAGTTATGAACTTTCTTCAGAACTACCTCTGAGGCAAAATGTAATACTGTATTACAAAATAATACTGGCTTAAATAAATCTGTTAGTGACCTGATTTTGCACACTCTTTCTCATAGACTTTGTTGATTCACACTGCTGTACATGAAATACAAAAGCCATGTCGTAAATGTTATGGCTGAGATAATTAGTGCTACAGAGAGGACAAGGCATGCCAGATGTTCAATCTCAACTTGCTACTGTGATTATTGATATAAAACCAAGATATTTTGGTTCTTGATATTTGAACGAAGCTTTCCTGTTGTTAGGAGGCAGCAGTTGTTAGAGGATGATTTTTCGCTTAAGGATCCTGCTTGCTTGGGCCTTTAAGAACCTTGGACAATGAGGAGTAACCTTCCATGATTTTTCCCTTGTCTGGTAGGAATATGTCTGTTCCCAAGGGATTAGCAGAAAAAGGAATGGCATACGAGGTGCTGCAACCTTGTAGTTGTCCTCCTGCTATTGTGATGCAGGATCTTTGGCTAATGGCACATCTCTGCTGTGGTCTTACCAGAGTACAGGTCTTCTCATCTTCATATTAACTAACGTTCATCAATCTTGCTCTGAGAGCAGCATCTTGGTAATTGTTTTCTCCTTATCCAAGTAGACTATTCTTTTAACCTTTGTCATGCTGTTTGTTCAGGTATTTGTAAACACACATGTTCTGCTATTCATGTTTCATTTATACAAATCTTAATATTTCCATGGAAAACATCTACAATTCAATCTTGTCCCAAGCATGTCCCTTAAGCATATCACACACCCATGTTTCTTTGTATACATGTATACATTAATAAGAAGGTCCAGCAGTGCAAGATAGCAGTTCCAGTTATTTACTGCTTCTCTTCATTTGAAACTGTCCACAAACCTCAGGGAAAAAAAAATTTATATTAGAGGAAATCAATTACACATGACTTGAGGGAAAAGTATTGTAATTCATGTCTGCAATTACTCTCAATTTTGGAGGAGACATTTTCTCTCCACTCAGTTATTTCTAACATAAGAAGCTATGGTAGAATTAGTCATGTTAAGATATTTTATTTAACTTTCTTAATCCCATGGTGCTGGGAAACTGCTGCTCTTTCTGTCACTTTGACATATCACTCTTTTCAAAAATTTTCCTAAGCACAGTAATTATTTCAAACTCCTCTTTTGACAACTGATTAGAACAGGTTTGGAGGATAAAACAATGATTTTAATTAGGTTGAATATTTGTTTGAATCCACAATGCTTGAAAACAGGAAATGCTTGCTGTTATTAAACCAAGGAACCCTTCATCAAAGTCATCAAAAATGTCATTATCTCAAAGTGGGGAAATTATCAAATGTAGGAGGTAGGTCACTGCTTGCCTCGAAGCAAAGACTAAGCATGAAGACTATATTCTTATGGCTCTTCTCAGAAAAAATACTATGTGGCCTTTGAGCACTGCTAAATAAAAGGTAAGATTCTCTCTCACACTGGGAAATAGAACTTATTTTTTTGTAGCCGTAAATTCTATTATCAAGTCAATTACATAAACCTACTGAAGTATGACACTGAATAAAATATTTTTTAACTATTTTATACAAAGGATCATATTCTGTTGAAAATTCTTGTTCTCACCCAGACCAATGTTCTATGGCAGCCAGTTGCTGTCTGTTGGATAGTTCAATATGTAGGCTGGGGTATTCCAAATTGAAGTGTAAAGACACTTCAGATCTAACACTAGTTAGCAAATAGAATGGACTTTAAATATCCTCATTGGTGAAGGAGGAAATAGAAGGCATGAATGCTTCTCTAATAATTCATTGTATGTCATTTCTCTTCTGTAACTACCTTGTGAAAATTCCAGCCATAAAATACTTGCTTACACAGCTTGGTCAGCTCTCTATATATGCTGAAGTGTTTTCCCTTGCTTCTACTGTTTCTGATGCATGTTGGAATCCTTGACCTTCTACAAGTGTCAAATCTACATTGAAGAGACACTGAATTACTTCCTCCCTGTTTTTAAGACTCTGAAAAAAGGGTGTTAGTGGAGTTCAGATTTTTCTATGCCTTACCTAAAGAAATACTCAGACCTCTTCTTTAAATTAGCAAGTTGTAGAAGGAAGCGTCCTGGTTCCAGTTGGGAGAGGGTTAATTTTTGCAGTAGGCAGGAGGCAGCATGGCTAAGACCTGGAGGTTATTCTATACAACCTCACACTATTTTCTGTGAAGGGGGGAAGGGTAGTTTTACCTTCCGGTCAGGGAGGCAGTGGTTCACAGATTCCCAGTTCCCATGCGGTGAGCATTCATGTGTGAATACTTTGCCTCTCTTGTACCCTCTGTTATTAATATTGTGCTGTTGCTGTTTGTTTTCTTACCTCGTTGTTTCCAGTAATTTTTTCTTATCTCAACCGATCTTTATGATCTCTCCCTTTTGTGCCTCAAATTCTCCTCTCTAGCCTGCTGCAGGGGAGAAGGAGAGGAAGGGGGGAGTGACTGACCAGTATCTGGTTTGGAGTGTCTCAGAGGGAATACCATTCTTAAACCATGACAGGAAGGAATGCAGTATTTTTTTGAGCTGAGTGCCCCCTCAATATGAATTACAGCTATCTGAGTCTGCATAGCCTGCTTCCTCTCCTCTATATAAATGGATGTTGCTTCAAAGCTGCTTTGTCTTCATACCTAATAAGGGGAGTGAATTCATCCTGAATATCTGTTTTTGGAGTAGAATTCAAACTGCCCATCATATCTCAATGTAGGTGTCACTGTTGACCAGTAAGCCAACAGACATTTAAGAGCTAGCTCTTCCTGAAGGAGTTTAGCTTAAAAAATTCAGTCTGGAGTTCCTGGCACAGCAGAAGCTTCCAGTAAAAGCCTTAAAAGAGAGAAGCAGTCATCCTCCTCATACTTCCCACCTCCCACCATACTGCCTATAAGTTTTTGAAGTGGGTTTTGTTAGGTTACTGGGCTTTTTTTCCCCCCTGTGTTTTTCCAAGACTTCTGTGCCTGAATTGGCTTCTACAGGAAATCAAAAGAATGTTCTATTCAGACAAATGCTATCAGGAGTCTCCCAAAGACCAACATTATAAAGCTGAGGAAGGCTGGGTAACCCATTCCTGTTCTAACTTATCTCTGCTGCAGGCATATTTCATATAAGTGCATGAGGTCCTGGGGGATCCATCTGCAGCTCGTTATCTTTTCTCTCCCTTCACCCTCAACACAGGTTTTGAGGACCATGTTACTGACCTGAATTTATGACTGCTCATGTCCATCTGCTGATGAGAAAACTCACAAGTGTTATCTTGTAGCACAGTTATAATAAATCTTAACTTGAATAACTACCACAGTACTTGACTTGCTTCTCTTTATTGAGGGCTTGCAAGCAGGCTGTCTCAGCTCTCCCACCATCTGCACTCCCGGTTGTCTGGACCCACGTGATATCCTTGTATGCCTTTGTATACAAGTTTGTGTGGCATTTACTATTTTTATTTTGTCAACAAGCTAAGACCAACCTTCACCTCTTCTCTATACATCCTGGGGTATATACATCTATACATCACCACTGTATATTCTGTTCTTGTTAAGTCCCTGTGGGTAAAACAACTGCAACAGGCACAGAAAAGGTGAGATTTCCTCTTCTCTAAATTGTTTGCATGCATTAGTTAAAAGCAACCTGACCTCTGAGGAACCTCACTAGTAAAGGCTTTTCCTTCACACCTCTTATTGCCTCTTCACTGTTTCCTATATTTGACCTATTTTTCTGTTCTAAAGCTATTATTTTAACCTATGTTCCATAACTATCTGCCTTATTCAATTATCTTCAGTGTGGAACCTTATTACTCTTTGAAAATGTAAGTGTATGAAACACTGCAGTTCCCTTACTCCTGCTGCAGCAATATTATCTCTTAAGATTGAAAATGAGTTAGTTTAAGCAGAACTCCTAAAGGTCCACAATGGATATTTAGAATCAAATTATTCACATGACAGTCTTCATAATGTCTTTCAAAATCATTTCTTCACCTGTCCCTCTTTTCCCTTAACTATGCTAACTAGGCTGTAATCTGTTTGCCACAATACACTTTGTGGCTTTTTTTTGTTCAATAGCAGTTGTAGGTTTCCTGTTTTTTCAGTCCTCTGGAGTATGCCTTGTGACTAGAAAACAAAGCTCTGTCTTCTTTGTCCTCTGGAAAGTTTGCAGCAAAATAACTGTTTAACAAATCTGCCATCTTCATCCTTGTTACCAATTCCCTACTATCACTTTTTAGTGGACCAATTTTCTCTTTTATGATCTGTCAAGTGACAATATATGTGAAAAGTCCTTTATTTTAGCTGAGCATTGCTTGGCAATTTGGATGTTTGGTTTTCTTATTTTACACCTTTAACCAGAAAGAAACCTGCTGCTATTTACCCTGGTAACAGAAGTTAGTAACTATTGAATTCATCAGACATTTTATAGATTGCTACTTGAATGAAAGTTCTTTATCATCACCCCTAATATAATAAAGTACTGATGCATTCCCCACCTTTCTCATCTGAAAGCTCTGTTCTCTACAAGACTGATATAAACAAATGATCTTCTGGGGGCCCTTTCCTGCCTTTGTAACATATGAAGGGCTTTAGAGAGATGTGGGAATGGGTAGCACTCTATTGGAGAGCATGAAAGCTTGAAAAATAGATAATATCAGTTACTGTCTGTATCTGTCAAACTAAATAGAGAAATCAATTTACATTGAATAACACAATTCCTTCCACTGCTATGAGAATCAGTATAGACCCCAGCTTAGCTGCTTCAGCACACTTTTAGCTGCAGCTCTTTTATGGGAAAGTAAGGGTATTTCTGAGATCAGCATGTGTTAAATCCCACTGAACTTACCACGAGGGAAAGCTTATTTTGTCTAGGTCATACCTGTATAACTGAATGCTTTACAAACAGAAAATCAGAAAATATCTCATTGATTTGCATTTTCCATATAAAATGGAAGATGGTTGCTTAAACTTAATAAGCCTATCCAATCGGTCTTATCCTCTCTATTCTTTGGTAGAATAAAGTTATCAAAGAAGTTTGCTTTTAAAACCTTGATAAATATGGAACAGATTATGATGCATTTTGTGGAGAGGGCTTTTCCTCTTTAGGATGATATCTTAAAGCTTTTTTTGCTCTGTCCTATTTCAGCGATTTTAGAGGAGCTGTAATACCATCCCTCATCCTACTGGTGGAGTGGGGAACACAATCTGCAATTCATACGTGTAACAAAGAATCTGAAATTCTTACACAGGAAATGTAAGCACTAGATCCTCAAGCAGAGGTTCTTTGGAAATTTCTGCAAGTTTCACAGTTGTCCTTCTGATACAGAATCAGGGAATTTCCAGAGTTGGGAGGGACCCACAAGGATTGAGTCCAACTCCTGGCCTTCCACAGGACAGCCCCAAGAGTTGTGCCATGTACCTGAGAGCATTGTTCAAAAGCTTCTCTCAGTCTTGGTGCTGTGACCACTGCCCTGGGGAGCCTGTTCCAGTGCCCAACCACCCTCTGGGTGAAGAGCCTTTTTCTAATATCCAACCTAAACCTCCCCTGATACAACTCCAGGCCATTCCCTCGGGTCCAGTCACTGGTCACCACAGAGAAGAGATCAGTGTTTGTCCCTCTTCTTGTCCTCATGAGAAAGTTGTAGACTGCACTGAGGTCTCCCCTCAGTCTCCTCTGCTCCGGGCAGGACAGACTAAGTGACCCCCGCTGCTCCTCATATGGCTTTACCTCAAGGCTCTTCACCATCTTCATTGCCCTCTAATGTATCAGCTTCCTGACAGGTACTCATCTCAAAATCCCAAATTCTGCTAAAAATAGGACTTGTACTACTATATGTAAAAGTTAACTCAATGCAAAGAAGAGTTGATGTTTTTCTGTCAGAATAATTTTGTCAAAGAATGCTAATTTTCAGTAATATTAAAAACATCCTTAATAGCTTTGTCAAGATGATTAATAACAAAACCAGGTTTCTTAGGTACAGAAACACAGTTTTGTTCTGACTTCTGTACAAAGTTATAATGCAGCATAATAATGCTAAACACAAAAATGTCTCAAATGATTAATGGATAGCAGGACAAAATGTTTTCTCATGAGACTTGCAGAGGACTGCCACCCAAGGCCACCTCAAAAGGATAGAGGAGTGGATTGGCAGAAACCTTCTAAGTCCAGCAAGACCACCTGACTGGGAGAGAATAACATATGTACGACAGTACAGGTGGTTATGCAGATGGATCTGGAGAAGTTGTTTCTTGCTCATGTTGCAGTCCATGTTGATCATGCAGGGGGCTGTGTTAGCCAGGATGTAGCTGATGGGTTGAGGGAAGGAACTGCTCCCCATTCTCCAGCACTTATGTGTTGAAAGTACTATGTCTGGTTTTGCCCTGTCCCCGTAGGACAGACTAACAAAGTGGAGTCAGTCCAGTGGACAGCTGCCAGGGCAGTGAAGGGGCTGGAGGATGTGACATACTGAGAAGAAGAGTGAAGGTCCTGGGACTGTTTAACCTGGAGAAGGCATTTGAGGGGATCTTCTTTTGCCTGTAGGAATCTTTTTAAGAGAAGATAGAAGGTGGGGTCTTTTCTGAGGTGCACAGGATGTTGAAATGACAATGGTCAGTTGTTGCAAATTGCTGAAAATTGTGTTATAAAGCAAAAGTTTCACTATGACAGTGGTCAAACTCTGGAACAAGTCATCTGGAGAGGCTTTGGAACTCTTAAGAGCTTGATTGGGCAAGGCCCTGAGTAGCCTCATTTGACTGAAGTCAGCCTTACTTTGAGTATAAAGTGGGATTAGATGGCATTTGAAACTTCTTTTCAATCTAAATTACTCTGTGAAAAATTGTACAAGTTTCATACGGAGCTTGATCAACATTTTGGTTATATGGATTTTTTTGTTTTGTTTTGTTTTTCCAGAGTTGGAAGAAATGTTCTTAATTCTACAAGGGAAGGAAAATGTTGCAAAATTGTTCCCAGCAAAATTGTAGTGTGGTTGTTCCTAATTCAATTTTTAAATTGTCACAAATTTAAGTGAGTTTAAATATTATACTTCTACCTCTCTTTGTTTGAGCAAACAGTGTGTTGTCATATACCAGTGATAAATGAGCATCTTTCTCTTAATTCAGTCCATGGCATTCTAAACAAAGAGCAGCAACACGAGTTCTACAGCTGAACTCCAGTTTGTTAATCAAGTTTCCTAGGGCAGTGCTCACAGACCACAAGAGATGGCAACCCTGCTGTGCTAAGTGCTCTACCAGCATATTGTATTGTTTTATATTACAGAAAATGTAATTTTTCTGAATCACTTGACATCTGGAGTTCTATAAAACAAAAACTAAAAGTAAAAGATCTGTTTGGCCCAAGCAGTGGGCCAACAGCCAATGAGTGTTTTTCTATAGTTTATTCAAAACCAGCCAATCTTACTTGCATGCATGTTCATGAAAATCTTGGTGTTCTTTTTAAATCCTTGTGTATTCATAGAACTATTAACAACTGCATATTGGAATTAAGAATCTGCATGTAATGGTTTGTATTTGGTGGGTTATGTAATTTAAAAGGTATTACTCTTGGATCCTGCTTGAAAGCTTAGTACAATTTGTATCACAGATATTGTGTATTACAATCAACTGTACATTGTGCTTTAAATGTTGTGCTCATTGTACAAGTTAATTTAGAAGATTGTATCTTGTATTGCAGCACTTGGTTTTAATAGAGAAGGTTGAAAGTATTTACAAGACCAAAATTATTTACTGAAGCAATTGAGAATATTTTTAATGAAGTACAAATAAGAGGATTCTGCTTACTGCTTGGAGAATTCATAAATAGAGAAAAATATTATTAATCAGTCAGTTCTCTGAAAGATCAGAATATAAGCAAAGATCAGCCCTATTTTATTTTTCCTTTTAGACCTATATTCTGTCTAGGATGCAGGTATGCTCCACAGGAGCACACACAAGTATTAGTTGTGTAGCTGGCAAAAGAGACTAGGCCCTTGATAGTTGTTTAAGGGAATCTAAGTGAATTTTCATTCATCTTACAAAGAAAATGTTCTATTAACTGTTACTTATTAATCTTGCTAATGTAGAAGCCAATGTTAAAAAAAAAACCTTCACTAAAAGGAACAAAGTTGGTGCTGAAGGTTCTGATAAAAGGCACAGTAAGAAAGATTATACTCTTCCACCATAGATTTGATGGAAGTCGTTGCCAAATACTGTTTCAGTGAAGTGCAAGAAACAGAGGTCAGACTTCAGAGAGCCCAGCCTGGAATTGGAGGGAGGGATTATGAAGTGTGTATGTCATAAAAATGAACAAGGTCATACAACAGTAATTGTGAGATGGGCAGAGTCACAGGAGAGATGGTAGGCAGGAACTAAAAATGAGTTATTATATCATACTGACTGTGTGATATGGGGAGTGATGTGTGTAAACCAGAAGAGAACGAGATATTAAACAGGAAAAGAAGCAGATGGAAGTGGGTAAAAGGCATCTTAAAAACTGGAACAAGTCAGGGAGAAAGAGGAGGGAAAAGAGAGCAGATGAGAAGCATTTGTTTCAGGATTACAGCATTACAGAAGAAAAATGGGAAAAGGACACAAATGAGAGTAAAGACAAAAATAATTTTGTCAGTTTTGTATGTAGGGAGGGAAATTAACAGATAAATGAATTAGAAATGCAAAAAACTTAGCATCCAGGATCAGTTAAGTTAAACAAATTGTAGACATTTGCTCAGAAAGATGTTTTTTATAATGAAGTAAGTCAGCATATTTATGGGATTTCCTCAAACATTACAGCATACCATGAACAGAGGAAGTTTATTTTGGAACAAAGTGTATTGCATTGCTCTATCATCAGCAAATGCCAAAATCTGGGGAGATTGAATAGCGCTCTCTTCAAAAAAGAGCACTGAAAGCAGATGCCAGCTCATCAAAGCAGCTGAGATGAAGTCAGCAGGGCTGAATTGAAGCGGAGGCGGGGGCTGTGTAAAGACGGGCTTGCTGGATAGTGATGGAAGGAGCTGGTCAATGAGAGAATTTAGCAGCACAGAACACCAACAGATGAACTTTGGAAAACTTACAAAAGCAGCCACACTGAAGCTTTTGGGCCACTGAATGGCAGAACATAAATTCTTTTCCTCCTTATATGAACCTCCATTTTACTTCTGGTTTTTCTCTTGCCTGTGCATACTATGCCAATTAGAATCTTGTACAAGAGCTTCACTGCTCACATCATTAGAAACTTGATTCACAAACAAAACGAGCTCATAGCCATTTGTTCTTTTGCCAGTACCTGCATCCATTTTCAAGTAGCTCTGGCTTAAATACTTCTCATTCTCTTCTATAAAGCTGAATATGTGTATCCATAGTAGATGTTTTTGCTCTCTCTCACCTCTCCAGTGCAGCTGACCAGAACTGCATATTCCATAAGGCTATTCTAATGCCTTTTCCAGAGTGCTAGGAACTGCTTCTGGTGCTGGCTGCCTTTCCACAGCTGCCTGATTGAGGGTTTACTCTCATTGTAAGGTTATACCCCATACCCTGTCTGAAGGAGGGAACAAGACTGAATGAAGAGGGGAAAACATAATCAAGGAAAATGTAAAGTCCTATAAAGTCTTATTATATAAGTGTTGCTCTTTAGTGCAGTGCTATACAGATTAACTTGATGACAACAAATCTTGCACCACAAGTCTTGATGCAGAGGCCTTCAAGACTAGTAGGGTGCTTTGTCTGGAAGAGCCTGCTATGTAGTCAACCTTCTTAGCACTGGTCTGAAATAGGCCATATCCAGCCTGGGCATCTTCTGACCTGGACACGATCACAGGAAGGCTTGGTGTGGTGCTTGCTTGCAATTAAAGGCGTCACTGAGGTATATGCACTGCTCTCCCATTAGACCAGATTTACACAGTCAAAGCCACCTACAATATGTTTATGCTTACTGGTGTAAAATTTGTCAGGAAATTAAAAAACTGGAAGCTCTTTTCCTCCCAGGATTATCAGGACTTGTATTCTGGTTCTGATTTATACAGCAAAAAAAGGTTAGCAAAGAAACACAATACTTCATCTCTAGCTCCAATTTACTTTTTTTCTTTTTGCATTCAAAGTCATTATCAAGTGTACATATATTTTGTTACAGATTACGTTCTTCAATCTGTTTAAATTCAGATCACCTTCACTGATTTTTCAAGTTGTTTAGCTAGCAGCACTGTGATGGTTTGACTCTGGCTAGGTGCCAGGTGCCCACTAAGCTGCCCTATTGCTCCCTTCCCCAGAGGGACAGGGGAGAGGACAAGATGGATCAATGGGTCGAGATAAGGCAGTTTTTATTGAAGCAACAGAAAAGCAAAAGCAGGGTCTGCGCGCACATAAGCAAAAGAAGGAGAAGCCAATCTCTCCTTCCCATCAGCAAGCGATGTTCAGGCACGTCCCGGTAGGCAGGGCCTCAGCACGCGTAGTGGTTCCGTCTGAAGGCAGACATTAAAGAATGCCCCCCTTCCTCCTGTATCTCTTGGCTTTTATATCATCATATGGGATGGAATATCCCTTTGGTTCCTTTGGGTCAGCTGGCCTGCTTGTTTTGCCTCCCGAGGTCTTGCCCACTCCCTGCCCCTTGATGGGGGAGAATGTTAGAGGGACAGTGCTGCTCAGCAGTAGCCAAAACACCGCTGTGTTATCAACTGAAGCACAGCGCTGGCAGGGCTGCTGAACTCTACCTCAGTCAGAACCAATACAAGCATTATGTAGTCTGCACACAAGCAATGGCAGATTTTTGGCTCAAGACCTCTCTCAACAAATGAAAAATTTGGATGGAACTTTCCAGTCACTGAGCTCTTGCATCCATTTATTCCCCTCATGGCACAGAATTGTTCTCTTTCAGCTGCATGTGGAAAGACAATTGAAACACACTGAGTACTAAGGAATCTAAAAAAGATGTCCTGTTAAAAATTATGACAGAAGAGCCTGCCTTCAAAGTTTTATGTTGGGACAGGATGTTAGTTCAGTTATTGGCAGGTGCTATGTATTCACCAAGCAGATGGGATCAATAAAGCCTTTTAAACATATACCTACCTTGGTCTTATAACTGTACTTATGGATTTAGGGGAGTGTGTGTGTGTCTATGTATGTACATTCAAGTACTAACAACAATCTTGAATTTGTTCCTGCTAGTTTGATTAAGAAAAGTTACTGTTTGGACACAGAAGTGAACTTTTTAAAACTATATAAATTCTAGAACCTATACAAAAGCTTAGACAGGCAGTAATCCCTGGCAAAATACTTGACACACTTATTCTTTGTGTGTTGTAATAAATCCAGTTCAGGAGTTGCAAATACATATTTTCTCAAATCAGCTTTTTATGCCGAGGGTTGCACCATCAGCCCACAAGTGAAAGTACTGTGGGCTTCTGTACCTTGAAGTGGCTGCTCAGCTGGGACCCACTGGCAGCTGGGAACTGGGTAATACAGACCCAAGAGGCAGGGAATATCAACTGGATAGGGAAGAACATGAAGAAGATGAAAAGAGGAGGATTAAATAAAACAAGGTGAGGAATAGAAAAGACATCAGGGTGTGTGTCAGACTGAGGAGACAAAAAAGAAATCCAGGGACGTGAAAAGAGAGCAGATGTTACCAGAACTGGAGAATAAGCCGTGATGGTAGAGTGGGTGTGGGAGTATGTTTGCATTCAGTCTGGATAGTGGTTCAGTCCCTAGGAGCTAGTGGGAAATGAATGTCTGTCCCAGGGAAATTTTTGAGATATTTGTTTTTCTTCCTGTTGGGAGAGTAATTCAAGCTAACACAACTTTTCAGTGTCACAAAAAGCTTTGCTTTGAACATGCCAGTGAATCAGGTTGAAGCAAGATGTTCGTACCAAGGGTGGTGTGATGATAACTTGTGTTGGGCTGCATTGCTGTGGTCACATTTGAACTGCAGCTGGGACATGCTCCCTGCCCTGTCCAGTATGCCAAAGTCCCCAACAGGGCCTGCATGGATGCATGTGGCCCATCTTAAGAAAGGACCTCAGTGCATCTGAGGAAATGCAGTCTGGGCTCCTGTGTCTATACTGGGATCCATAAAAATACATGCAGATCAGCTCATCTTAATGAAATGTAAGAGGCTGCATGCATACCTTGAAAATACACAGTTTTATAGCTGGATGTGCTGGATTTACTGGTTAATGTTTGGGAATTTGCAGACGTGCTTTATCTGAATTTTCCTTTGCACTCTAGCACAGATTTTTGTGTTTGCTATTGTACTTATTCTTCTCTGATTTTTAAAGGTATTTATCTTTTTTATTACTCTGTATCTTTATATCTTTCTGCTTCTTGTGCTGAGTCTACTTTGTACTTTCTTTCTTACACTTTCCTTCATAATCCCTTTTTTTCTGATTTCCAGTGTCGTCCTTCACAATGTTTTCTTCTCATCACAGTCCACCTCTGATTTCTTTCCCTCCCATATGTGTGCTGCGGCATCTCAATATAGAGGACTTTATTCAAGCAAAATAGTAAAAAAAAATGGGACTTGTCTACCTTTCAAGTTATTCTTCTTAATGTTTGCTGTGTCTGTCTACATGGGAAGCTGGTGTCCTGTGAGTTCACATAGTAATTTACAATAAATTTACAGCACAGTGAATAAGCCTTAGGCTCCTAAACATCCTGGTAGTTTTTACAATGTTATACATTGTACTTTCCAGTTTATAGCCTTACAGTTTAAAAAATGCACATGTAGTAAAATGTATTTTTAGTTTTGCAATACCCAGATTTTCAAAGCTGGATGAATTTAGAGTCTTTCTCACATTTGGATTTTTAAAAATATTTTTTAATGAAAATGCTTGGTTGTCCTGAAGATAAATGCAAAATATGCATGTTGAATGTTTCCATACTTCCATGAAATTACTTGTAATTGTGAGCACCAGCTAGTATTCTTCAACTAGCTGAAAATGTGTGATGCAGGGCTAGAAGATGCTTAAATCTACAGGAGACAAATTGTTCCTAAAAAAAAATAAAAGTGGCATGCAATGAGATTCAGACATGTACAGCTTCCCAATTGCAATGTAATGTACTATGTTCTCTACAGAAATCTGCATGAAGGTAGGTTTCCTGACACAGCCTTCTTCAATATCTGCCCATGGGACTGAGTTTCTATGGCAAACTAAATCCCAGATTTGGAGCTCGCCTTTGAACTTCATAGCTAAGGCCAACATCTAAAATTGAGACTAGTGAATTGTCTCACACCTTCAGTTCTGTAGGATAAAAAGTTGTTAGATTACACTTTATCTATTGCAAAGACTTTAACAAAAATAGGAATAGGGTCATACATATTGTTTATTCTTAACATAAATTGGTCCTTCTTCCCTTCTGTCTGCTTTGGTCCCTTCATGCTGCCCCAATCTACACATACATCCCTGCCTGGCAGACTCCTGGATCTTCTTTGTGGTAGTGAGTTACGGATCGCAATAAAGTATGCAGTCCATTGTCCATCACTGACTTTAAATTCTTTATAATTCAAAAATACTGAAACTGTCTTAAATTTATACTTTATTGCTCCATTTGTTTGCTTTTACAATGTGTTTTTGTCAGTGTACACTTGTGCTTGGCAAACATGCTTTCCTCCTGGATTTGTAACATGGTTTAGTCATGGTTAACAAATTATAATTTCTGTGAGATTTTTAAGTAGTTTAAACCTCAATAAACAATACCAGTGCTGATGTGTTCTTTGTTGTCTTCCATCGTTTGTCTAAACATTCTTGTTTTTCAGTTGTCAATGAGTTCATTTTTCTCTTCATTTCGTTTAAAAATGATGATGTACTCTCATGGGTCTGAATCTCCAGGATAGCATTTTTTAAATGTCTATTCACATAGTTATTTTCATTATGCGGTTGGAAGAGAGAGAGACTGTGATTTGCCTGGGTATGTCAATAAATTTGGATCAATGTCTTCAAACCCAAGGGCTTAGAATGAGACTCTGAGCTCTTAAAGCCTTGGGCATCTTGTAGAATTCAAGTGCTGGTGTGCTTGATGAAAACTTAAAAACATGGTAAAAATAAGTCCTCTTTGTTAAGTGTTTTAGTCTTTATTGGTTTTACAAGACTATTAGCATAATCAGTTATTTATTCCACTGTAAATCTTGAGTTAACTTTTATGTAAACATGGGAAAATACATAAAATATTCTATATAATTTATAACAAAATATTGTATAAATACCGTATCTTGACTGTAAAATGCATAATTCTGGTTACTTACATTAGGCAGCACCCAGAACTTCAAAAGCAACTTACTGCTGAATATCAAACCATGTATTTATGGATGGAAATATCCATATAACGTCAATTAACTACAACTTACTTTAGTTTACAAGACTTAGTGTACACACAAGTAGTAAGTTTAGTGATAGGGTGGACATTTCCTTATATTTTATCTGTGTTTAGGATCAGGTCTTAAAAATAAAAAAATTCAGCTTGGCAGGGGCCCTTGAGAAGTGATTCTAACCCACTTCCCACTCGGACCATGATCAGAGCCTGACTGGTTTTGTCAGGCCTTTGTGCTGCCTCCAAGGAAGACTGTACAGCCTGTGTCAATGTTCAGCTACTGTTCAGTTACGTTTTTTCCTTTTATGTAGATAAAACCTCTTCTGTTTCAATTCAGGACCATTGTATCCTGGTGTCCCACAGTGCACCTCTGTAAAGATCTTGGCTCTGCCATCTTAATTCCCCTGCAGGCAGTAGAAGGCTGCTGTCAGTTTTCCCCGGACAAGCCTCACTACCTCAGCTTCTGTTCACAATGTGTGTGACCCTCCTGACTAGACTGTCTTTGCAGTTAGCTCTTGCCTCAGTTTATCAATTTCTCTGTGGTACTGGGAAGAACGTATGGCTCAAGAATTTCTGAAAGTGATTCTGGACTTGCTTAGTGTCCACTGTAGTACCTCCATTTCTTGAACCCTCTCTCTAGGAAGAGAGTCCTAGGAGATTCTGTTGTAGACTGATACAAAGAGAAGGGCTTGAGTACTTCAGCTTTAAATATATCTGCTGTCACAAAATCACCTGCCCCACTGAGCAGGAGGTCCCTGTCTTCCTTGTTTATTCTGCAATTAATACAGAGGTAAAAGTGCTTCTTGTTCCTCATTGGTTTCAATTGCAGCTGAGCTTTGGCTTTTCTAATGTCATCCCAGCATGGCCAGGAGATTCCTTGATATTTCTTTGCTTCCTGCCTTGATTCCAGCTCCTGCATATAATTGGTTTGTGCTGGAGCTCAGACCCTGTTTCATAAAGCTAGTCTCCTCCTAAGTTTGCTACTTTTTCTGAACATCAGATGGACCACTCTTCATGATGTGAAGAGATTGTCCTAAAAGACTAGCCAGTTAATCAAGGTTTTTTTTCGTAATGACCTGCCTTTCACAAGGTTCTACCTACCAGGATTCTTCACAAATATTTTCACCCTTAAATTAATCTGTGGGGTTTTTAAGCGTGATTATTAGTAGCCTGTCTTGTCTGATTCCTCTTGAGACTATTGAGGTTGATTCCTTTCTTTCCCAAATAGTTTGTTGTCCCCCTCAGTGCATGACATTATCTGTTAGTTGTACATCAGGTTTTAAAAACCTTGTCACTTCTTCCATCAACTCAGGGAACGGTTTTCTCCTAGGGTTCTTATTTTGTTTCTTCTTTTTTTTTTTTAAGAGTATTTCTCTTTCATTGTATGGCTTAATAATGGAAGATGGCAAGTACTTTTTGTAATCTCTTTCTCTTGTGATAACTCTCTTTCTCTGAAGAAGCTCATTGCAGTCACAGTTGAGGATTCAGGCAGAGAAAATCTATCTCTAAAAAAAGAAAAACTAATCTAACCCAACTGATTATAATGCATATTTGTCATGCTTAGAAAGAAAAAAAAAAAAGAAATTATTCCTTCTTGGTGAAGGATTATAAAGGTATTGCTAAAAGAAATAAATTTGCTCTGGCAATATGGATGTTTTGCTCTAGCCTGCTGTTAGTTTGCAATATTTCAGCATGATGATTTTCTTATGTGCCTTTTGTTTATACAAATTGTTGAGTTTTTCCCCCCTTGGTGCCTGCTGAGCATATACAACACAGTTTTTGAAAATTTATACTTCATTTGGAACACTCTTTAATCTCCGGTTTTAATCCATTTCTTACTAACTGATGCACAACTGAGGGAACACAAGGAAAACTACTGAGAAACAAGTTGACCAAGACAGTTGGATGAGGGCTGACTTCATGAGGCCTTTATGAAAATGTTTTGTGGAGTTTTTATTCCTATTTTTACTTCATATGCTCTTCCACACTTCCAGTTAACTGGATAAGATTTTTTTTTCATGAGCTAATAATAAAATTATTATAGCTCCCTTATTCCTGTTCCAACAGCCTCAGTATTATGGAATCATCCTATAATTTAATATATATAACATCTTTTTTTTTTCCAGTTGCCATATTAGAAATGCATACTCAACAGTACAAAGAGGCTCAAACTGCTCAAGAGCCCAAACTGCTTTGCCTACTGACAATGAAAACAAACATATTGCTTTTCTGGAAATAAACTATAAACTTCTACAATGCAGACTGTGATAACTTAAAATCTTTCACATAAAAAAACAAACAGCAGGATAAAGGTCTTCCAAAGCTTTCTATTGATACCTTTGTTTAGTTGTGTCCATCCAATTTTGTTCTGTAAAGAACTTTATTCTGTTATTAGAATGAGCTGTTTCAAAGTGAAAATAATACCATGCTGTCCTATGAATAACACATTTATACATGTATCTGAGCCTTAGTTACACTGATTTCAACCTACTATGCCTTTACACATACTTGATTTTGCATCAGAGCCATGAACCCTGTGGCACTAACAGCAATCCTGCTGCTTGGCCACCTATTTCCTTACGGAAAACAATATATAGAGGCTGTATGCCCTAGTCCTTTATGTGCTTTCTCACTGCAGCTGCCCTAGACCTTGACCTCTGTGGCTCACATGTGGTTTGCATGGCTCACAAACAGGTGTCTAGTGAGCCCAAAGCATTACAGGCCCTAAACTCTAATGGAGTTAGTCAAAGCTTGTTGTTACTAAATTGTTTAGATGCACCTGCAAAATGTGTTGCATTACAACGAAGAAAGAGCTTTGGGGTTTTCATACAGTGCTATTTTTCTTTTTAATCAGTTAACTGAGACCACTACACCCTACTGGCAGTTGCAGATGTCTGCTTTTCAGGCCAGAGCTCTGTTGTTTTCTCCCTACCTAAAAGCATCATGTTCCTGAGCTCTGCTTCTTGAGGGATGAGCAGAAAACCTATGTTCTCTAGCAAACCTTTTGGCGACTGACACTAATAAGTACCAGTGGGAAATGTGTTCCCCTATAGAGAAATTCCCCAGTGTGAGGATTTGGATGTTCTTTTGGAAGCAGAGCCAAGTAGCCTGCAGAACTCTTGCCTGATGTTACATACACTTTCAGAGTTCATGACCCGTGTTAGGATTTGGCAAACCAATTACATATACACCTACAAATTTTTTGAGTAAAAAGTGTTGAGCAAGTGTTATATTGATCTAATGTATTATAATGTTGTTAAGGTAGACAAACATGAAACAATACATGCTATCTATTGTTTTTAATTTGCTGACAGTATCAAGTTTTAATTCTTTGCCAAAGGAAGCAACATGATACAAGAAAATGCTTGTTCCTGTCATAGTTAGCAAAAGAACTTTTCCAAAGCCTTAACCCAGGCTGAAGATTGGATTGTACAGTAAATCAGGTTTTGAACCCAATGACACTTTATTGAAAGACTTTGTGGAAGTGAGACTTCAGCAAATACACACAAGAATGTTGACTAATAAGATGGAGTAACAAAAGGTAAAGTTGTCATTTCAATGAAACAAGAGTGTTTTAAGCACTTCTGCCTGATTACTCAAGATTTTTAATTCAGGTAGTTGTTGGCAGGCCTTCAAGTTATGAGTCAACACTTCTCTTCTTGCTAATGATTCTAAACTTTCTTCTTGTATGCAGAAAGATTAGGGCAAGGAAACACAGGGGTTTCAGATGTTGTATAGCAGGAAAGTGAAAGTTCATTTTTCTTTCTTTTATATTGCTTTGTTCTTGTGGGACTTAGTCTTCATATTCTCCAGTTCATGAGCAAATGTAGCTTCTGGGCTAACTGGGTGAAACTAAGAGTCTGGAATAGTCACTGCAGTCAAATCCCTTTTGGAGAACTGTTAATGCCAATATGGGAAGCCTCATTTCTGAACAAATCTCCATTTCAGCAAGTAGACTACAGGTAAGAGGATTTTTAGAACGACTGTGGTGTGTCTGACATTGGCTGGATGCCAAACCCCTCTATCAGTCTCCCTCTTCAGCTGGCCAGGGGAGAGAAAATAACACAAAAGGCTCGTGGCTCAAGATAAGGACAGAGATAGATCACTTAGCAACGGCTGTCGTAGGCAAAACAGATTTGATTAAATTAATTTATTAGCGGTGAAATCAGAGTAGTGTAATGAGAAAATTTTAAAAAATCTGAAAATACCTTCCCCCTGCCTCTCCTTTCCCCCTGGTTTCAGCTTCACTCCCGATTTCTCTATCTACTCCCTCTCCCAAGTGGCTCAGGAAGATAAGGACTGGGGGGTGTGGTCAGTTCATCACATGCTGTGCTGCTCCTTTCTCCTCACACTCTTCCCCTACTCCAGTGTGGGCTCCCTCCCACAGGAGACAGTTCTCCACAAACTTCTCCAATGTGAGTCCTTCCCACAGGCTACAGTTCTTCACAAATTTCTCCACTGTGGGTCTTTTCCACAGGGTGCAGACCCTCAGGAACAGACTTGTCTATCATGGGTCCCCCATGGGTCCACATGCCCAGCCAGCAAACCTGCTCTAGCACAGGGTTTCCATGGGGTCACAGCCTCCTTCAGGCATCTATCTGCTCCAGTGTGGGGTTCTCCATAGGCTGCAGATGGGTCTCTGGTCCACTGTAGACCTCCATGGGCTGCAGGGGGAGAGCCAACCCTGCAATGGTCTTCAGGCTGCAGGATTACCCATGCTCCAGCACCTGGAGCACTTCCTTCCCCTCTTTCCTCACTGATCTTGGTGTCTGCAGGGCTGTGTGGCTCACCTATTCTCACTCCTTTCTTCTCTGGCTGTAAGTGCTCTTGCACAGTAACATTTTCCCCTTCTTAAATATTTTAGCCAAAAGTGCTACCACTGTTCCTGATGGGCTTGGCCTCGGTGAGTGGCAGGTCCCTCTTGGAATCATCTGGCACTGGCTCCACTGGACATAGGGGGAAGCTTCTGACAACTTCTCACAAAGAGTACCCCTGTAACCTCCCTGCTATCAAAACATTGCCACCTTGCCCAATACAATAAGAAAGATTAAAGATATCAGGAGTACATTGTTGAGAAGGCTATTTATTACATCCTTTCCTATCTGGATGAGACTCTCACAAACAGCAAAAATTTGTGTTAGATGTTAACTGCCTAATTGTCTAATCTATTTGTATTTCTTTTCTAGAAATATCTTGAATAATTCAAACTTCCTTAAAATTCTTAAGTCTGTTCTAGTATGGTACTAATATGAAACTTTGAGCATTGACAGAAAAATATGACCTTGTAGGTTGAGGTAATGTAAAACCATGAACTGCTTTTGTATGAAATAAATTTTCCTTTGAATTCATTTTCCTAGAACTGTTTCAGATTCAAGTCAAAGTGAGACTTCTCATCAACTTGACTTTCTTAAATGTGGTTCAGTTCTGCAATACACAGCTCACAAAACAAATTTAATCTTCAGAATGGAAAGGTTTTACTTCTATAAGACTTTGTCTGAGTAACGTCATTGAGTGATATTTAGAACAGTGTTTTGAAAAGTCATTCAATAATTTCATCTAAATTATTTACTGAGTGGGAAACATGATGGCAAACAAATGGATGTCCTTGGAAGAGAAAGGAACACAACATCTGGAGTGCAGTTTGTAATCCCAGAAGTACGACTATCTCATGCTGCAGTTGAGGGCTAGTGAAGGTGAAAGCCAGAGGAGAATCAGGTAGTACAGTAGGCAGATCAGTCAGTAGAAGTGATATCTGTAAATAAACTCAGCCTGGAATATTTGCATTGCTTTTCTCAGAAGCAGATACACATATGGCACAGAGAGTTTGCAAGGAGGGGTGATGTGAAAGAGAAGGCTCTGCTTCAGTCTGGTCACACATCTTATGGTGCGTTTGCAGGGAGTGCTCTGGCCTCTCACCTGCAAGCAGCTCTGCCAAGGACTGCTGAACTGCTGTGGCACACTAATGTATTTGGTAGCTGCATGGTTCTTCTTGCTCTATGGCTGGCACACAGTTCCAAAAAATACTGGTTGCGATTACTGCCTTTCCTGCAGCCTGAGTATGTATATGGAAAAGAGGACCTCTCACATAAGTGCTCTATTCCCTAAAGCAGTCCTCTTTGCTTTCTCTCCATATAAAAACAGCTTGCTGGAAAATGTTTTTACTTTCCGATATCAATTGTAAAAACGTCCATTAATATTGGCACAATAAAACAAGTCCATACAGGCTATTTATTATTCAATTTTCAACTCTGACTAAATCATAATAAAGCAGATTTGAAGGAAGTAAGCTGGTTAATAGGCAAAATGTGACAAAAGCCTATTGTGTTACGGAATATCAACTTGTAAGTACCCAAGGTCAATCTTTATATTGGTTTAGAAAATACATGGTTGCAGGGTATCCTGTCCTTCCACCACTCTCTTGGCAACTTGAAACGAGGGATATGCCAGGAAGTATGGCCTGAGCAATACCAACTGGAAAAAGCAAATGCCAGGTTTTTGAACCACATGGAATCCTGAACTCCCATAAAAAGGCATGCGTTTGCAGCTGTTCTGGGCAGAATATGGCAAACTAAATAAGCATACATACATTGTTGTTAACGAGTTTTAGTGAGGTAATTCATTGTCTGTGGAGTATTTATGTTTTAATTCTTTAATTTAATTCTGCTATCTTACGCAAATAATGCTTGTTTTACAATTTAAATATAAAAAATGATAGTTTGTATATATTTCTCTGTACATAAACATGCATACCTGTAGTGAGACAGAGGCACAAAATACCAAATGTTATTAGAAATAATTTGCTGAATGAAATTGAGTAAATTTCAAACATTGAAGCTGCTGGTATTTGCCTTGACTCGGAGTTTTTAATTCTTTTGAGATGTCTAGATTTCTCACTGGTAATATTAAACCAGTGTTATATATATATATATGTGTGTATTTTCAGATTGATTTAGTCTACAACTGCAGTGAATTGTATTTGCAAATTACAAAGTGTATGTATGCAGTTTGGGTTAACAGAAAATCAAAAATCAGCCTGGTTCCAGTTATGGTGTTTTGAATTGGTCCCTGGTGTTCTGTTTTCAAAAGCAGGTTTCACTGCAGATATTCACTTATGAATATCCACTCATGAGAGTAATGTGTGGAATTTACCTTTTTTACTTAATTTGGTTTAAAAAAAAAAAAAACACAACATAGCCTGACATAAATTTGAGCTCACTAGATTTAAATCCTCTTATTTGAAGCAGGGAGTGCAGGGGGAAATACCTTTTGTATCCAAGGCTACTTTCCTTACATATGGAGAGTCAATGTCTGTGAGAGGAAAAAACAATGGGGATAAAGAAATGCAGAGATGAGAAAGGATAGATGAAAACAAAGTGTGGTGGTCAGGAGTTTTGTTTGTTTCTTTGTTTAATAGTGGGGATACCTCCTTCAAACAAATCTTGGAAATCAGGATATATTGTGTCCACTGGCCTGTGGAACTGTCCACCCACACAATTATTATCAGGATTGCAACCTCAAATCACATGCTTTAATAACAAAGGTGTAAATATGTTTTAAAAAGGAAATGGACAAGTGGACCAATTTAAAAATGCAAGATTATTTGACCAGAAATGCTGCTACAGTTCTAGATGGTTGCAGAGTTTTTTGTTGCTCTGGATATAATCCTTACCTCTTCTTTTTTCTTGGAAGTAAAAATTATGAAGTAACGGAAACGGCATTATTTGGGAAGGATGCTTCCAAGACAGGGTAGAACAAAATTTGCTATAAGAGAGGTTAGTATAGGCCAGCTAAGGGTCTTCCTTAGTTGTGTTGTGTGTTTTACTGCAGAGGTGTTTTTAATTCCACTGTGACTTTAGTTAAAAGCTTTGAAAATGCCTAACTTGTTTAAGCACAGTACAGAAGGCAACAGGGAATCATTACAATGAGTCATAAGGCATGGGATACCAATATTGAAATAAAAATTAATTGTTCCAATTTCTGTGTTTCAAGCAGTAATTCTACAACATCTAGGACTGCTTTATGAAGCACAATCTTTTTCTTAAATAGGGAGATAATCAAAAGCAAGTTAGCCAGGCTTGAGAGAACAAATAGTGTTTCTCCTGGCAGGCTGGGAATCATAAACATGTTTTTGACAGGGATTTAGAGAAAGCTCTGGCTGGATGAGGTCATATAACAGAAGTTGGTCTTCCTAACCCCAAATATATATCCGATGTGATGATTTTACACTTCGGGAGGCGTCAGCAAAAAAAACCTCTTGGGTTCTTTTTGTTATGGCTCTGACAGCAACTAGTGTCTTGAGACACTAGGAAAGAAAAAGTGAGCCTGACAGGACAGGAATGAATTGCCTCCATGACAGAAAGAAACTGCTGTATGTAAGGAGGTAATACACCAACTGCAGGAGGGTGAAGATAAATAAGAATGTATATGAGAACAATATCTTTTCTATATTGAGTGTCTAAGGGCATTATTCTTACTCATATTTTTTCCTCATCGCCTACTTTCTTCCTGCTACGAAGTGTACTTTTTCCAAGTTTGCATGTTTGTTGTTTAAGTAGGTTTTGTTGTGCATATATTCGTTGTACTATGTCTTTTTCATTTACTATATAAACCCCATATTGAAACATCTCTCTTAATCCCACAACATCTTTTTATGCCCCTGAGAGTTTTTTTAAATGGATGACATGGATATAAATCCTTCACTTATGCAACTACCAGAGGTCTTGGAATGCCTGAGCTGCTCTAAACTCCACAGAAAGCAATATTAAAAGTTTAGGGGTTGACCTGAAAGGATCTCTTATCACCCTGTACTTGTGGGCTTGGATTTTAATGCCTTGGATTGAAGGTTCCTTTTGTGATATTGCTTGGTTTCTTTAGAGCAGAAGGTGATGTGTACAAAAAAGGCTAAGTGTTGATATCATTGAAGTCTGTTGGTATTTAAAAGGTTTCAAGTTGTTAGCTAGGAAGCATGTGTTCAAGAAGGTACTGTTCAAGTAATTAACAACTACTATGGTTAAAATTATCTTCATGCTTTTTTGGTGCATTTATGGTAACTTTGATTTTCCTCCTTAGCTTGTTCTTCACCATGGCTTCTGCTTTGACATTAAACCTTAAGTCTTAAAAACCAGATTAATTTTACATTAACAATTTATCTTTGACTGTTCTGACTAAATCACAAAGCAATAAAATAAAAAATGGAGATGAGAGTAGATAGAACAAAAAATTTCAAACACAAGCTTGTATTTGAAAGATGGTTTATTTACAGAAATACAATACAAATGTGAAATATGGGCTAAAAGAAAGACAAAATCTGATGTAGGGCAGTGATAGCCTAGAAAAAAATGAAAATATCTTTGTTCCTATTATCTGCATCTCTGCAGTACCATGTCTCAAAAGCAACTTGTGTAAGACTCCTTGGACTGTTTGCTGGCAACAGATTTCATAAAAACCTGAGCAGAAAATGGAATTAAAGGTTGCTTTTTGCCATTGTGTAGAGGAAAAAGAAGCCGCAGTTGTAAATAAGACCAGATATTTCTCAATGCTGCAGCTATCATTCTGACTTTTTTCAACTGAGAAAATAACATGGAAAAAATCCTAGTCTTTTTACGCTGTTGATCAAAAAGGACAAGTGATGTTAGAGAAGGAAGGAAGTGTAGAACAAATAGGTTCTATACAGGTGCATATGCTCTCAGTGGCTCTCTCAGTAGCGTTTGGCCTGCTTTAGAGGTGGAGATCAGATTGAACAAATTATCTGAAGAAAATGAACTCATTAAACTCTCACTGGAAGGATAACTTTCTGATCCATAGGTGAACAGCAAATACATATCTCACAGGAAAGTTGGCCAGTATCTTACGAGAAGGGCAGCAAGTTTGCACAAGTCAGAAATCCAACATGATTCTTCCCTGGACTTCAGAGGCATTTCTCTGGTATCTATCCCCTAAGCTAGAAGTTATTCAGACATTAAAATGCAAAAGAAAAGGAACTTATAATATTTTGAATCTTTAGGGCCCCTCTTCTCTCTGTCAGGAATCAGTGACATCCTACCATATTTCACCTATGCCTGCCTAAGTAACCAGTACCTTTCTTTTCAAGATAGGCCTATCATCACGCCATGTCAATGCCATTCTTTTTTTCTGTCTCATTTTTTTTCCTCTTTTTTGCTAAAGAGATTATCTTTATGGTCTAATATTAATACTACTTCAGATGAGCAGGAATAAGCACACATCATTAGGAATGACTGGCTTCACTCATACCATTGTACAGGTTGGCATACTCATTACAAGCTGAAAATTACCTTCAGTTGTATAACTGTGTCCATCAAAATCATCATCTAAGCTAATAACAAAAACGTACAGAACAGATTAGTCTTACATTCTCTTCACCCCTCAGCCAAATAGCCATAATAAACAACATCTAGTGCTAAATGTGCCACTTAAGATCTTTGTACATTTTCCTTGTTCCCTTACTGGATGTGTTTCTCTTGTCTTCTTCTGTTTGAACTCTGTCAATGCCGAAGAAAAAGAATGTCTCAATCAGAACAGCCAAAGCTGTGGAAGGGCACTGAAGCAAGACCTCATCACCTATGAACTGGCAGTGAGGGATATACACTGCATACTTAATAGCACCTGCAGAGCATCAGATTGATCACCTCCATGGCAAGTGCTGTACAAACATGTTATAAGGGAAGGCAGTCCCTTCCCACAGAAGGTGTACAGCTGAAAGTCTCTCCTGTCTACGTTTTTTTCACTTTCATATGCCCATTCCAATTACTACTACCACTCCTGTTCCTATTCTCTGTTGACTTTCCACTATTCTCAGACTCCTTATGAAAAGGAAATGATCCTTTCAGACAGCTTTGTTCTTCTACTTACTCCATTTCAAGTGCCTGAGCATGGAGCTAGTACGTTTTGTTCAGGCATCACCATGGCAAACCTCAGCTGGAGGAGAGGGGACACCGTGTGACGAAATGTCTCTGTGGGATCTGGTGTAGCTTGTGTCATCCTCTGAAAGTTAAATAGCAGTAAATAAGGAATGAAGAATTAATGTGTAAGCATTTAATGAGTTAAAATTCAAAAAAATCAAGAAACAGGACACAAGTTAGACAAATAAAGAAGAGGCTGCATGTAGGTTACACCTAGGCTGCAATTTCAATCATATTGTGCTGGCTGTAAGTAAAAACATAGAGAAACTGTCCATAAGTCATGTGAGATGCAATTGCTGAAGCAAAGAAAACTGAGAATTTTTTTTTTTTACTCAGAAAGGACATAATTATTAATGAGTCTTTGATAAGTGCTTTAGGAATTAAGCCCCTTTTGGCCTGCTTGAGTAAAATTGCTCTGGAATCACAACTTTGCACCTTGCAAAGAACAGTAAAGGAATGAATTTTGACAAACTTACTCAGTACCTCAGCAGGGAAGTTTTAGAGGATAAGACACGTGGGTATTTTTAGTGGTAAAAACTTCTAATCAGTTCTTTAATCCCAAAGCTAACAGCCAAAACCTCCAGCTTTCAGAAAGTGAAGAGCTGGAGGCTTGGTTTTTGGCTTACAAATGCTTTTCCATTGAGATTATTGGGGGGAAAATAGAAAAGTATTTTCAGGATTTGAGCCTTTTTTGAGCCTTTTTGAACTGGTTTGCTTTTATGCTAAATTCTGGGAATTACATTAAAAATTTTATAAATTTACTGACTGCAGGAAATATTGCATGGTAACATGTAAGTGAAAAAATGCAATATATTGCATGGTCAGTTTATATTGTCAAGAGCAGTACAGCTTTAATCTGTAGTCTTTAGTCTTCCTCTCCTTGATACCCGAGATGGGCCATTGACAACAGTTTCCACGACAGAGTAAAATCTCTGCTGATAACAGACTTGGAAGTAGAAGATGGTTTGAAGTGCAAAATGATCCAGGTGATGGATACAGCAGGAATGCTTGGTGGGAAGGAACAAGACCACTGAACAACTCATGTTAAGGTACTATGATATTACAGCAGGGTACAAAGAGAAAACAGGTAGTGGTGCAAGAGGGGATTAAAGAGATGCTTGTTTTCCTTCTTTATGTTAGCCAACTTCAGAACTCTTTAGGATGAAGGTTTCACAGAATCAGAGTATTCTGATTTGGAAGGGATCATCAAGTCCAACTCTTTAGTGAATAGTCCACACAGAGATCAAACCCCCAACCTTGACATCATTAACACAACACTCTGGTCAACTCAGCTAATCTTTGCATGGCAATGTAGCTGTATGCATACTATAACTTCAGAAAAAAAGGTTCCTTGGAGATTTCTAGTTGAGTGTTCAATTTTCTCCTTTTTTTTCCCCTGCATCATACAAACCTGATAAGGAACACTTCTGTTCAGGAATAAATGACAGCTAAAGGCTCAAGTAAAGTATCTGAATTTAAATTTAATACAAATTTTTGGTACAAAAAATCATATATTTTACCTAATTTTTCCATTTCATTGTACACAGTTCATTTCTCCAGAACTAGGATCTAGTATGTTCATGGGTACATTATATGTTTCCCTAAGATCACAAACATTCCATTGAAAAAGCTGTTTTGCTGTTGATAGACTCCAAGTCATCCATATATCCATGCTGTTCAGGTACCTGTAAATATGGTTGTCTAAGCATGCCTATTGTGTGGAGCTGAATATGTCATCAAGTGTGTCTTTCAGTATAATGCCACTTTTGACTGTGCCTGCATTTCCCTCTGTTTATCAGTGCACTATGGTGTGTGTTTTTGTAAGCATGGCATATACCACTATGGTAGCTTCAACTGGAAAAAATTGAAAACAAAAAAACCCAGAACAAATCATAACTTCAGCCAATGGTTTTGGCTGGATGAAATAAACCTTTGACATACTGGAAAAAAGTTCCTGGGATACCAGTGCATCTGTATAAGAAAACAACCTGGCTCACTTAACAAGTATGTTTTATGTTACCTATTGATATGTTCTAAGTAAATTACCTTGAAGGATAATTCTGAATATGAAATTTTGTAGAGCAGTCAAAGTAAATACACTTAAATTCTCTCTAATTACTTCACATGCAACTAGAAATTGGATGAAAGGACTTTTAAAATTATTTCCATCCTGTGTTCCCATGCTAAAACTGACAATAAGTTTCAGAAGTGATTCTTACCTGCTCTTAGATAAAAGGAAATTGATTGTGATTTATCGTATACTGACCCAAACTTGTAATTGTGAGTTTTGTACTAAGAAAAGCAGTATCTTGATGGCAGCATCTTGTACATATTAAGGGAAAGATTAATTTCTTGACTGTATAGAAATCAAACCTTGAGGAAAAGTTTCAGTTAAAAGCCTCTCTGGTTTTGGGAGAAATTCCCAAGTAAAGCTTATAGAACTGCTTTAACTTTTAAAAAATGTTTTAAACATTTTAAAATCAGATTGAGTCAAGTACTTGAGAATGTATTTTAGAGAAATATATTACTTAGGCAAAGTAAAAAAACAAGATGTAATTAGGTTAATAGTCAGTCTTCTATATGGAACTTTTTTTTAGGGGGGCTGGGGGGATTGTAAATGTAGGACTATAGAGAGTTGACTTGTTCAGGTCTTATTCCTTCCCGCTCTCACCTAAAATTAGAAATAAAAAGTAGAATATGCCAGTTGATACTTCTGATAAAGCAGGGAAACATATAATTTTATGTAAAGACAGAGACAGATTTAAACTTTGAAGGTAGCAGCAATCCTTCTGCTGTTAGGGGAGCAACTTGTCTCAGGCCCTTAATTCCGTAGTATTTTTTGCCCAGTACTATCACTGGGGGAATAGCAGAGTCCTTTATAATAAACTAACTTCTAGTTGTAGCTCTTTCTCGGGGGGAAACCATGCTGTGACTTTTCTGACAATCCAAAGGGTATAGCAGAGGGTGAGTTTCACAGCTACTGCTGCACTATAAATATACTGTATTACTCAGTTGATGGGCTACTTTTCCAGTAAAGCAAGAACTTGGTATTTAAATACACTGTCCCCTGAAGAAGATATAAAAGTCTGGATAATGGACATGGTTTAGAAATTAATTCAGTAATGTATACAACCAGGGGTCATTATTTTTTGTGTGTGGAAGCTGATATTTTATTAATTGTATTGAAAATTACAGGTTTTGCAGTCTTCTCTGAAGTACGAAACATGGCCTTAAGCTAAATCAAGAGGTCTTCTGAACATTTTGTCAGCACATTTCTTCTGAAACAGCTAGATGCAGTTAATTGGCAAGCACATGCTACCATCGCAAGAAAATTTGTAATCACTCTCATGCTTAGAGGATGAACTGCTGCTGTAAGGCAGGCCCCAGAGCATAGAATCACAAAGTACAAGTATTCACTGACTTGAAAGTATTCTTTTTTTTTTTTCACTTCGCCTTTGCATAAGTTGTGCTTTTGGGAGTAGATGAACCTGTTTTGTACAAGAAGACTGTGCTTTGTCTTAATTATAATTTTGTATTCTGTTCATGGGAGAGAATAAGGAGTAAAGCTGAGGAATCTGTGCAGCAGCTTTCTTGACAAATAGAAGCTATGAAAGGGTCTACTGTCTCCAGCTTACTTCCACAGCATCACTTGAAATGCTGAATCATCATTCAGCATCATCAACAGTAAAGTACCCAGTACGCCTCAGCAGCAAACTAACACAGAGAAACTTCTTTCTCTGTTTCAACTAAAACTTTTATTGCCAACATGTACATGCTATTGATCTACTGACTGATCTTTGCAAGAAAGTAATCCATGAACAATACTTGATTTCCACTGATCCTGGCAAGAAGTGCTCAACTATTTTTACTGTCAAGTCCTGTGATTAGGGAGTAAGCTAAATAGCAGGCCAGGAATTGCTTTTTATCAAATAAAATGTGAGAGAGACTGGGAAACTGAAGAGGTTTTCTCATCTCCAGCAAAGAGAGGAAATAATGCTGATCCTGAAATATCACAAGGATATTTTAAAGGAGTTTCACCTGGAAATCTGTGTCCCCTTCTATTGGGAGTCATCTTCCTCAGGTATTTCCCATTAGGTATTATCCTTTCTCCTCTTTCCAATGTCTCAGGGCCAGAGAGCCTATTCTGTAGAAGAGAGTGGGTACTGAAATAGTTGAACTAAAACTCCTCTGTACCACAATGATAGTTTATTCAAATCCAGCTGCTATGGGTTTGGATGCTCTGTTTTTTGGCAAAGCCTTCTTTGGAAAGCAGGTGCTTTTATATTTTGCTTCAAAGCAATTTCCACAGAACATTTTCTGTCTTTATTAGAAAGTGACAAGTATGGTAAATTTGTTATCAGAATTTACTTTATTCAAAAATAATTTACTGTTTGCCTTAAACTTCGTTTTAAAATGTTATTTTAAGATTTCAATTTCATCTTATCTTTATTTTTCAGCTTACATTCCTCAAGCTGATAAATTTTTATATATCAAATGTCTGTCTGCTTAAATATTCTTATTTATATAATTGTAAAAAATAACAGCAGATGGAACCCTCTTCTTGTTTGCAAACAACAATAATGTTTGATGACAAATGCAAACATTGTCATCCAAAATTGCTGTTTATGGTGAACTGCAGCCTTTCATAAGAACTTGCTGTGTATGTTGAACAGTATCCTGGATTTTTCTAAAATGCTTCAATAAACTTGTCACGCAGATTTCTCTCTGTCCTGGAAAAGACAACTTAATGCCTCCTCTATGTTTACCTCTGCTTTGGATTTATCAGTGGAGGCATGCATGTGTCTATACACGCTAGAAGGTTTTTATGAATTGCACAGTTATTGTTATTTCCCCTCATACACAGAGTAAAAAGCATCTTTCAGCCTGACTGAATTTTAATTCTGTTTCAGAGAATAACAGAAGAGGAAAGCATCAGTCAGACTCAGAGAGTGCATGTCGTGGGTGTCCGGCATAATCTGTGTGGCTGTGGGTGGCACAGTCTAGACTTAGCTAACTCTGAAAGAACCTGATTTGTCTCTCACAACCTTGCTTTTGGTGTTTGGGGATTTTATCAGCTGTAAACTCCTCAGGTTACAGTTTTCTATGCTGTGCATGTGCCTCCAGCTGTTTGTATCCAGAAATTCTTGTGAAAGCTGCAGACCAACATGGCACAGTTATTTATAAAGATGATGACTAGGGGGAAATAGGTTTAGTTTACTTGAAAGAATAAATCTGAAAATATTTTTAATATCACATTTGTGGTTCTATAAGAACCACATTTGTCTAGATATGATGAGCATTCATTATGCTCTGCCCTATTTGACGGTATTTGCCTCTATCACACTTCTTCAAACTATCTGGTCTTGTGTGACTACACGTGGTCCAGATTTTTGAGCCCTGGTGACCAGGTGGGGGTGGGGAGGTGGAAGCAGCTTTCGAAATTGTGGGTTAAGATGTCACCTCTTTCATGCTTTCCACCCCTTAAGGCTAAGGAGAAAGAGATACAGAGAAGGTAGGAGCTCAACCTACAAGATGATGAAGGAGGTAGGTGTGGTGGTTAAGAGTACTACAGCAGAGACATGAAGATACTGGAAACTGGAGATTAAAAGAGAAGAGTGGGGTGGTTATAGAGATAAGATTACATTAATTAGATGCCTACTGCATAGGGAAGGGAAGGTAAAGTTGAGATTCTGGGAGTAATTTTATTTATTTTTTTCTATTTTCTCTTCTCACTGTCATGATCATTGAAATATGTGATGGTATCCTGTACACTTGCTTTACATAATAGCAGCCTCTTATTCATGTCCCACCCCAATAAATACTAGAGGCAATTTCAGCCTCTTGGGAACATCTCTAGAAATGTCCTTTTTAGAACAACAAAACAACACTTCCTTTGTGTCACCTAAAAACCTTGTTCCTTGGACGACAAGCTGAGCCAGTATTACATCGCTTGGTAGCACACTTTGAGCTCAGCTGCTCTATCCAGGACAGTAGGAAGAAAGTATTCTGAACATGAAAGTTGACATGGTGGGGATAATTTAGCTTCCTTCATAATGTGAGGTCAGCTAAGAATTTTTTTTCATTGAAGCAACTGCAAGTATATTTTTAATTTCATGCCAAAGATGCTGTTTCCTTCTAGGCTTTAAGGGATATACATTTTTTATTATACTGAGAAAGACTGTGCTGTGCAGACTACTTCCCTACAAAATCATCTCTCCTGTGCCTTTCTGCTAGTTTTGTGCGCTTGTTCTTCCCATTTTTGGAACGAATCCATGTTTTTGTGTGCCTTCCTGCCATATTAGGCAGGCAAGATGAGAAGAGGTGGTGCCCTCTATGTCAGTGATCAGCTGGAGCTCTGTTAGGGGATGGATGAGGAACTAACCAAGAGCTTATTGGTCAGGATTAAAAGGAAGCAGAGACAGATGATTCAACAAGAAGACAGAGTGGATGAGGCCCTCTATAGACAGATAGGAGAAGAATGACAATCACAAGTCCTGATCTTCATGGGGGACTCAGCCATGTGTTGGAGAGACAACAGAGCAGGGAATTCATGTGTTGATTATGACTTCCTTCTCCAAGTGATAGAGGAGTCAACAAGGAGGGCTGTTCTGCTGGACTTTATTCTCAACAAAAAGAAGGGGCTGGTGGGGAATGTGAAGCTCAAAGGCAACCTTGGCTGCAGTGACCATGAAATGATGGAGTTTGAGGTCCTTAAGGCAGCAAGGAGGGCACACAGAAAACTCACGGCCCTGGACTTCAGGAGAGCAGGCTTTGGCCTCATTAGGAATTTTCTTGGTAGAGGACCATGGGATAAAACACTGTAAAGAAGAGAAGCCAAAGAAAGTTGGTTGTTGTTCAAGGATCACCTCCGCTGACCTCAGGAGCAATGAATCCCGAGGAAGACAAGTAAAAATGCCACGAGGTCTGCTTGGAGGAACAAGATGTTCCTGAACAAGTTCAAATATAGAAAGAAAGCTTACAGAGGGTGGGAGCAAGGACAGGTAGCCTAGGAGGAATACAGAGAGATTGTGCAAACAGGGACCAGGTTAGGAAAGTTAAAGGCTTGATAGAATTAAACATGCCCAGGGATGTCAAGGGCAAAAATAAAAAGCATCTAGAGGTATGTTGATGATAAAAAAGATTAGGGAAATGTGGGCCCTCTCTGGAAGGAAACAAGAGACCTGGTAACCCAGGATATGGAGAAGGTTGAGGTACTCAATGACTTTTTTGTCTCTGTCTTCACTGGAAAATACTCCAGCCACAATGCCCAAGACAAAGAAGGCAGAGGCAGGAACAGGAAGAACAAAGAACCACCCACTGTAGGAGAAGATCAGATTTGAGAAGATCTAAGGAACCTTAGACCTTTGAAAAGATCTGAGGTGCACAACTATGGGACCTGATGAGATGCATCTCTGGGTCCTGAGGGAATTGGTAAATGAAGTGTCTAAACTACTATCCATCCTATTTGAGAAGTAGTGACAGTCTGGTGAAGTTTTTATTGACTGGAAAAGGGGAAGCATAACTTCCATTTTAAGAAGGAGAAAAAAAAGGAAGACCCAGGGAACTACAGGCCAGCCAGTTCACCTCTGCAACTAACAAGATCATGGAGCAGATCCTCCTGAAATCTATGCAAAGACATATAGAAAGAAAAGAAGTTTTTTGTGACAGCCAGCATGGCTTCACTAGGAGCAAATCATGCTTGACAAAATTGTTGGCCTTCTATGGTGGAGCTACAGCATTAATGGATGAAGTGTGAGAGACTAGAATGTTAATGGTTAATGACTCAAACACTCAGCCATTTGCAAAAGCAGCAGGTTCTTTGCTGATGATGTGCAGGGTCACAGCACAGGTGCAGAGGAGATGCACATCTACCACCAGAGGCTGCAAAGCTGGGCTTTGAGCCAGATAAGGGAGAAGTCTGATAAGCAGCAGATCCTGTGAGGTAGGATAGTGCTTTTTATCATGTCAGTGTCCTTCCTTACACAACTGGCTCACTTGTAAAACTCCCTCCCCACGGGCTCCCCAGAAGGTCACATTCACAGGGGACATTCACATTCATACGTAGGCCTGAGGGTATCCTTTCTCATAGAGCATAACTGGCTCAACATGCTGATGTGAGAGGCAGGTGTCATAAATCATCAAAGACCACCCAAGTGCCCCCAGACTCATCTCTGGGACCTCCCACTAGGCTACTGCCCGTGGTACACAGTGTTGCAACAGATCCACAGTGCCTCAAAAGACAGTGTAAAATGTACGTGCACAGGGGAGGTGTTTGAGCATTCCACTTAAACCTAAACCTGTATTAATCCATTGAACTTTGTGTTTTATGGGCTTTCCCCCACCCTCAACGGATCAAAACTGTGACCATCACATGAACCAATGGACAGCAAAATTGCAACAATTAAGTCTTGTCACTGGATCCATGGATGGTATCTTTCTATTTTTGTGCTTTTTTTCTTATTCCTTCTTTTCCTTATACATTTTCCTAAGTGTTACTTTTATGCTTTTATATTGCTATATATTGCTATAGATAATAATAACCAAAATGGCTACATGCCTCCTTTCCATTGCAACCAATTTTTTTCTAAAATAAATCACACACACACACACATATATATACATATATATTTACAAGTACACATCATTCAGTGTCATTTCACTCTAGTCTGCACCAATGGATTTATTAACAAGAACTTGAGTTATCGTCGCCTTCAAGGGTGGGTTGTAACAAAGGAAGGGCAATTGACATCATCAGAAAGAGAGGGACTTTTTGTCAAGGCCTATAATTGTAGGACAAGGGGTAAGTCCTGTAAACTAAAATTTTATTTTGATTAGATAGTAGGAAGAAATTCTTCACTCCGTGGGTGGTAAGATAGTGAATCAGGTTGCCCAGGGAAGCTGTGGGCTTCTGTTTCTGTATCTGTACCTGGCAGTATTCAAGGCTGGGTTGGATGCGGCTTTCTGCAATACGGTCTAGTGGAAGGTGTCTCAGTCCATGGCAGGGTGTTGGAACTAGCTGATCTTTAAGGTCCCTTCCAACTCAAAACATTCTATAATTAAATGATTCTTTGTTAGGAACTGTCAGTTTCATTTATTTTGCATATGTCATTCTTCTGTCAACTTCTTTAATTGCTTTTTAGGACCCCTCTAAGCATTCCTTAGATGGCTTGTTGGTTTTTTCACCTAGTATATGCTTGTTCCTTGGTTCTTTAGGAAGGAAAGAATTAATCTATTTGTGTTTCCCTCAAGTGCCTGAAGCCAAGAAAAATCTCCTGCTGTCTTGATTCTTTCATAATGTGTTTTTGAGTCTGTAGTTGCTTGCAATCGGAGCCTGCTTGTGCAATTTTACATTTAACTTGAACATTTTCACTGGTCTTATTTGTACTGCTTTGTCACCTGGGATTTCCAGTGCATGTATATTGACTAACGCAAAATATATTTGTCTCCAAGTCTGATTGCTTCTTTTGGATACTTTTGTGTGTGTTTTGTGTGTGTGTCCCATTTTCAAGCACACATTGCTAGGGACATAGTGTTCCAATCATCTCTATTGGCAGCATTCATTATCATATTTAATCTTAAGCACTGAGCTTATATAACCAACAAGATTCTATTTTGCCTACAGATGAAATGGGGAAACTGTTCTGGAAAGAGTAAACTAAACTATTTTGATGTTTACATATTGAACAAAAAAGTTGGTATCTTAATTTTGTCCCTTCCCATGAAATTTCTCTGCAGAGGTATTATACTTCCAGATGTTTGTGTACAATGACCAAATTGAAAAGACCCGTTTTTCTGGAAAATTCTAGTAGAAGAATTTTTTTTTAAATACATTTACACTTACATATATGAAAAGTCTTCTCTGCTGTATTAGCTTTTCTTTGGAAGTTCTTCCCTATCTAGTAAGGGGAAGCTTTTCTTTAAGCAGTCCTAGCATATACTTTGATAAAATTCTGTGGGACATGTCACTAAAGATTTTAATAGATAGATATACATATAGTTGTTAGCAATGCTACAGCACTCTTGTGAAAAGGTTTTATTTTCTTCCACTTAAGAATACATCCTTAATATTGTGAATGTTGCTGCCTGGCATAAACGTAAACATAATGCTGATCAATTATTTTTCTTCTGTGTTGGTGAAAAATGTGCAAGTTCTTCAAATCAAAAAACAGATTGAATTGCCTTCTTTTCATAGGGTCATAGAATGGTTTGTATTGGGACTTTTAAAGGTCATCTTGTCCAAAGCCCCTGTTGTGATACACCTTCCCACATATCAGGTTGCTCAAAGCTCTGTCCAAGCTGACCCTGAATGTTTCAGGGATGGGACATCCACGACCTCTCTTGGCAACCTGCTGTGCCTTAGTGAAATTGGAAATGCATGTTCCTAGGAGACTAGGCAACTGTCAAACCAAAGGCAGAGTGCAGTCTGCAAGTATGTGATGGATGGTATGTGAATTTTGTCCTTCATACCAACACAGTCTGCCACATGTCAGCTTCCTCTAGACACAGGACACTGTCATTACCATATCCTGTCACATTTCCTCCAGTTAAATTCCTTTCACAATACAGGAACAGAGAATGATAAGAAATCTAATCACTTATAAAAGGGGTTGGATAACATATTGAAGGGGATTAAACTACATGATCCTCACATTAATTCAGTGGAGTTGGATTTGAGGACTGAGGCAGCACCTTCTCCACTGGTATCTAGCTTATCTACCTCCCAGATGAGAAATTCTGAAATTATAACAGCACTAGATCCAGAATGTGGAAATATGTTGCCAGAGTTCTTCCTTCCAAAACCTGAGGATGTTGAGATCATCCAACAGAGGCTACTGGCTAGGGCATGACAAGACTAACTGGGTCTCCCCTGTATCACCTTCCTGCCCCTGACAGTTCTCTGGTGAAAAGGATAGAGCAGAGCCAGAAGATGCAAATACAACCTGTTATCAAACCCATTTTTGGCACAAGTGTTCAGCACATGTTTGCCCAGCAGCTACAGATGCAGCTACAGAAACACGGTGCTGAGGGTTTGAGAAGCTCATAGGTAAAAATGTATTGGACTGGCTTATGTTCTGGAAACCTCTAAATGCCACAGCCTGCTGTGCTGGGGATGAAATCCACCCAATAATATTACAAATAGAACATGTGTAGGCATGCAATGTCCAGGCCAATGTGCTCCCAGGAATTCTGTGGGCAACAGCCCTATTTGAGGCACAGTTCTGTTTTGTTCTTTATTTTTAACACCCATCCTCTAAGGCTCCAGATAAAACCTTGTGTAAACATGTATATGGATCCCAGTGGCTGCATTAGAACTGCAAAGGCACTGTGCACATTTGTATTTCCAGATCTTAGGTGCTTAAATATACAACCTAGCCCTTAAATTTGATTATTCTTTATGTGAAAGTATGTGCTATATTCTTCTGCCTACTTTCAGCATTACTACAATGAGTAAAACTCAAAATCTACTGACCAAGTTTTATTAAAAAAAAAAAAAGGAAATAAATTGAGCTGAGGTGGTATCTTTAGAGTTAATAAAAATTTCCTGAGAAGTGCCTAGGTTTCATGTACTCTAGGTTTCATTCATGTTCTATAATTTTATGTTTATAAAAAGATGTGCAGTGGTAAAATAGTTTAACTCTTAGTTTGAATTTTAAAATAACTTGATTTAAAAAAATCTTGATAATGAGATTAGGGTATGTGGAGAGGGTTGTTTGTTTCTGCGTTCTTGGTTTTTTGCTTTTGTTGCTTGGTTGGTTTTCTGTTTTGTTTACCAGCAGCTGCCAAATACTAATGTCATTGCTTGGGTTTCAAAAAAACCAACAAACTTGTGGTAATTTAAACTTTGTGTACTGGGAAAAAATTCATTTGGGGTGCATACATCTATCATTTGCTTCAATTAGACTCGAACAGACACAGGAATTCATTAATTTCTGGAGGGAAACAAGCTTCTGTTTCAAAACACGGATTCAAAGGGTTTTGTCTCCAGAATGATCTCTGAGGCCATGAAATAGGTTCCATTTAAATCTTAAATATTGTTCATAATCAAGTAAAATCTGTAACAGGGCTTTTTTACTCTGATTTTGTAGGGTTTCTTTTCCCCTTCAGTGGGTTTTAAATATCTGTTTACAATAAATTATATCTTTGTGACCAACCAACAGCTAAGGTCTTGGAAAATACAGTGGATGTATGTGCATCCACATGTGATTTTGTGTGCATATGTGCCTATGTGTGGTTGTAATGATTGGACTAAGACTGCATGTAAGATCCTATTTGCTAGCTCTTTGACAAACTATATCAAGGCCATATTCACCTTGTATGGGGCAATATCTTAGCTGAGATGACTCAGTTATTCTTAACGAGGATGCCTGTGTCGGTCTCTCCATCAGAAAACATCTCTATAGCCTTCTCAGTGAGAGCTGCTGGACTCAATGCTGAAGCACAAAGTGATCAGCCTTGACCACTTGTCTTCACTGTCTGAACAGCTGGCAGCCCTGCAGCCTGCATGCTGGAAATGCAGGGACCCGTGCAATTTCACCAGCACCTCTAACAAGGGGAGGAACTGGGTTTAATCTCCCCAGATTTTATTCATCATCCTTCTCGGCCATCCCCCAGACGTCCATCTGGTTTCAGCCTCTTGCCACTGAACTTGTGACTCTCCCTTCTCTACCTGCTGGTTCTTACGGATTCCCATTGAACATCAATGGAAACAATGCTTACTGTTAAGTGTCAACAAAATAGACAAGTGTTCTGACTGCAGAAACTTCAGAAAGTTCCCAAATTGGTGATTTGTTTCAAGACCTACTCCTTTAAAAATTTATTCCTTGCTATCCTTCTGTTGTCACAAACCACTGAAAGACTGGAGTCTGCTGGTCTTTTTTGGCAAAAAAAAAAACTATTCTGGACCTCACCTCATTTTTCATTTTAAATGACAGTCATTGGAAGCCCAGGAGAAGCATAAACTCGTTGAGGAGGTGTGCAAAAAATAATTTATTTTTTTAAGGTAAACTTGTCAGTGATGGTTCAGAAAGGCCTTAAGCTACCTTATAAGAACCTATCTCTTCTACAGCAAATGATGACAAGGGACTTGCTTTTTAAAAGGTCAGATCTTTGGGATGAGAGATACAGTATTGTGCGAGATAGAGAGCCGTGACATCCAGGATGCACTGGGATCAACGCGTTCTACATCATGACTCATAATAATCATATCTAGTGTAAATGGTAAATACATTTTCTCCTCAGAGTTTGTGCCACAATTTGATATAAGCTTTTCACTTAGGGAATACAGTGTCAGTGTAGGAATTTGGAGACTTTAAAGGCTTCTGACAACTGTCGGTTTGGAAATCGGTGACAAGAGATATAAAAACAGTGATGTTAAATCCATGGTAAGGGATAGCTTAACCTTTTGATATCAAAATGTTTACATGTATTTTATTGTTTGATATAAACTTACAAAATTTTACACATAGACAATAATAAACTACTGTGAAATATAACTATCATGCTGAGAAGTCAAAATGTTTTTTTTCTCTCTTAGGAAAATAATAAACAAAGAATAGAAAGATATTAAACATTCCTCTGTCTTCTGTTAGTGTTACTCCACTAAATGAAAACCTTAAAAAGATCTGCTTTAGACATGAGCATGAATTTCTTGACAAGAAAAGCAGAAATGAGGTATTTCTGGTTTTTTTTCAAGCAAAGGAAGTGCAAGCTACAGCCTGAGTTCTAATGAAAGCATGAATGCATAGCACTATAACCTTACCTCTACACCAGGATGCCTGAAAACTACAGCCCAAATCCTCAATTAATATATACATGCTTAAGCACAGCTCCATGCACCGCCACAGTTTGCAGGATCACCAACTCACATAAATTGTGAGTATCATGACATTTAATATCAATATTAAAATATCAGCTCACTGAGAACCTGGATTTTCTTAGAAATAAACAAATGAGATTTTTGCTGTGGAGAAAAATTGAGAATTAAGAATCTAAAAGTCACAGCATTCAAGGCACAGACTTAAGATATTTCTGCAGCCATAACAGCTATCTATTATCTCATTTCAATGACAGATTTGATGAGGTTAAATAAAAACAGAGGACTGCTTTGGGGATCCAGGAATTGACTTCTCTGTCCAAAATAAGGGAGTGTTGAATTGATATTAGTACTTATCTATTTTTTTTTTCCAGATCCATGAAAGCTCTCATGCAGTTTCTTTAGTAAGTGCTCATTTTATTGCAGCTGATGTCACATGTAACCTCACACCTGAGTTCTGCATTTCAGGGACAACATATATATGTGTCGTATTCCTTTGAAATCTGCCCTAAGCCAGGAGGGAGTCCTGATGAAGTTGTAATTAATCCAGATGTCAGGGTAGGTATGACTATAGGCTGATTACAAATGTGGTTTGGATATAAGCCGAAAGCTGTCAAAATTACTCTGTTTCTTTGTTGTGTTTATTAAATTGTGCTTGACAAGATCTTCTGCAAATTCTCTCCACTGGCTTGGGCTTTCTCTTCAGTCTCCTTTCTTTTGAGTTCTATTGTCTAGAGAAGTCTTGCATTCTTAAGGGTTATTTAAATTTTTAAAATTCAAGTTCAGTTTTGGATGTTATACTTCTGTAACCTTCTTGACGTGATGGGTGATTGGACCTGTAAACAAAGCTCTCCTCTGTCATGCAAGGATGCTTTCCTAGGGCCAGATTGACTTCTGGAACTTATTGTGCATGCACAGTCTTCTAAGGATGTGTGTGGATGGCCTTAAGAGATTATTCTCTAGTTACAAACTACTTGAGAAAATACAGGCTGGTGATCAGGAACTGCTTACTGTAAGATGACTTTCACTGCTGGAATAGAAGAAAATGGATGCAAATGAGAACCCTGACAGTATATTTATGGTTAGATTCAATTATTGTTCTTTTTTTTTTCTTTTGTATTTCATCTAGTATTAATAACCTTCTACCACTAATGTAACCTACTCAGAAGAAAATGTAGGCATAGACTTTATTTGCTTCATGTGTTGTGTTTGTAGTGTTACTGAACTGAGTGCTAGCTCAAGATTCTTCAGAAATAAGTGATTTGTACTAAAGAAATTATGTCTGTGCATTGCTATTGAGGGAAATGATACTTTTCAGAATCAAAAGAAAAAGGTAGGGGGATTGTAGTACCTGGATAAGTACCTGACTAACTACCTGCAGGATAAATTTATGTGCAAAACAAGGTCAGCCCTTCCCTTAATACTACCACATTACCTTGCATAGCCGACTGCTAGGAATAGCAATGTAGTTATCTCCCAGTGTAGCTGGTATTTCAGGAGTGGCTTTAGCAATTCCTAATATTTAATAACACAACCTGCAAAAGGATATTTAGTGCTCTTCTAGAGCAGAATGTATGACCCTAATTTGCCAAAGAAAATGCACCTCGATGTTTTTGTTGGATTCGGTTTTAACTCCTTACATGTACTTGAAATTCACGACTTGAGAGTGCTCACAAATGAGAAACCAGACTTTGACCCAGTTACTCAGACTTCTACAAGGTTGGTCACATGGCTAATTAGCCTGAAGCTGAGATTGTTGTTTGTGAGCCTGATATAAGACAGCATTTATTAATGAAAATGTGCAATTTTATGTCAGTGGAAGTAGTAGTTTAGGTGCCTCTCTAAAAAAGAGCAGCTTTCTTTGCTGAAATACATTTTTAAATTACAATTCTTTGATAGGATACAAATAGCCCCAAGAATACTGTTTTGGTCATAAGGTCCTTAGTGTATTTTATCTAAATTCTTGATCAAGAGTAAAGAAATTGCCCCAGGAGCTCCTTCAGATTAATAATGAATCTACTTTATTCTGGGAAGAAAAAATGCAAGGAGTGCAGAAGTTGGATTTCCATACAGGGCAGACTAAATCTGTGAAGTTCAGTCATTCACACTCCCCTATTATCTGGTCTCTAAGCCATGATTTAATGAGCTCTCTTTAACTGGGACCACAGCAATCCTCCTGATGAAGTTCTCTGATGCCCCTTGAAAAAGAATACTTGTATTCTCTCAAATAAGTCAGAATGAAAGAAATCTGCATATCCTTTGTTCTTTAAAGTCTTGTAAGACTTTCATTTACAAAAATAAACCTCCAAAAAAAAAACCCCACAAATTAAAAATTCTTGTGGAGCAGTTTAATGTGTGGACTGCACAGATAATCTAAATAGTGATAACAATTAATCTATGTGTCCAACATACCATTCTTATAAAGAGCAGCCAAAATTTGAAAAGGAACACTTATGAGCTTAGGTTTGTTAGTTTTTTTTTCCTTTTTTTTTTTAATTACAGATAGGCAGTGAATGAGGAAGGTAAAAGCAATTAGGTTAATAGTATAATTTCTGAAAAGCTGTGTTTAAAGGTATAATTTCTAAAAAACTATATTTAAATGTAGAATTATGCAGTATCTATAATTTTTAGGGAAAGTGCAACAGGAGTAATTTCCCTATTTTTGTTTAAAATATATAAGCTACATATTTTAATAGAGAAATATTAAAATTTATTGCATATGTATTTACCAGGAAGTGGAAAAATAAACTGGGGATTCCTTGAATATGTGGTAAGAAAATATTAATTTTTTTCTTCCTGTTTTTTGGACCGGAAGCTGGTTAAGGGCATATGATAGGTGGAAGAACCGGTGAGGAGAGTTATGTTATGAATAATTTCTCTTTAATAGACAGTTCAAGAACCCCTTTGGGTGTTTGTTTCTTTGTTTTTGCTCAAGCCGCTCAAATTGTTTTAATTAGTTCCTGTCTTTTTCCCTGTGTTTTGTTACACAGTCAAAGCTAATGAAAAAAACCCTGTAGAAAGAATGAAGAACTCCGTTTGGATGGAGGCACGAATTTTCTCTTTTTTCCTTCAGGGATAAACAGAGTGATGCCTCCAATTTTGTAATATTTATGAAAATTTTTAAAAAGATGCAGTTCACGTTTTCTGAGACTATCCCAGCCTACTTTCTTCAGCCATGCCAACTCTGTAATTAATAAGCTTACAAATTTGCTTCCAAACTTTACTGCTAAGCACAATCAGATCTTTCTTAATTCTTATTTTTTGACTGAGCTAAAAAAACAGAGGAAACTGACTTTCTTAAGAAGAAACAGAAAGGACCAGCCTTCTTACATACCTGTCCCTCAACATACCAATGAAAGTGAGTATGTAGGTATATCTGAGAGAGACTTTTTTTCTTGGAAAGAAGAGATATATCCATGTCTGCAGGGTAGGAAATTGCTGTCTTCAAAGGGGAATGGACAGTGTTTTATAAATAATCTTTACTGCAGATACGAAGTATGTCTGTGGTAGGGTGGATGAGGCCTCAGGTATCTCCCTAGAGCCAGATGCTGAACATAGAGCACAGGATGCCAAGTCTGCATGTTATGATGGGCTGAGAACAGGGAGGATGAGGGGACTGTTTGTGATGGTTAAAACCAGCCTGTCTAGAAAAACAGATATACCATGGAGCTTCATGGCAGCAGAAGAACAGACTTGTGCCTCAGGGGGTCCATAAGTTTTCATGTTGTGAATTAATCCTTTAGTATGTGGAAAGCAACTTCTCAAACGCATGCTGCGGGTTAGAGCCACCTTTAACCATCTCCCAGGTCTGCTGCTGCCTCTGACAAAACCACAGTCACTCTTTGTGGGGAGAAATATTCAATAGCATGTGGTGGTTTGGGCACCTTGGCTAAGGGCGAAACACCCAGCCAGGTGCTCGCTCCCTCACACTTCCTCAGTGACAAAAGAGACTTGGCTTGTGGAAACTTAATTTTATTGCCATATAAAATAGATTTGGGTATTGAGAAATAGAAAGGCAAGTATTAAGACACCACCCTTCGTCCTTCTACCCTCCCCTCAGTGTCAGCTCTGGGACCTCTGGAACTGGCTGTGCTCATTCTCTAATCTCACGGACACCCCTGCAACTCCCTGCCACAACCTTTGTACCCACACCCAATAAACATATATAGCAGGAAAAAAATGAATTAATAGGAATTCCCAAATCAATTGTGATAAGAGGTATGTCAGAAATGGTGCACTGCATAGAAGGATAAACTGTGTCAAAATAAATGTCTGAAAGGTACAAGAAGGTAATATTAACATTTCATGGCCTTTCCTGAAATGTCCCAGACACTGACTCAGAAAAGCACATGAAGTGTTCCCTCATTAAAAAAAAAAAATAGTTACTAAAGATTTGCCTTGTGAAATGGCCAATGAAATAATTTGAAAAATGTTGCTTGATATATCTAATAAATTAAACAAAAATACTTCCTTAAAATTGAAAAAAGGAAGCTCTTCAGACTATCTGAAATCCAAAGTGATACAGAATGCTTATTAATATAAAGCAAAGGCTTAATAAACTGTTGAGAGGAAAAAAGGCACGTAGTAAAGAAAATTAGCTAGAAGAACCTTTATGAAAAGGGCAGTGGAAGTGATAAAAAGATTCTGGCTTATCTCCTCAGGAGAGCTCATCTGAAAGCCATTTGTCAAATAAGAACTAAAAAGGGATGTGATAAGGGATCCTAGATGTATTAAATCTGTCCTTTAGGATTTCTATACCTATTGTGTCACATCACCTCCCAATACAGAGTGAATAAAATCATATTTTAAAATGTGAAACTGCCATTTATATCAAAAGTTGCAATTCGATTAGAGGAGGCGGTCTCAGATGGAAGACTGAAAATACTTAAGGCTTAATAAAACTTTTAGGAAGTTTGCTAAAATTTTAAAAAACAGGAAGGCCTTTGAAAAGCCTGTGGAAGTGACAGTGTCTGATCAGTTGGTTTGTTTTCAAACCCACAGCTGAAGTCTTCAAGATGGATGAAAAATATTACTGGCACTCTTTGCCATTGCAACACACTGTTTCATTGAAAAAAAATGCATGTTAGGAACGGATTCATTTTGAAAGCCCTGAACCCACACTAAATTATATTTACTTGCTTGCATAATTTTAATTTTTATTTTATTATTATTCTAATACTGCCATTATGTCATGCAGTGCTTCACTGCTGAAAAAACGTGTTTTAGCTATTGTGTGTACATATATACACATATATATGTGTATATATACACATATGTATATATTAAGCCCTATATCACAAAAAAGTTTGAAGTTCATGGAGGGGTAGTCACCCAGAAAAAACTTTTTCAATTGTCAGATTGAAGATTCTGGTTTCCAATCCCTTGTATATGCATATAAATGTAGGTATAGCTGGGCCTCTTATTGTCAGATTTCCCTTTAGGAGATATTAAAATATACACTGCCTAAAGGAATGAAGATTAATGTGCGGTCTGTTACTAAAAATGAGCCAGCCTGTATCATAAGGGTGGAAGATCCAGATAACCTGTTATCTATAATGAATGGAGTCTGCCTATGCTGCTCACAAGGGTACTTGTTTTGTCATCATAACTCATAAAAGGACTTTGACTATGTTGAGTGGCTGTTGTTACTGTTTTGAGCTATTTTGAAAGATATGAATTCTGCCTGACCTGAGAGCACAGGAAAAAATCTGCTTTGTATTTATGCCGAGAAACAGCATTGTGTGTCAAGACAGATAGCAGAAAACTTCAGCTCATTTTGTGGTTTATTCATAAATACTATGACCTTCAGAAAAATCACTTAATCTACCCTCTAACTCTATTGCCCATTTCATAAACAGTAATTCTCAATTTTAAGAGCACTCTTAAGAACACGATCTATCAGTAGTTTCAAAATGGATGAGATACAATGATGATAAGAGACAGAAAAATGGCAAAGTGAATATTGTTTAACTTCCTGTTCTTCTTGCTGGGTCATCTTCTGTAGCTATAGAGGTGCTACTTGAAATATTCAATGAGTATACCTTAGTGCAAGAAAGTGATGTGGGTTTGGCATCAGAATTACCAGGCCAGTGTCTACAGTTTGTGACTTTACAGAAGATCGGACTAGATTATCCTAAGTGTCCTTCATTTCAAAATTTATTTGATGTTAGCAGTCTCAGGTGAAAACACTGAGCAAAGGCCAGTTAATATGTGACATGAGGCTATATTCAACACAGCGTTTCTTACTTTGCATATTGTCTCCAGTTCTCCTGACTCTACCTGCCTGGTAGAGAACAAAAAAAAAGGAAGAACAAAACTGAGAAAGTCAGAATCACAGAATATCCTCAGTTAGAACAAATTCACAAGGATCACTGAGTCCAGCTCATGGCTCCGCACAATACAGCCCCAAGAGTCACACCATGTGCCTGAGAGTGTTGTCCTAACACTGCCTGAATTCTGTCAGGCTTGGTGCTGTGACCAGTTCCCTGGAGGAGCCTGTTCCAGTTCCAAATCACCCTCTGGGCGAAGAACCTTTTCCTTATATCCAAACTAAACCTCCTCTGACACATCTTCAGGCCATTCCCTTGTGTCCTGTCACTGGTCAGAGAGAAGAGATCAGTACCTACCCCTCCTCATGAGGAAGTTGTAGACTCGGATAAGGTCACTCCTCAGTCTCCTCCAAGCTGAACAGATTAAGTAAGCTCAGCAACTCCTTTTATGGTTTCCACTCCAGGGCCTTCATTATCTTTGTTGCCCTCCTTTGGATGCTTCTAATAGCTTTATATCCCTCTTATATTGTGGTGCCCAAAACTGCACACAGAACTCGAGGTGAGGCCACCCCAGTGCAGAGCAGAGAGGGACAATCCCCTCCTGTGCCCGGCTGGTGATGCTGTGCCTGATGCCCCCCAGGATATGGTTGGCCCTCCTGGCTGCCAGAGCGCTGCTGACTCGTATTCAACTTTCTGTCAGCCAGGACCCCCAGATCCCTTTCTGTTGTGCTGCACTTCAGTGCCTCACTTCCCCACGTATCTGTACATCCAGGGTTGCCACATCCCAGGTGAAGAATCTGGCACTAGGCCTTGTTAAACTTCATATGGTTGGTGATTGCCCAGGTCTCTTTGCAGGGCCTCTCTGCCTTCAAGGGAGTCAACAGCTTCTCCCTGTGTTGTAACATCTGCAAACTTACTTATTGCAGCCTTGAGACCCAAGTCATTTATGAAGATGTTGAAGAGCACAGGGCCCAGGAGGGAGCCCTGTAGAATCTCACTAGTGACAGGTCATCCATCTGGTGTCACCCCATTCCCTGCAACCCTCTGTGCCCAATCCAGGAGCCAGTTGCTCACCCAACCCATTATGTGTTTATCCAGCTGTGGGCTGGACCTCTTGTCCAGAAGGATACTGTGAGACAGTATCAAAAGCTTTACTGAAATCCAAAAAGATTATATCAACTGGCTTACCTTGATCAGCTAGGTGGATTATCTTCTCATAAAAGGAAGTTTGCTGAGCAGGACTTTCCTCTCCTGAAGCCATGCTGGCTGTGACCAATGACTGCATTGTCCTGCATGTGTTTCCCAATACCTCCCAGAATAATCTTCACCATAATTTTACCAGTCACTAAAGTGAGACTGACAGGCCCATAGTTTTCAAGCTCATCCTTATTACACTCCATGAAAATTAGGACAACAATTCCAGCAAACTAGGACCTCTCCAGATTCCCAAGACTTCAAAAATCATTGAGGGTGGCCTGATAATGACATCAGCCAGCACTTTGAGTATTCTTGGATGTATGCCATCAGGCCCCATAGACTTATAGGGATTCAGCTGGAGTAGCAGATCCTGTACAAATTCAAGGTCGACCGGGAGTTTATCATTCTGACAGCCAAGCTCAGGACTCAGGGACCTCCTTAGCCGCTCATCAGTGTTGAAGACAGAGGCAAAGATAATATTAAACATCTCTGCCTTGTCTATGTTCCTATTTTTGAGGTGACCATCTTATTCAAGTACTGGACTGATGACAATGGATTCCTTATTGGACTTTTTAAAGCCTTGGCTAACATAGCATCAAACAGTGTCACTAATTACATCCAACAAAGATTGTAATAGGATTGTCAGGTTTTAAATGGTAGTATTGTATAGCTTACTTAACTACATGTCATTAAATTTCCTTGTGCTAAGACAGGTGGCATATTGGAGGCTTAGCCTTGAGGTATTGTATTTGTTGTTAATGCTAAATTTACCATTCCAACAGTTTTTCTTATTTAGGAAACCTAAAGGATTTGGACTTTCTAGAAAAAAAAAAGAATACTACTACAATTCCTGTCACTGCATTTAAAATCCTAGCTTCAAAACATCTGAAATGGTGGAGAAATTATTTTAGTAGGAAAAGGCACTAACTTCTACAATTAGTTTAGAATCAGTCTTATTTCTGTATAATCAGAGAGAAGAGTGACAACATATCAAAATTCATGTCAAATGTTCAAAACCAGCAAACTGAAACATAAGGGAAAAAAGGAAATGTTTTTATGTTTCAAAATGAAAGAGGAAGCACAAAAGAGGCTACCACCACACAGAATTCCACAAGTTGAATTCATCAAGTTTGATATAAACTGAGCAAACTTCCTGAAAATGTTTCATAATTTTGGTCAAGACTGAGATTTTCGTAACTAGCACAGCTTTAATATGGAATTTTTCCATCTGGGTAAAAATTTTTTTTTCTATTATTGGAGGTAAAGGAGAGTTAAAACCCTTCGAAAGGCTGATTTTGTAAAAGGTAAAAATGTGAATTCCTGCTTCTCTCCCATTTTCCTTCACTGGGAAAAATAAGTGAGGGAAAAAAGAAGAATTTCATCTAGCTCAAAACAAATTTTTTTTCCTGAAACTGTCAAGCAAAACAATATTTTTTTTTCATTTTATATTTTTAATAGAAAACATACTTTTTTCTCTTTTTTTTGCTAGCAATTATAGATTCTACTCTATGGAGTGAAGACTGTGGTTCACCAATCAGGAGCCAGAGGAGGTGCAATGATGGAGATGTCGTGAAATGGGAAACAGGGTTAAGGCAGATCATTGCTCTTTCCTGAAAGCATAGAATTACTGGTAGTTCCAATTACTGGAACAATTATTCATATAAGAAATATTGTTCTTTCCAGGAACCTATATTTAGAATACAGAACACTGAAATGTCAGATGCAACACCTATTAAGAAGCAAACAACCTCTTAAAATACTTTTTCTAATACAAATCTGCAGTATGTCAAGGATCAACTTTCTGTTGTAAAAGGTCAGACTACTGAGATACAGCTTTTCAACTGATAAAAACAGATATAATTCCACCAGCATCACTGAATTTCATCAACTGACATTTGGCATTTTCTCAGCCCCATAAAGTAAAGTCTGCACCGGAGGGGATCACAACGACTGGTTCTGTTTGAGGGAACCAAAAGCTCAAAACTCGTGTTAAATGGGGCTTAGAGCTTAGATCTCTTTCTTATGATTCGATTTGATCAATAGTAAGTGCCCACTTTGTAGTCTATGGCAAGGAGTAAAGGAAACTTGGGGATTTATGTTTTCCTAAAGGACATTAAAGAACTTTAAAAACTGAAAATGTCCTTATTTTGAAGGGCAGATGATTCTAAAGACGAGCAGAGTGCAAACTGTAGTTCACATAAGGTCACACAGACAACGTTATGATTATTAAATAAATATGTAGTTTAGTAACTTGTTTTTAGTAGGAGTTTATATCTGGTTCACCACTGTCTGAAATCAATTGTTTTAGGATTACTATACTGTTGTTAAGGTACTTTCCATCTTTGAAAGTTACTTTACACAGTGTCTAAATGGTTGAAATAGCATATTGGCTATATTATAGATATGATAATTGATAACATGTTATTGCATATATGAGAGTTAAAGGTGTACAAAAATTTTCCTATATTTACAGATGTGAGAGAAATAATTCAGATTTTTGGTCCAAGTACTGTCTGTGCTGTTACTTTAATGCAGAGAAATACCTTGAGTGCCATAGACAGGTTAAATCCAGCAGTATAGTGGTGGTGTAGGGAAGTAGACTGTGATTTTTGTAGATGAAATCTTAGATGTTGGTATGCATCTTGAAGGAATTTTGCATTACATAGATGCTTCTAATTTTTTACATATTTAATATTCTGAATTATATGTGCTCAAGCCCCAGAGTCTCTATGACCTTTCTACCTACAGTTTATTGTTTATGCCAGATGGTTGGATGAGCATGAGGTTGTTTTGATTTTTATTTTGTTTAAAAAAAAATCTTAAGTGCAAAAAGTAAGAACTTTATAGCAGAAGGGAGAAATAGAGATTTGTTTATTTTTAATACAGCATTCATGGTATTTCTTAAAATTGTTTCTGCTGATACAGTTTTAATGAAAAAATTCAAGATGGTGTTAATATTATATCGGCGGTAAATTCAGCACAAAAATTTCTATGGAGTAGAAAAGATCGGAAGAAAAAAACATTTTCAATTGGTCTGGGATGATTTCAGTCTTCAGAATTATGTGCTACTTACTGAGGGGAGCATGCCTGTGCACTCTAACTGTATAGAAAGCCCTTATAACACTCATAGACTATACTAATGTATGTTGAGTTTTTGAAACTGCATAATAATTTATTGGCTCAGTAATTCTGATTGCTTTTGTTTCACCCTATAATCCTTCCAAGGGGAGGATCCTGGGGCAATGACCCATTATTTTTATGGCACAGTTGATCCATTTTCAGTTCTGTGCACACTTCTGGAGCCTTGCTCATTAATAGGCTATATAAAAAGGCTGAATACAAACAGTGTTTGCAAAGTACCCTCTCATTTATAGCTGCTTCTGTAAATTATTTCTATTTATGTTAATTATCGCATATTTAAATTTGGTGAAACAGTCAATATAAAAAGCACCAGCATTTTCCATTTAAGGTTAAAACTGTGGAGGCTTATTTAGATGCAGAATTTCTCATCAAGCTAAGACGAAAAATAAGCTGCATAACCCAGCAAAATGAGGCCTGTTGAAAAAAGTAAGTTCAATTCTTTCATCTAGTATGAGAGATACAATTAATTAATTTGGGGCTGTTTCATGAAGAGACAAGATCATTGCATTGAAATTTGACAAAACTATGAGTGGAGTGTTAACAGTCGAAGCAAGATTCTGCTAAATACAGGGTTTTGTCTGCATTTTTTTCTCCATTTTCACACTTTTCCTCCTCATTTGCAGATCATTGTATTTTTCTAATAGCTTAACAGCCAGGAGAGACAGGGGTAATGACAGTCTCTAAGCAGAACTAACTGGAGGAAGAGCTGCAATTGCTTTTGGATCACTGATTACTGGAGGAGTTTGCCCTCTCAGATTCTTTTGCCTTTTATTATTAAGTCTTCCTTATGTGAATATTGCCAATAAAGGACAGAAGTAGAAGTACCACCTTTTGAAGAATATGGCAGGACATCCAAAGGGCAATCCAACTCTGCCTATTAAGTAGAATCCCAAGCCAGTCATTCTTTGAGTTATACTATTTGCTATAAAGAAACCTAAGCTAAGCCTGCCAAATGGATTTTAATAAATACAGCCAAATGAGAATTATTTGGGTCTCTTCATACCTATGTAAGATTACCTCACTGTTGTTATGTACTCTGTGGCTGAGGAAAAGCATAGAGCTTTTTCATTTTTTAGTGTCAGAGTTCTTTTATAGTGTGGTCCCATAGAGAGGACATATCCATCTGATCCGGCTGAGCTGGAGTTAATTTTCCCCACAGCAGCCCTCATAGTGCTTTCCACTGGTAGCTGGAAAATTGTTAACACCCCAATGTTTTGATTGCTGCTGAGCAGTGTACACACAACATCTGCACTGTCTCTTCAATAATCTTCCCCCCACTCCAGTAGGCCAGTGATGGACAAAATCTTGGGAGGGGACATAGGCAGGACAGTTGGCCAAAACTGACCCAAAGGATATTCCCTATTTTGTTGCTCAGCAGTAAATGCTAAGAGAAAGGAGCAAGGGGGAAGGGGAGGGGGACCATTTTTTACTGTTATGTTTGTTTCAGGGAGCAACCACTAAGTGTGCTGAAACCCTGCTTCCCAGGAAGTAGCTGAACATCCCTGCTGATGGGAAGTAGAGAATAAATATTTTGTTTTTCTTTTCTTCTGCACATGACCTTTGCTTTTGCTTTATAAAACTGCCTTTATCTTAACCTATGAATGTTTTTTTCTTTTTTATTTTCTCCCACTTCTGTCCTGCTGAGGAGGGGAGTGATAGAGTGCATTGGTGGGTACATGGCACCCAACCAAGGTCAGCACACCACAGAGGATGTTAATAAAGCAGCTATAGTTTGATACTATTCAGCAGGAAATTCTTGTAGCTCTGCAGACTTTGTCTCATTAATATTTCTCTGAGCCCTTCAATCTGAAGGGCAGGTTGTGAACCTGTGTCATTTCTCAAGACAAGCCTTACCTGATCCTGAGACTGGCACCAAAAATGTGGTATATGTATCACCGATAGTTCACTGCCCTGCTCACAACCTCCCTCCATTTATTCCTGTTCAAAATGAGGTATTCCTTATTCAACTGCTCAAAGTCTGGATGTTTATAATGTGGCTGGTCCCACTTTTTCTCCGTTGGAGGAATACATCATGTGGAAAAATCGATATTAAGCTTTTGTAGGTAAAATGCTACAAATAGATATATTTAATATGAAGTATTTGTTCCTTTGCATAAGCAATACCTCACAACATTACATTTTAGATATGTAACTCATTCAAACAATTCTTGTTCCCTCTGTCTTGGCCTCCAATTTTTATTTTTTTTTATACACACTAATAAGTAACAGATTGTCTTGGAATGATTTATGATCATAATATATATCATGATCTTCTGCTTATGCCCAAAAATGATTGCTCTATCTTTAAGGGCGGGAACAAGAGGTGTGTGGAGCTGAGAGGTGAAGGGGAGAGGCTCCTTTGTCTCTCAGAGCAGGGAATTTGAAGCCAGGCTGCCCAGGCTTTCTGTGGCTTTGCACAACGTGGCTTTTCTGCTTGTTTTTTTGGCCCAGTCAAACAGCTTTTCCTTTCCTGGCCTTGGAGAAGCTGTAATAGTAATTTTTGGACTGCCTTGAGGGGAACTGAGCAACTGCTTTTGTCAGAGACCAGGGTCATCGCACCAGCAGGAGTGGAGCGGCCCTGCTCCCAGCCCAAGCCTCTGCGAGCCGGGAAGAAAACGCCGAGAGCTCGGCCCAGCTGCTTCGCCTGCCGTGACTGTTCCGCGGAGCTCTGCCGTGGCGAGGAGTTCCATGCCAGACAAGCCACCGGGCCTTCAGCCGCTGCTGGAACTGACCCCTGAAAAGCTCCACTTCCCTCAATGTGGAAGCCAGCGACCAGAAGTGCAAGTGGCAAGCCAGTGCATGCCAGTGGTGCCTAGGGGAGGACAGTGCAGATAAGCAGGTAGGCTGAAGTAACAGGTGGGATAACAAGTGAAACAATGAAGGTGATAAAGAAAATACAATCCTGAGCCTTGCTGGTTGGAATTTATTGTACCTTGAAAACAATTGTGTAATATTGCACCTTGTACTTTTCTGGACTTGCTTCCCCCCACCCAACTCTCTTCTGAAGGGGAAAGGACTGGATTCTTTCCCCACTGTTCTCTCTGTGGCTTTAAATGGAAGAGGGCATTTTTTTCTTAATCATTGTCTGCACAAAACAAAGACTTTGAAATCTACTGATAGCAATTCTTAGTACCTTCTAGCAACTCTGGTAAGGTTGTTAACAGAGCCAAATCCTTCAATCTAAAGTCAACATTTCCTCTGTCTGTGTTTCTGACTTGAGGTGTTGATCTTTCCACTGTTGTGTCCGCCCTTTTGGTAAAGGTATTTGTCCAGACATTTGCATCTTACAGCCCAAAAAAAAGCCTTTGCCAGCTTTCCGGGTTGAAGAAAGGTATAATCCACTAAGCAGGGCTCTAGCAGGCTGACTGGAAATGGACATTGTCTAAATCTGACTACTATGGTGTGAAAATAGTTACAAATTGTCTGTGACTTAAGAAGTCATTGGATCCATTTTTTATTGACCTAGTTGGTTTCTTAATAGAGAATTAGGAGTAATTTATTGCTTAAGTCAGTGCTGTGTTTACTCACACATCAAGTGGGCAGTAAAAAGGATGGATGCAGCATTAGCAAAGGCCATATTAAGGATTTGCAAATAAGGGCAAAAATGAGAAAAAAAAATAATTATCCACTATTTATGTTTGCACCTGAAATTACTCTGAAATTTTCAAATTGGTCTCATAGATCAGTTACATTCAATGGCAGATGCATATATTTTAGCACAAGAGGCAATTTCAGGATTTGTCTAAAGCTGAATCACAGTAAGCAAAGATCAGCTTATCACACAAGATTCTAAGGAAGAGCAGTGAGGAGGCAATCCAGTAGAGCTGACTCAGGCCTTTGTCCTTCTAAAGCAGATGCATTGCATGCTGTTTGCTGTGTGGCATGTTTCAAACGAAACATAAAGGAAGGCTGCCCTGTCTCAAAACTATGGTCCATGTTCATATCAACCCATACAAGGAACCTAGATCAAGTATTTTGTTAGGGGTTTACAATGTTGGTCAAGTTCCTTTCTCTGCTAAAGTGCTGCAGAGTCTATCTACACTGAGTACAGAAACTGCCTCTGGTGACTATATTCTTAACTCAGCTACTCCTACATATTTTGGGGAATAATCAGTGCCTACATCATTAAAAATGGAATATGGACCCAAGAGTTCTTCATCAGCAGTTCCCTTTTGGTCTCAGTGTGGTGGCAGACCTTCTTACTACTGCTCACCCACAGAAGAACCAATGGATTTTTGGTCGTGCCATGCATATGGTGTGTACAATTAAGCACCAGGGCTGCCTGTAGGGTTAGCAATTAAAATACGTTCATTTCCTGCATCAAAGAGAACTTACATTTAATTAGTTTTTCCCAAGTAAAACTGATACCATGAGGGACTGTCGGGGAACTAATTTCAGACTGTGTACCATTGCAAGTCAAGTTTCTTTGAAATATTTTAGAAAAAAAGTTTATCAAATAAAATGCCAGGTTATTGCTAAGTATATGTCACTCTTTGCATAAAAGTAGAAATTGGAAATTAACTCGTTTTCTTCATACGTTGCAAGTTTACTGTTGATGCACGCTGTTTTTTAAATTCTAAAAGAGATTAAGGTGACTTTGCCCATAGAAATATAAGATTAAAGCAGTTTGGGGAGGACATCAACACTAATGAAGTCTAGTTCCTCTGGATTTGCATCCTCCATTTGTATGCCTTCACCATCATCATAATAATGTTAGATTTTCATTAAACTTGTTTAACAATCTGTCCTCTCTGCTAGTTAGTACGAGGTATCATCATGTTCTCAACTACTACTGACTAACTAGGTCAAAGATATTCAGGTTGGAAGGGACCCCAGGAGGTTTCTAGCCCACCTTGCTGCTCAAACAGGGTTAGCTCTGCCATCAGACCAGTTTATTCAGAGCTTCTTCCTGATGGGTCTTGAAAACCAACATGGATGGAGACTGCTCTGATAGAGGCAGCATCATGGTCATGATGCAGTCTGCTCATCAGTGGAGTCCTAATCTGGGTCTGTTTCCTCCACCCAGACTTTGATTTTTTCCAGAGCTGGTGAGGATGCGGCCCTGGAGGACCTGCTTTGCTGTCAGATCATCTAGAAACTAAACAGTGGCCCTCATGGGGGTGAGGGAGAAAAGATGAATGGGTAGGCAAATCCACACAAGCATCCTATTTCCCAGGTGTCCTATTTCCCAGGCATCCTATTTCCCAGCCTAAAATTACATCTGCAAGCACTGAAACTCTCCACAGAAACTCAGATGGAACCATAAAATTAATTTATATTGACAGTTTGTACATTCAGAAGAAGCATGTAGTTCCAAGTTCCTATTTTAAAAGCAATGTTAAGATTAAGCGATGTTCTTCTGCCTTGTAGAAATTGCGGCTGGACAGGATGAGCTAAGCATGTTTTAACATAAGGTGCAAAGGAACAATGCCAGTCACCTCAATGGTCTTTATTATTTCTGAAACAGCATTATTAGGATCATTACCATGTCTCATTACCATGTTTCCATGTGGCATGTCAAAAAGTTGTTCAAAATTTATGAAATTACCTCACTCTGGGTCTTGTCCTACTCTCTCTGTTTAGAGAAAAATTTAAGAGAGGACCCAGTGTAAAAGAGTCCTCTTTCCTGAAAGGGTTCCAAGAATCCCTTTCCACCAATAGAAAATGAACACTAATATATGAAAGTGAAAAAAAAATAACCCATCCACAAAGCAAGGGAAAAGGAATAAATAATTACCAGGTATTAAACTGTCAGACCTCCCCACCACACCCACACACACTGACACAAAACCCAGAATGCTGGAGGAATACCCGCTCCTGACACGCGGTAAGATGGCACCGGCTTCCCTCTCGGGCAAACAGGAGCTTTCAGGGGTCAGTTCCAGCAGCGGCTGAAGGCCCGGTGGCTTGTCCAGCATCGGGCTCCTCCCCACGGCAGAGCTCCACAGAACGGTCATGGCAGGTGAAGCAACTGGGCTGAGCTCTCGGCGTTTTCTCCCCATCCCGGTGTGCAGAGGCTTGGATGGGAGCAGAGCGGCTCCCCCTCCGTGGGTCCTGGTCCTACCGCTCTTGGGGTGGCAGATGATTCAATCCACCTGAAGGCAGCCGAAAGATTGCTATCCCAGCTTCTCCAAGCTGGGGAAGGGAAAAAGCTTTTCTGCCTGGACCAAAAACCAAGTCAGCCACGGAGAAAAACCATGTTGTCCACAGCGTGGAAAAGCCTGAGCAGCCCGGCTTCAAATCCCGTGCACCAAGAGACGAAGGAGCCTATCCCCCTGCCCCAGCCCCACACACCTCTGGTTCCCAGCCTTAAACATAGAGCAATCATTTTGGGGCATAAGCAGAAGATCATGGAATAGATTATCATCATAAATCTCTCCAAGACACCTACTGAGAAAAAAATATGTCAGGTCCACGTGTGCTGGTTTTGGTTGTGGTGGAGTTAATTTTCTTCACAGTGGCTGGTATGGGACCATGTTTTGGATATTTGCTGAATACAGGGTTGATAATATGGTGTTGCCCTGACTTTTGCAATTCTGGATGTTATCATTCTTTTCTAGCTAGTTTCTCAGACATTCTCTGTAAACATAGCCATGTTATTGGAACGGTATCTTTTTATTTACATTCCTTTCTCCTGGGCCCAGAAGTTTGATGGACATTTCCTTTGACCAATGTGATTGAGGGGAGTCTCCCTTGTCTCCTTCAATACACAGTGAATTATGAGGCACATATATAATAAAGATGGGCGGGGAAGCCCGGAGAACTTGTTCCTT
>VZRZ01007097.1:452569-493017 GCA_013398175.1 Climacteris rufus | reverse complement strand
GTTTCTCAGACATTCTCTGTAAACATAGCCATGTTATTGGAACGGTATCTTTTTATTTACATTCCTTTCTCCTGGGCACAGAAGTTTGATGGACATTTCCTTTGACCAATGTGATTGAGGGGAGTCTCCCTTGTCTCCTCCAATACACAGTGAATTATGAGGCACATATATAATAAAGATGGGCGGGGAAGCCCGGAGAACTTGTTCCTTGGAGAACTTGTTCCTTGATCTCCAGAGGTTTCTGTCTCCTTCTTTCATGTTGTTACTGCGACAATATGGAGATGTTTTTGTTATTGCTGAGCAGGGGCTTACACAGAGCCAAGGCCTTTTCTGCTTTTCGTACGGCCACACTGGCAGGGAAGCTAGGGGTGCATGGGAAACTGGGAGGGGACACAGCCAGGACACCTGAGTCCATCTGACCAAAGGGATATTCCAGATCGCCTGACATTATGCTGAGTATGTAAAGTGGGAGAAGAAGGAGGACGGGGAGGGATGTTTGCAGTGATAACATTTGTCTTCCCAAGCAACCGTCACACATGAAGGTGCCCTGCTCTCCAGGGAATGGCTGAACACCTGCCAGCCCATGGGAAGCACTGAATTAATTCCTAGTTTTGCTCTGCTTGTGTGTGCAGCGTTCACTTTCCTTATTAAACTGTCTCTATCTCAGCCCATGAGCTTTCTGGCTTTTAACCTTCCGATTCTCTTCCCAATGCCACTCGTGGGGGAGTGAGCAAGCAGTTGTGCGGGGCTTGGCTGCTGGCTGGGGATAAACCACAGTGCCATGTCAAGTCATTGTTCAGTCTGGTCCTTGCAAGGTCTCTGTTGCTACTTCACCAATCCTGCTTCTGGAAAATGTTAGATACACTTCCATCTGTCAGACCATGAGTTAAGGTGTGATCCCAGCCAGGGTAAAAGGGCTCTGCAAGTAAGCAAACAAACCCTAAGAGTCTCACAGCAAAGATCTGCAGTGGTCAACTAAGTACGAGAAAGATCAGTAAGAGCTTTTTTACAATTGGTGGAAATGGCAGAGGGCTCAAATAAACATGTAAAATGCAGCATAAAAAAAAAGGGAATATGAGGGCACTCATTGCACCAAGCTGTACAAGTGAACAGGTTGTCATACAATAACAAATGAAATTGTAATGACAAATAGGAATGGGATAGCAAGTTGTTCTCAGATGCATCTAATCTAGCTATTTAGATGATAAGCCATATAAATCCTTGTTGTGTCATCTAACCCTCCATGGTGCAACCACTATGATCAGGAAGATGTTAAATGTCAAAGAATTTGTTCATTCATTACATGATAGGATGACAGCTTACTTGAAAGGCTTCCTGATAAAAGGGACAGAAGACATGTTTCTTGATTCATGTTCAAGTAATTTATTAGCCCAGATGCATTGCTCAATTTACAGAACTACAGTGAATTAATTATGTTATATGGAACAAAGCATATGTGTGCATTATCTTGAAATCAGAAAAAACAGGAAGTTGATATAAAAAACAACCCAAATCCAGCACATTCAGCTTTTGGAACTAGTTTTAGAGCTATGCAAGTTTTAAAATATCTATGCAACATTATGCATGGGGAGAGATTTGGTTAACTTTGGGTAATGTTTTGTTTTCCTAAATACTTTGGCTGTAAATCTCTGAAAGCCATTTATTGGCAAAGATTTTTGTTCAGAGACTTTTATATGTAACTGAATGATGAATACATTGAATTAAACCAGCCAGAAGATTTTAGGACAAAGTCAAATTAGCTCCATTAGTCCCAAAAGTGATTGAATTGAAAGAATTTTCTTATAAACCTGAAGTAATAAGAGCTTTTTAACAAATCCAGCTATTAACTCTTAGAAATGTATTATTTGAATGTTTTGTAATGAATCTGTGAAATGTCTAAGTTAAATTCACAGCAAAATACAGTTTTTATTTTATTTCTCTCTTTTTCTACTGTTTCTTTCTCTTTTTAGAATGCATAAAATTATGTAAGTTATAAATTAAGGCATTTGTTTCTGAATGTGACGTCACCTTCTGCTTTTCCTGATAAAATGGGTTACTGCCTGCTACTCCTGAGGGCTACATATGCTGGTGTGTTCTGTGTATGGTCTTACCACCAAATGATATGGCTTTATTGCAGCTGACATGATGTAATTAAAAATATTGCCTTCAGTGAATTACATGGGTTTTTCATTAGAAAGTCTTCAGAACACCCAAATGCTTTTGCAACTGATCCTTGGTGCAGGAGACCATTTTTATTTATTCACCAGCCTCTGAGTGTGCAGAAGCGTGCCAGGAGCATATGTTATGCTGAAGTCTCCAGGACACCTAGTGGCCCCAAGTAAATGTTGCAAATGATAGAAAATTATGAAGATGTTTTGTCCCACAGCAACATTTTATTATTATTATAATTATTAATCTTTCTATGGTTGTTATTATTTGGAGGGTCTTGAGGTTAGTGCTTGATCCACAGTGGTAATTAGCTGTAACCCAGACAATTGGTTTCAGACTGGAGATGAGAAGTAATAAATGCAGAGACAAGACTATGACATAAGCAAGCTGAACAGATAGGGAAACAAGCAATAATTCCTGCACATATCTGTATGCAAAACTCAATATGATTGAAAGATGACTTACTGTCCCTCCCAGCATCCTTCTGGACAAGCTGTCCGGCTGTGAGATGAGCAGATACATCATGCAAAGGGTGAAGAATTGGCTGAAGGGCAGAGCTCAAAGGGTGGTAGTGAATGGGGCTACATCTGATTGGCGACCAGTGAAATTCCTCAGGGCTTAATTCTAGGCCAGTTCTGTTCAGTATTTGTATCAATGACCTGGATGTAGGAGTTGACTGCACAGTTAGTAAATCTGCAGATGAAACCAAACCGGGAGGTGCTGTTGGCTGTCTCAGGGGACAAGAGGCCTTGCAGGGGGATCTGGATAGTTTGGAGCATTGGAAAATCACTAGTGATATGAAACTGAACAAGACCAAATGATGGATTCTGCACCTGGGCTGAAGCAGAGCAGGACATGAGATTAAACTGGGAGAGAAGTGACAGGAGAACAGCCCTCTAGAAGGGAGCCTGGGGGTGCTGGTTGACAGGAGGCTCAACAAGAGTCAGCAGTGGTGTTCCCTGGCAGCCAGGAGGGCAAACCTCATCCTGGGGTGCATCAAACACAGCATCACCAGTGAGTCAAAAAAGGTGATTATCCCTCTGCAATTAGTGTTGGTGCAGCCTCACTTTGAGTAGTGTGTGCAGTCCAGTTTAAGAAGGATGTGAAGGCACTTGAATGCATGCAGAAAAGGGCACCAAAGCTGGAGAAGGGGCCAGCAAGTATGTCCTCTGAGGAGTGGCTGAGGGCACTGGGTTTGTCTGGTTGGAGAGGAGGAGACTGAGGGGTGACCTCACTGCTGTCTACTGCTTCCTGAGGAGGGGAAGTGGTCTCCAAAGTGGCCAGCCACACGTGTCTAAAGGAGAGCACATGAACAGTGAAATTCTAGTTGTGTCAGGGTCCTGGGGGTGCTCACAGGCCTCAGTGGATGGGACTGGCCTCTCTCAACTCCTGCCATCTCCTGCCAGGGGCCCAGGAGACATGTCCCAGCTCAGCCTGGGACCTTCACTCCCTGCTTGAGCCCTGCTGTAGGTGTGTCCATCTGTGCCCCTGTCTCTTGGGTGGGTCTGGGACCTACACTGCAGAGAGCTGCTCTCTGGGATGGAGCCCTTGGACCTGGGTCATAGCTTGTCACGCAGAAATCTGGGTTTAACGTGGCACAACTGTTCTCATTCTCCTCCTCCTTCTCCTTTTCCTCTCCCTCTGTCTGCCTTCTCTATCTCATCAAGCAGGTAAGGTAATACCAGGTCACGAGAGTGGACTTGGAAGCTGATCAGCAGTGACATCTGATTTACAGGTTTTCTAATTAACATCAGGATGGTTTAGGTTTGGCAGGTTGTATGCATTTTGGTGTGGAGTTGTTTGCTTTTGGGTGGTTGCATTGGTGGGGAATTTTCTGTTGGTGTAGTGACTGATGATCTGATCTAGCAGCTTGCAATGCCATTTACACCTGTGAATAAAACCCCAACATTCTCCATACCAAAGACTGTACTATCAAAATAAATGAAACATTGCAGGTAGTTTCAGGTCTAGCCAGGAGGTCTATTTTTTTTTCTCTTCTGAAGCCGGAGTTCCATTTAATAATAAGCTTATTATCTGAAGTACTATAATTTTTAAATATGAATTCATGCAGTTTTACTTTCAGCTTAAAATCGAGCTTTGCTTTATGGAGTTTTTTTGGTTTTTTTTTTTTTTAATGTGTGAATCAGGTCTTAATATTCACATTAGGTTGTCTCAGTTGCTTGCATGATATTAAGAGCTGTAGTTTACATTCTGTTAGTCACCCTTGGCTGCTTTGTCTTCACTAGGCACAAACCAAGAACTGTCTCTCACCAGAGGTGTCTCTGAGGGAGGGTCCAGGATCTGCTAGACAGGAATTGTTATTCTTCACTGCTTTCTAAATACCAGTTGTGGGAGGCAGGGAGGGAGGGAGGGAAGAGCTAAATGAGACAACCAGTGGTCTGTGCAAAGCTGAGAGGCATGAGACTCAGGATCAAGTCCCAGGTTTGCTATAGAATTCCTTCATGAGCTTTTGAAAAGGGCTTTAGCTATGCTTACCAGATAACTTGCAATGCTGTGAAAATATTCCCAAGCTAGTTAGGTACCAAGAAGAGGGCTGCTATTCACACAGCACTCTATTTAGGCTACTTAACCCCCTAACTGACAAGAAGAGTATCTTCCAGACTTGAGTATCTCTCCTCAGTGCTGCATTGTATTTGTACACATCCCCTGAGGTACTTCATACTTCAGCCTTTTTCTGTGAAATCCTCCTTCCCTGATCACACATTTTTGATGAACTGCAGGGAGAGGTGCTCTTTCTCACGCTATGTTTGTATGGCACCTAACAATGGATGTCATAATCTCTAGCAAACAGTGTGATACAAATAAACAAAAGGAGTGATCTGCTATTATTTGCTTGTACTGCTCTATCAGGAAGTGATAGCAAGCCAATTTTACACCCTTCAGAGTGAAAACACAGGTAAGCCTGCGGGTAGAATGATAAGATTGTAGATTGGATTAATCTTTCAAAAAGAATAGCAGGATCTGTATCACCTATCAGACATCTGAAGTGGTCTGGATGAACTGTTTTGTTCTAGTAGCAAGACAGATTAAAGGGAAAAAAAAAAAAAAAAAAGGAAAACCAGACAGAACATCACTTAGACAGTGAAACAGTGACCACCAACAAGTCAAACCCCACTGCCTATAGCTCTCCTTCCCCAGAACACATGGCTGGCCTGTAAGGCTTCCCATTAATTGTCACAAGGTGGTGCAAGGGCCAATGTCCCTGTCAGGTGCTTGCCCAAGGAGCCTCTGCAGAATGACATTTCTTAACAAGGGAAGAAAACAGGCTGCACAGCCTTTTCAGGGAGTTCTGCCTACAGCTTGCTACTGAGTGCTTTCCTCACTCCAAAAGCCACCTGGCTCCCTCTGTCTCTTTCTACCAGTCTGCAGTTATTCCCATTTTGTTCCAAAGGATGCACTTTAAGAGACACAACTTGATACTGGTTCAGAAACTTGTGTGGCAGCCCACCCTGACTATCCTGCCCCTTGTTCTCTCCCTCTCTGCTTCATGGTACTGTCTACCAAGTGTTCCACCAATACTGAATCACAAACACAACGGCAAATAAAGCAGAAAGGGAAGAGATAAAGCACTTGCCTTCTCTATGTTTAGCCATGCAGCCTAACAGCTGGTATAGCATATTCCCAGGCACCAGTTACCCTCCCAGCCATGAATTTCATGGCACTCTACACCTCATATTCTGAAGCATGCTGGGGTTTTATTTACAGGATTTTGATCTTATTTTTGGTTCTTCTGAATCATTACCCGAATACTGCTGTTATACTCTGGATCCAAGAGTCACAAGGGCATGCTACAATTATGAAAGATTAATGAGATGCTTCATTAACCTTTGCACTTTTGACTGCTCCGAAATATCTCATCTGTGTTATTTTAAAGAAGGAAAAAAAGTCTTATTAAAAGGAAGCAAAATACTTTGGTGTTATTAGAACACTTTTGTGCCAGAACTCAGCACTGGTTTGTTTTTTTTTTTTTTTACTTTATTTTCTCTGTCTGCTCATATCTTCCACTGCTCTCCTTCCCCTGCTTTCTCCTTTCTCTCCAGGCCTGCTCTCACATCACCCTGAAGAAAGCAGTGATCTTCTCAGTGGTGGAGGGACATCTCACCAACAAACCATTCAAAATTCAGGGAAATTTGTGCTATCATGACTGTGGTTTTAATCTTCCTTCATTTTGTGACAGTTTTCCAGCACCTTGCTTGATTTAATGATGATTTTAGAGGGAAGTTTATTGTAGGTAAAAGGAGGAAGGTAACTTCTATTCATGCAGCTGCTTTATGACTACTCTAAAGGAGTATGAGAACAACTCTAAAACACATACCTAAGAAAGGAAAAGTTTACTTTCTGAGACTAAGTATTCTGTACAGCAGAACAGTTTTAGACTATGTTAGAAATTTGTTTCTGTGCTGTAGTGAAGAAAATGAGTAAATGAGAAAAATAATTACAACTTTGGTCAAGCAGCTATTTTAATTTGTTCAGATTTTGTTTTAGATAACTTATTACCTAGTTCTTGATTTGTTTTTTTGGGGTTTTTTTGTCATAATGTACTTGAATTTTTAGAGATATTAGAATGCAGTGGATTAAGCACTGTACACAGCATTTTCCCACAGTGCTAAATTGCTTTTTGAATCTCTTAAATCTCGTTGAAGTCCAGTAAGCCTTAGATTCCTGAATCATTTAGGTGTTCTTAAAGCTCTCCTTTAGTTTATTCTCTTTAGGGGTTACAGCCCTATCTCCAAAAGCTAATAGTTTAAAATTAGACAAGATAGTGACATAATTTATGTGGGCCTGATTTCACGGAGGGGAAAAGACAAAGAAATACTAAAGAAGAAGGTTTCACACATGTTTAAGTGCATTGTGTAAAGTTAACATCCATCTTTACCTGCCCTTCTCCCTTTGTTAACGCAAAGATTTACTGGTTTGTCGATGTCCATGCTTGAGTTTGGCAATAAGTACAAGTCTAAGCTCTTGCTGCCCGAGTCCCTGCTGATTTAATCACAAGCTGGTCCACCCCACCTCCGTAGTCACTTTATTTTTTGTGTTAAGGAAAATTCCAACACGGTGTCCAAAGCAAGCTCTTTAACCTCTGCAAACCTGGGAACTTTGCCTTTTTTATTTATCTGTGGCATCCCATAACCTCATTGGGGTTGTGTCAGTAACACATTGTGCTTTTATGAGAGCTTCTCTTTTCCCCCCATAAAAAAAATTAAGGAGGAAACTGGTGAACTGTGACTCCAGAATATTGCTCTATGCTCAGTAATGAACCTGTTTCTTGATGGAGAGAGAGATGGGATTTGGAAAATGCTGAGGAACCACTCCCAGAAGTTCCCTGAACATGATTTGCCATTGGGTGGGCATTGGGTGTAAATCAGTCTCCTTAAATCTGACCACTCTTACAAGGTCCTGGCCCACCCACTCCAATTCAGCTGATACTGAATTGCCACATCCCAGAGGTTTTCTTTGAATTTTTAAATTTGTTTTTATCCATAGAGGCCCTTCACTAATTAAAAGCAACTCTTAAGGCTGAGGTACCAGTTGGTGATACCCAGTTATGCTTGCATCAGTTTCATCAAAGACTGTGAATGAAATCCTGGCCTCACAGAAATTACTGCATAAAACTCCCATGAGGGAGGACAAGGCAGGCTAAGATCTCATCCCATAAGAATAGACAAAGGTCAACAGCTCTTAGCATCCTTTTCATTTGCCAAAAAAAGACCTAAAGCCTTAATTTTGTTCAAAATTTGCACCTACACATAGATTAGTCATTTATCTAGTACCTTAAACGTGCAACATATGTTTGCTGTCTGACAAAGAATCCTGGAGTCTGGAGAACAGCTAATGCAATTGAACAGTAACAAATTATTTATAAATGAGCATCAGGCCTTGTGTTGCCTTGCCAAGGCCTGCTAGGAAATGCCCATCAATCACCTATAACTGGTGTGCCTAATCTCCCACTTCAATTTTAGGGCTTTTTTCATCTGTTTTTTCCCATAAATATACCTTTTTTTTTTTCCACCTCACACAGGAACTGGTGAAGGTCAAACATCAGTCCCTCTTTTTTATACTGGACAATTTAAAATCTATAACTATGAACTCTATATTGAACGCTTGTCTTAGTTCAAGATGTTTCTAACTTGGGCTTTTCACAAACTGTTATTGATCTCTGCCTCCAAACCAGTAAATCCTTTCGTGTAGTAATTCCATAAATACAGCAGAGTTGGGAAGGCTTTGAATCTTCATGTGATCAAAAAGTTCCAAATCTCTCAGATAAATCTATAGCTCTCAATGGCAGCTTTGCAGGTGTTCAATCATCTTTCCTTGGACACTAAATGAAATACCTTGAGTTTATGTCCATTTTTTTGGTATGCTTCCATGACATCTGTCGTAAGTATATTGTCCTCAGGTGACTGCCAATTAAATATAATTTGCACTTATCATTATGAGAAAGAGGTTACCCACTTCATAAATTTAACTAACTCTTTTTGTCTTCTTTTAATTTATGGCCACAAACAGCTATAATTTCAAGAGGATGGAGGGGGTAAAATAATTACCTGAATCTGCCTAATGTCTTCTTGTAAAGTCCTTTAAAAACTGGGTTAGTAAACTCTAATCCCTATTTATTTGGACCATTTATAATAAATCGCATTAGAATCTCCCTTGAAAATATTTGGATTGGGTGAAAATAACCTCTTACAATCACAAAAAGAAGCTGCACTGGCTACTAATTTAGATGTAATGTCTGAAACTAATCACATAAGTGCTCTTGGCTCCTTGTTCTTTAGCTGCTCAGCAATGTGGGAGAAGTAGCTGCTTCAACAGCTTTAGCTGGACTTACTTCTTAATTTGATAGTACATGCCGGGCTGTAATCTGCATAGTTTTACTGGTAATACAATTGTCCTGCTACCTGGAGCATGTCCTTTCTTTGCTCTATAAGGGCTGCAAACAATATTACAGAGGTGAAGATAGGGAAGTTTTTTCTGCAGAAATGAACTGTCATCAGATTCAGAATCTATCTCTTTTATTGCACATCTTTTCATCATTCGCTACAATAAATGTTCAAAAACACATCATGCAAAATAGCGTCTAATGACATGCACAAATCAAAACCTCCCGACTCTATTAGGCATTAAAAAATCTATTCATTAGTGATACTAGTTTTATGGAGTTTTATAACTTTCCCTATTTGTGAGGCCTTGCCTGTGTTCAGTGAAAAATACCTTCCTGTTTCTGTCCTGCCTGTCTCTCTCTGCATTAGAGAGAGAAAGCTCTCTCTCTCTCTGTATTAGTGTCCTAATCTGAAAGATACAATCTGAGTAAAATTCAGAGGAGCTGTTTTTAGTTTGAATTTGACCTTGAAGTTTGCTGCTTCTGTTTCAGACCCAGAGAAAGATTTGTGCCCAAAAGTTTGTCTCCCCAGTATTTGTTCAAACCTCTAACCTCTTCTTACTAGCCTTGACTTCATTACACATTAGCATATCACAGCTACTGCAATACTACTACTGTCAAAAGAAGACAATAACTGAAGACTGATTTGAAAAAATAAAGTTGTCCTTGCAGGGCCCTAGATTTGAATTGTTTATCATTCCTTTGGATAAAACCATCACATTTTAGTTTCCCTTAATTCACTCTTGGCCATATGTTTTTCCATCTGATATTCCTGTGGTCTCCAAAGATTTTCTCTGATTTTAAGGAAGTGGCTTGTTGGCCAGACAAAACAAGAAGACCACAACTCCACTTAGCTAAATCAAGATCTTCTTATAGTTTTGCATTTTCATTCCCAGGGGCTTTCACTTTAAAATTCCTCTCAGTTTATCAAACATACCCTTATTGCTCTTTAACATCCAGTTAAGTTTAATGCTTTGTATATTTTGTATTCAAACAGAAAAGTTTTGTTGATCATTTATGCTAGTTATGAAGCTCTGCGTTTTCCATTCCTCCTTTATCCCAAATGAGAGGTGATTGAAACAGTAGTCTATCATTTGCATTGGTTTTGTTGCACTTTTCATGAAAAGTGTTATAAAAGAAGTGCATAGGAGCCCATGATAAATGTTGTAGGAGAGTAGTTCTTTCTTGTAACAGTTTGCAAATCCTTGAGCTTAATCACAGAGAAATTACAGCATTTTTGCTATGATGCCATGTTGGATCTGGCAAATGTTCACAATGTTTGAATACAGTGATCAGTCACTAAAATTTCTTTCAGGATATGCTTGTGTTCATTAAAAAAAGTTTAAAAATCTAACCTCTTTGTCCATTAACCATCCTTCTTCCCAACACGAAAAAAATCGTTGTTTTTTTTTTTTTTCTGTAAGCTAGAGTAATATATACACACACACAGGGAATATACAAGAGGTATTCAGAATGTCAGGTTTAAGTCCTTTGAGACTACAAAATCTAAGCAGGAAAGGAGCCAGATTGTGCTTCCAAACTTTTTAAATATGTCATCACATTTGTGAAGTATTGGTTTTCCACCAGGGAGACTAGCAGCAGAATTTAAAAGACTGGATTGAAGAAACATAACAAAGGGTGATTTGAAGGACTGCATTTATAGTAAACACAGTGCTCTAAGGGCTAATAAACAATATATGTGACCACCAGCTCTCTGACACTGCTTAGATCCAGCATCCCCACCACGTAAATCTGATGGAGCACGTGCTCTTAGAATCAAACAATCTGCCAGAAACTGGCAAAAAAAAAAAAATGATTAAGTGGTTCAAATTTGACATTCATTTGGCAGATAACAACACCTGCTGTTCATCTGTCTTCCTTTAAAGAGCTGGCCAGCTTGCAGTTCATCAGCACTGCTTTTGCTCAGGGTCTACCTTAGGAATGACTGCCTGTGAAGTTCCAGGTGAGTGCCTTCTTCCATTTCTTTTTACAAGGGAAAAGAGATACTCAAAATAAACTGGCAAGGGATGAAAGGTAATTGGAAAATAACACTCCTTCAGAAACACTCCTACAGCCATTTTAACCCAGTGTACATTTGCATAGTGCTCTACACTACATTCGGCTTACTTAATGTTTATGTGACTTTATGGGTTTTTTCTTCTACTTATACCTGGAGCCCGATACAAAGTGGAAACCCATTAACTCTTCTATACTAAAGAAACACACACAGAGCACAAAGAGGAAGAAAACAAGAAGATCCCCAGGCTGACTTGCAGCCTGGCTAACATAGACCAAGGCAGGGACAACACCCTGGGAAACTGGGGTGAGCCATATCCTGTCAGAAACTACACAGAATAGAATCATAGAATCATTAAGGTTGGAAAAGACTTTCAAGATCATTGAGTCCAACTTTTGACCAAATACCACCATGAGCACTACACCATATCACCAAGTACCACATCTACTCTTTTTTTGAACGCTTCCAGGCATGGTGAATCCACTACTTCCAAGGCTTAGCCAATCTTTCAGTGAATAAATTTTTCATAATATCCAACCTGAACCTCCCTTGGTGCAACTTAAGGACATTTTCTCCTTGTTCTGTCGATGCTTGCCTGGGAGAAGAGACCAACCCCCAACTTGTTACAATCTCTTTTCAGATAGATGTAGAGAGTTTTAAGATCTCCCCTGAGACTCCTTTTCTTCTGATTTATTTTGGGTTGAAGCCAGGGCTTTTCCACCAGCACCAACTTGACTTACAAAGTAAATTTTGGCATAACAGAAACGAAGGTAACAGCAGCACCAGAGTGGTGTGTACAAACGCAGAGTTGGCCTCGCAGAGTTGATGCAAAATAGTGCTGCTATTGGTCCCTTGATTCCTCACTGGGTAATGCTACTGTTTATGCATTTCAAAACAGCAATCACCTCTTTTTTGCAGCGCTAGCTTCACACTTCATGCTTGTCTAGAGATAATGGGCTCAGGCTGCATTGGGATCTCTTGATTAAGCCTTGGTATGGTGAAACACTTCAGGTGTACTATGTTTGATCACAGCCCCAGCCTGCGCAACAGAGCCTTTCTCTTTCCCCAGCAAAGCACCTTGAGCATATGGTTGGGTTTTTTCTAGTGCTGCAGTTTAGCTGCCTCCTTTGCAGTTTAACTGCTCGTCTTAGGCTATTTAGGCCCAACAGCCAAATCTGGTAGTCTGCAGTTAGATATTTAAAGCAGTAACCAAGCACTAAAAAGTAGACTGACTTTTCTTTTAATTCTTTTTTCCTCCAGTTTGCTTAAAATGAGTAGGATTCCTGAGTGCTTGAGATGTCTGAGCATCACGTCACTTTTGGGGCATATAAAGTTTAAGAGTTAAGCATTGATATTTTCAGTAAGTGGGATTTAGGAAAAGTAAGCTCCTCAGCTGCACGTTCTACCAGGGCCAGTGGGAAAAGAGAACCTCCATGAAGCTAAAAAGAGGGCAAATCCATTCCTCTGTGTTTACCATATGTTACATCACCCTGCTGTAAAGATCTGGGTTCAGGAACATTATAACTCAATAGATTTATAAGGGCCAAGGAAGTTGCCATCCATCAGCTAAATCAGTGGGCATAGATTTAGCCAATGCCACTTTTGGAAATAGTATCTCTCAGACTACTTCACTGCCTCAGTCAAGGTAGATGGAGAAAGGGCTACCACAGCTCAGCTATTTCTGAACATCAAGTAGAACTTTACTTTAGCAAAGTTTCAATTTTTATTGTGTTTCTGGAGTACCAGACAAGAAAAAAGGTCTTAATTACTTCCCCGGTTGGACTGATTAGACTTCTCTTATGTAACTGATAAATAATTTCTTACTTCCTAAGCTAAGGATTATGTCTCTAGAAGGATGACTCCCACAGGATCTTGCAGAGGCAGGTAATTCAAAGACACCACTCTAAGGTGCAAGTCTGCCAGACTGAAGTTTAGCAGAGGAAATACACTGACATAGTTATTCCTTATATGATGTATTAATCATTGCTATGTCTAATGTAATTACTGTCTGAACTGTGTTTTTTTGGTCACAACTGTCCATATTTATATATTTTATATATATATAGATATATGTGTATATATATATATATATATATATATATATATAATATGTAGCATGCACACAAAACCTGATTTGTTTATATGTGTGGTCCATCTGTAAAATCTTACTTTTTTACCTTGAAGGAATACAAGCAACCTTCTACCACCCTAAATGTTTTGTCTGGAAATTTAAGTAGATGCTTCCCAAGGTCTGCCTTTCCTTTGAAACAAATTTTCAGTCCAAACTGGATCTCCTATGAGGGGCCACCCATGTCACTTCTTGATGATTCAGCACAATGCTTCATGGATAGAATATCCCAGGTAAGCTACAACTCCCATTTAGCTTAGCAGAGCAGAAATATTCATTTTCTTGAAACACCCTTTTCCATCTTCCAGGTACTGCTCATAACAATATAGTTTTTTGTAGATTAAATGCAAGTCCTGGATAGAGGATAACTCAGGAGAGCCATAGAGTAAATTTTCAGTTACAGAATGTGGTTTTCTAGCACAGTGTACCTTACAATCTGTGGTCACTTTTTAAGCAAGTAATTAAGCATTACTGTGAAGTATGTAAGAAAAATTATATCCATTTAACAGATGTCTGAATGGAAACAAAGCAAAACAGTAGCTGGTAGTCCCCAGGAGAGCCAGAAGACTGCATTTGTTTCCAACTGCTGTATCTTGGCCTTTTTCATAACATCACGTATCTCTTCCAGCTGCAATTTTCAAAATTATTCCTCAGCAGATCAACTTTCTTTGAACTACAACATTTGAGCAGATGTTTTAATTCATCCTCATCACCTACCAAGAAAATGCTCATTGTCCTTGAAGACCATTTCTCTGAAATTGCTGGTTTTCCCTTGGACAGTGACTTCAGGAACATCATGGTGTCCCTGTAAAAGAGCCCGAAGCATTTAGTGTTGCTGCATTGATAAAAGAAGTTGTCTACTCTGGACTGGTAAAGAAGAAGCCTTTGCAAAATAGTTCCTGATGGTAGGTAGCTGTTCTATTACCCAAAATGCCTTTTTGCTAAACATTTGTTATGCCTTATTTTGGTCATGGCTCAGATATTTTATAATGCAGTAAGCTGCCTTTCAGGAACAATCAACCTGGACTTTTTTCTTTCATATTTCTTTACCCTGTACTTTATAATCCCATTCCACTATAAGCATGTGAAAAAGCCTTTCCTTCTGCTGATAAAGCTATTTTATTTTTGGTTTTGTAATTTTATAGTACAGTTATTTTAACATAACACCTATTGTTACAGGCTTATTTACCAAAAAAATAACCCCATCATTAATGGTTAGAGCCTTGAACTAGAAGCTGTTAATACTTGCATTACTGTAACACCCTCAGGTCTCTGAAGAGACCTTGCACTGGCCTTCATATTACACTAAGATATTATAGACAAACAGTAAGATGCCATTTACCATTCCTATCCCTGATGAGCCCTCAACCTTCTTATTAGTTGCCTAACTTGTATGCTCATTACTTTTTCTATTTTCCCTCTCATCCATATGCAGTTTATTCTTCTTTCTATTTAGCTTTTTTTACTCATAGGATTCATCCCTACCATGGTGGTGTTTGAAAACGGCAGTTATATTATTCTGGCACTGTGCAAATACCACAGCCCCAACCTAAAGTACTTACAGTTTAAAATACAGACTTGCTTCCGGGGTGGGTTTATTTAAAGAGGGAATTGTGCCTGAATATGAATATGAATAGAGCTAGGCTACGTTTATATTAGTTTCACTGTGAAAACAAACTTTCCTACTCAATCCTACATCTCTTTTATTTACTTTCTCTTTATAGCCATGTAATTCCATATACTTTGACAAAATGAATTATGTCTCATGCTAGCATTAACAATAAGAGAAATATATGCAAACAACACATTATACAGGTAAACACTACAGGACACGGCCATTAGAGGATATACTGGAATGCAAATTATATGCTTCAGATGCTGAAAAAGATCATAATGTGTTTGCATTTGATTATTTTTATTCCCCTAGATTTAGTCCAAAGTACCCAAGATGCTTGGTGGGTCTGTTACCCTAAGATAGATTACACGATGCAATTACTTTAGTAGAAGGAAACACTTGCCTGAAACTGTATGGAAGTCAATTTTATGCAGTTCAATTTGGATTTCAAAACAGTCTCCTATACGCAGAACATAAACACCCTCCCCTTTGTTTAGGTGGAGGCAGTAAAATGAAGCTTCTAATTCACACTGGGTGGTAGGAGGCATGCAGGAACAGGGACCCACATCTGCAGTCTGTGCAAGAGGAGGGAGTCCCAGGAACCTGAGAAAATGGTGCAAAGCTGTTACAGTTAGTACAATGAGTTTTGCAATTGTTCCACTGATAACTGTAGCACTGGCCAATAAAATCTGGCTTTGGTTTTGTCTCCTCATTTCCAGATTTTGACTTTATTTAGCTCTTGTTCTTTTATTATTCTTTTCCCTACGCCAGGTTGGGGGTGGTTTTTTTTGGGGTTTTTTTTTGGTGTTTTGGGTTTTTTTTTTTTATGGTCCTCATCAAGCAGCTGTTCCTAGTGTGGGCACCCGATCACTGCCACTTTTATTTTGACACAGTCCCTCCAGGACTCTCATGTCATCAACACCTGTTTCTTATTTTTTTTTGTGACTAACATGCACATTAACCAGATCCTTCTGTGTCATCCACAGAAATTACCTATTGCCAAAGTAAACAAAAACAGACTGAGACTCCAGCTCTGTTATCTTCCTTTTTGCCTTTCTTTCTTTCTTCTTCTTTTTTTTTTTTTTTTACCAGCTCCGTCCATTATAAGAGGGCAAAATTCCTGGTCCTTTTCTCAGATCACTTCTTTCTCCCAGCTCTTATTAATAGTGTCCTCCCTTGCCAATCCATTAGCCACTCACTCATCAACAAGTCAACAGCATTCTTAGTACCTGCTTTTACAGTGAGTATGTACAAAAAAATTCTGTTCATAAACCAACTGTAAGTTTAACTTTTTGGCCTTTAATTTCTTTTTTTTTTATTCCTTGCTGAAATGAAGAGAAATGGACCCTTCTTCTGATTTTGCCGGTAGTTACTACCTGCAGTTTTACCTCTGTAAAACTTCATTCTAGTTTGTGAGCTAGATTTAAGTCTTACAGTTCACGCTGCATTAGTCACTGCCCTAGTCCTCCTCCAAACTGTTATTTTAGTACTTGTAAGAAAGTCATAACTAATGCTATTGTCATAACTCTAGTTGTTGGAATGTTTGTTATTCCAGATAGAAAATATACTCATTAGAGTGGACTCACTTTCCAAGAAGTTTGTTTTGGCACTGCTTTTCTTGGTGGGCTATAAGGAGGACTGAGTTCTTTATCTTTTTTGAAAGCTTTGATAAGATGTTTAAAGAACCTTATGGAAAATAATACTAAATCTAAATCCCTCTATTTTTAATAGGCAGAAAATGCAATTAACCATCTTTCCCTAGAGTAGCAATATAGAAGGCTCCAGCAGGTGTGTTACTATTGCAAAATCAAAATAAAAAGTCTAGTCAGCCTTTCACTATAAAAATAAGTGAAATGCAGAGCAGATGCTGTAATAACCATTCATTTACATTCACCAACTATATTTGTTGTAAAAGTAGATGAGGACACTGGAAAAACAAGTTATTTTTGGCTCTTCCCTGCAATATCACAAGAAAAGTACTGTAATGTGTTTAGCAGAGCAATGAATACATATTGGCCAAATTTATCTCTGCTATAACCCTGCAGAAATGTAGAATGAATTTAGTTCTAAATTTCACTTTGTGCAAGAAGGGATAAACTTAAAGAAGTTTATTGAACATCACCGGAAGTTTTCCAGATCTGGTACTGAACTAACTTTGAAAAACTTCACAAGAAAAATAGAATGATACACAGATTTTACATAAATTTTACTGTTCAGAATTGTAACTTTCTACTAGAAACAGATTTTAATGGGTTGTGTAATAACCTATATCCAGAGCAATTGTGAAGGAAAATAGCATTTCTTGGATGCTGACTTCTGTTTTGTGCCTTGCGTTGGGGTCTTTGTACTGATTTTACCACGCAGCATGTCTCTGAGCCAGAGTCCATGCCACACGTAGGTGTGGGCATATCATTACTGGACTACTGGGTGAAAGGGTCAGCAGTATCTTAGATTCTATGGTAGGTTTCTTATGGGGATGCTCAAATGCTGTATATACAATTAAATGAACTTTGCCATAGGTCAATTTATACTATTTATTTAGTTTTGGAGATGAAAGCAGAAAGCTTAATCAGCCTTGCCAGTTTACTAGAAGGGTTGAAAGTTCTCACTACAAAGCACAGTGTTCAAATATTGAAATAATTTTCCCTTAAACTCATAATATTTGTGTCATCTCTGTGGTGTAATATTTGACAGCCCTTTCTACTAATGGCAAAGAATAAGAACCAGTGAAATAATTTCAAAATTAGGTTTGACTTAATTTTTCATTAAATACTGGTATTAAACCAGAGTTTTGACTTCTCTGCAAAGCTGTCTGTTTGTATTGAGACTAAAATCTAACAGATCAAGACATAAATCCTTTTTCTCTCTGATTGTTATTCATGCAGGTGGGTGCTTATGATATTTTGTCTATATTTGCCTGTATTACAAATAAGATTTTTTTTTAAGCCCTATTATATATCTGCCTCAGTTTTGAATGGAACCTTGATTAATACCTCTTACTGGTGACTTGCTAGACCTGTGAACCACATTAGTGCAAATTGTTCCAGGCTGGCTATGAAGCCAAACTTTCAGGTTTTCCTGCTAAGCAAAAAAAAAAAAAAGCCACACACAAAATAAGTTGTAACTAGAAAAATTTGCAGAGGCTTTTGTGCTATCATTGTATTCCCCCTCTGATTTTTCAATGAAAACAATTGAGAAAATTCACTACAGATTTGCTAGTGAATTTAATTCAAGATGGGCATTTTTCAGAGAGTAAAAAACACGCTTGAAATCTTTCTTCCAACTGGAAGTGTTACCATTGTTCTGCATCCTTATTTTTAATAAAAGAGCTAGTGTTTAAGAGTTCCATGCTGAGTAAATTTGAGCAAGGTGAGATAAGTGGTCAGACAGTGACTGTCAGTGATTTCCCCCCAACAATCACAAAAAGGATGAGGGGGGGAAGGAGTGAGAAAGAGGGGGATTCTCAGATGAAATAAGGAGAGGTATGATGGTTTGAGATGCTTTGGGAAAAAAAGACACCTTATAATACAGAGAGGGCAATAAAAGGAGAGGATGGCATCTATGTACGTGCCACTTTCCAGTGGCCGTGTGTATGGTTCTGGCTTTAACCCTGACACAACATTACTGTGGTGATTTTACATTGCCAGCTGCTTTTCCAGGACTCTCTTCATTGTCAGTGGAAAGCAAATACTTCTCTGGAGGGTAATTCAGAAAAAGAGCCTAATGTAGTTGTGCAGAATTGGTCTTTAGACCAGAATCTGCTTTTCTCCATTGCCTAGGGAGGGCATCTAAATCTGGGTTTAAAGATAAATCATATGATTACTTTCTCTTTTGTTCCGTGGTGCTGCTCTGACTTTAGATGTCCCAAGTAGCTGCACCATGTGATGTTTCTTCTGGAGGCCTGTCAGCACTCAGATACACACAAGGGAATGCATTTCAGATGCCAAACTCGAAGGGCCTCAAGTCTTACACCAAATGCATTTAAAAGACATGGGATCCCAAAGCTGAATCTCTATTGACCAACTGGTAATGGACTTAAAAAGAGGATATGGTCACAGGGGCTATAACCAGAGCACAGGATTGATCTTGACTATGGAGTTGAAAGTGGGAAAAAACACGTCACATTGTGGACAGGTATTTTATATCTAAGTTGCTATCTGGAAAAGCCACAGAATGGTGTTTTCAAGAAAATGTCAGTTCAACAAAAGTTATGTCTATCTCAACAGGTAATGGGGTGTAAAGCAAGTAGATCTGTGAGATGAAAGGGTTGATGTTGAGAATCTTGAGTCCATTGTGCTTGGTTCAGGGTGTGAGTTTGTGGGGGGCAAGGAGGGTTGTTCTTTGGACTAGCTTTAGTGCATTATTTACCTTGAATAGATGCCAACACACAAGCTACACATGGTAGCATGGAATGCATTTTTTATTTGTGTCCTTCTTATTTTTATTATGCAATTTTTTACTCTTTGCCTTTTATGTTTTTATATATTTTATATTGCATTTTATATTTTATTTTACACATCTCATTTATTTTTCCTCACTTTCAGTTATTTTTATCATTCTTAGGAGCTTAGTAGGACTTCAAAGAAAAACCGATGTAGCCACATGGACTCCACCATCCACTGATCAAATAAACATTTGCATCTTGACACGTCCAGTGTCTCCAGGCAGCATGATCTGTGAAACAGATACTATGAAGATAAAGTGTTTGTAGTATGCACTCCCTCTCAACCTGGACATACAGCATGAGTGTCTAATGGCACAGATGTGCTTTAAACTTCCCATTAACTTTGGGCATAGCAAAAAGTAAATTATCCTCTTATGATCCTGACAGTATGGCATAAAAGCACTAACTCCACAAACTTCACAAGAACCTTGCCATGTTTTCAAGTGTGGGTAATTAAGGACCTGCCAACCTTATCCGTGGCACGATCCCAACAGCAGCATTCTCCTGCTGGCCTACTATTGCTATCCCTGGGAAATCCAGCCTTGGAGGAATAATCATCAGCAAATTCCATTCAGGCATTTGCCTGTCTCCCAAGATTCTCCAAAGGGTGGTGAGGTGCATGTCTCTGTGTTTTTAATGCAAACAGCAGGCAGGGATTGGTGACCACAGAGTATCTGAAAGACAATGAAGCACAACCTGGGTACGACTTCAAGCAAGAGTGACCTGAAGAGGGTGTTTTCAAACCATGACTTTTACTTTAGAGCTGTTCTGCTTGGCATGATGCACTTTAATTAGAATTTCGAAAAAGTACAAACAAAAACACAGATAGGAAAGGGAAGCATGGTTTAATCGCCTTACCTAAAATTCTGAGTTAGCATAAAACTTGCTGGAGAAATGTACATTCTCATTGCACTTGCTATGCTATTTATTAATATTGCAGCAGAGGATGGTACAACTGTAATAATTTGTGATTTCAATAATTTATATCAATACACAATTCATGAATTCTGTGTTTGCACATTTGGAGAATGCTACAACTGAAGAGGATCTACTGAAAATGTAAGAGATAAGTATTTCTAATCATACCCATGTTCTTTTTGATTCCTTGGAAGAACAAGACAGCTACAAAATGCAAATATCCAGGTAATTACTGGCATTAAAACTTCTGCAAAATACATGAATGAATGTGGGTCATAAAACTAGAGAAAAATTACTCATGAACCTGAGCGTTGAAAACAGTGTGTAAACCTGTATTTTTAGCTCTCGAGTCAGCAGAGAGCACAAAATCATCACTGTTCAAATGAAATCAGCAGCTCACTTTTCTTCTTTTTGTACCTTATTATGTGTGTGTTTATATATTTGTGTCACATGCATAAAATACTCATCTGTCTGTCTATCTATCTATCTATCTATCTATCTATCAATTTCTTTAACAGACTTAGTTTCCAAAGCAATGTACATCAAAATGTGATGAGATATATAGTCCAACACAAAAGCTCCCAAGAATTCACAGCAGTTTTGGGGCAGTAGGACTTCACCACTGGATGTGAAGTGAGGCATTCTGATGTGGTGACCAGTAAGCATCACTAACACTTTGCAAATCCGAGTCTGAGGTGTACAGTGGTCCTTGATATCTTTTGGGGATAGAAATGTGTGTTGCAATAGACTTTTCTTCTGTTTCTTTTTGTTTTTCATTTCCACATGTCAAAATTTTGGGATGCTGGGGTGTTTTCTGATGAAAGGCCATTTTTGTGGGCATACAGAGGTGGAATAAAGCTGCTGTGCATGAAGAGGAAAACACACAAAATAAAAAAATTAACTCTGTTGCTAGGCTGTCAGTTCATGGAGCCACTTATGTCTAGCAAGCATGTAACTGTGTAGGAAAGCAGGGCAGATTCTCCTCTGCTGGCAGACCAGTTATATTTGAAAAGACAATGGGTCATCTGTCATGCTCAATGGCATGAGAGCTTTCTTTTCTGGACATAAAATGTAATCATTGACAGAGGTTAGAACTTGGGCTTGGTTCTTAAATTTATTTATTTATGTTATTTGTCATGAAAAAAATGACAAGTTGAGGCAAACATCTTCAAAAGAAAACTGATGACCAGATCAGAAACAATATTTGAAACAAGATGAAGAGATTAGAGCAGTTTAGATTTCTTTTGAAGAAAGATCATCTTACATTTTTCTAGCTGTCAAAATTATTGATAGTTTAATTTGTAAGTCTTTTTGTGCCAACCTAATTTTCATTGATGACATAAAAACTTTATGACTCGAAAATTAGATTTCATTTTTATAGGTGATTTCCAAGAGAATTTTAAAATAAAACTTCAAAGCTCCTGTTCAACTGAATAATTCCTGGCTCAATTTTAGTTACCATTTATATTCATATGTTTATGTAGACAGTGCAACCAGTTTTAACACAATCAGATAATTCCAGCTGCTGTCATTTGTAATTAGCCTATTGCCACAATTACTCTGAAAAGTAGTAAAGGTGATAATTATGAAACCCCACTACCATGCCTATTTTGCAGTCACTACAAATGGTAGTGCAACTGTATTTTGGAAATATTCAGAAAATTTTCATACCAGTATAAATTGAACATGTGGTGTTTCATGAGAAATTGAAATATCCTGCTGAATGTGCTTTCAGTTCTTATTTAATAGAGGCAAAAAAAGCACCAAGAATTATTTATTGTTTGGGTATGAAAACTGTCATTCAGAAATATGGCATTGCAATGAGAAATTCTAAATTTATGTACATTTTTTCATCCAAAAAGCTAAACTATTCAACTCAGTTATCAAGGAAAAAGAATCTGAATGACTAAAGGGTCTTCTCGTAGAGAAAAAATAATTAACAGTTGCAAATTTTGTTTGATACAGTTCTTCCAATTAAAAAAAAGCAAGCAAAAAATATCCTGGTAGTATGTGTTGTTGAGAATCCTGTTTTATAATGCAAACACTATAAATTACAAGGACATAAACAAAGAGATTCTAGTGATGTCCTTATCCAGATGAGTAGTGCTCTCATGATTAATCATGTCACCAGAAACCTGTGTAATCTATAGCTGCCTGTCTTATTTATCTGTCTATTGGGCTATCAAATGTTCCAATTTCATTAAGTGCTTGCTCTCTACTGAGAAGGTACTTAATATTTTGCATTGCTGGGGGCTTTTTTCAGGGCTCCATGCTCCAAAGCCTAGCAGTCTCATTTAGTTTTTCCTATTTTCCAGGCAATGCTCTCTGTCAGCCACTCTCAAGTTCCCACATCAAGGCCTTTTCACCTGTGAGGACCAATTTCTGATTGGAAGGCCTTCATTAAGAGGCTATATTCTTTACAGTATATAAATTACTTGTAGGAGTTCTGTAACTAAGGCTAGACCTTCTCTAAAAATCTAAATGTCCCTTTTCTCCATGTAGCACCTAGCATGTGGCAACTAACTGACAGCATGTGGATGTCCCTGCCTCAGGGGAAAACTTTGTCTCCTGAAAGAAAGGAGGTTTCTGAGGGCAATTCAATGTATTTTTCTTCAGGGTATGGTACTTCCCAGAGGCAAGTTCACAATTTAAGCCCTAGGTTCGCTCAGTTGTCGGGAGAGACGACTGTCCATGGGGCAGATCCAAGCCACATCTAGGCTTACTTGTCCTCCAGAAATGTCTCATTGCTTCTCCTGACTGTAGTAGGAGCCTAAAAAGATCAAAGCTGCAGCAGAGGCACAGAGAAGTGGAACAACTGAAAGGGTTTAGTTTGGCAGGAGAGCACCTTAGGGGGTGCAGCAGTCTCTGATCAGGCTTGCCGTGAAGTGACGGACAGTCGAGTTGTTCTGACTTAAAGAACAGGAAAGGAGAGGAATACACAGTTGGAAATTATTTTTAAAAACATCACTGAACATTAAAAAGTGTGACTTGAAGTATAGAGCAAATTGGACAAATGCATCCTATGTTCCTACCCTTCATTCTTCCAGGTCACAAATTATCTGTCTCTAATTTCGCCGCATTTTTCTGGTAGCTGACATTTTCAGAAGAAAAAACTGACAGATTTTAAGGAAGGAAAAGGGGAGTAGGGAATAAAGAAGATGAAGTCAAAAATACCACAGGTTCCAAGAGATATGGAAAGTGAGTAGCAATATAGGAAGATCTGAAATAGCAGAGAAGAACTGTGAATTAATCAAATTAATTTGATCAAATTTGATGTAGTTAATTAGTTTTTCAAACATGAATATGCATAGGATGCGTGGTATGTGTGTGCACATAAGAAGGATAAAATCAAGGAAAATAAAAACTGTCACCTCCTAAGGCTGTATTAGTTGTACATAAACCATTCTCAGTGAGATAATCTGTTCTTAAAAACTCCTGTTGATGAAGGACCCCTAGTCTTGCCTGGTGGTATATTATACTGTTTAACCATCATTATTTGTTTTCCTAACAGCTACTATAAATCTTACTTACTGTAGTTTAAATTCATTCATGTCCTATTCACTGTGGAGAAGGAGAAAAGGGACATGCTTCTCCCCTATTCTACAGCCTGCTACATATTTGAACAGTTATGGTGTTAACTCTAAGCATTCTTTTCTCTAGTCTTTACAACCCCCACTTATCCAGATGTATGTCCTAGGCTTCTGTTACACCCAGCTGATTTCCATCTTTATTAATGAACATGCTCAAAACTGCCCAGAAAACTCCACTCGAGAGCATCTATCTCAGTTTCTGAGCAATGTGAAAATATGTCCCTATGCTGACAAGGCAGCACTCTCATTTGCATGTCTTCTTGTTTGTAATAGGAAACAACTATTGATTCACAACTTAAAAATCTACTTTAACACTCATTTTTTTCCCACTGGTAAAGCATATAAGTTGCTGTCTTATGGGTGAAACGTGACTGTTCCTGTAAAACTGTATCTTGTACTTCTTATCATGTAATTGCCTTAGTTTTTTTCTAATTCTGGTCCCAATCTCTTAGTGTGCTTGCTGTTACATTCACCCTGAGCTCACCAGAAAATAATAAGCATATTCTTTATTTCACCATTCTTGGTACTTGGGCAAACACTGACAGGGCCCAGGAAAAACCCCCATAACATCCCTTGATATATCCACATCAATATCCAGCCACTGTAATTACTCTCTGACGATTCTTTTCCAAATAGTTGTGTAACCACTTTCGAGTATTTCTATCAGGTAGCAATGATGCATTTAGACATCTTTTTCCAGGATGCCCAGTTCAGCTTCTGCTCTCATTTTTGGCTGCACTTCATAATGAACATTGGTATTTGTACAGCTGCCTTCTATCTTCCTGGCTGGCAAATAAGGGCCTGATTATTTTCCAGCAACTTTTGTAATTATCCTTGAGGAAGTAAATTGCTGTCTATTATGTACAGTCCATCTGTCATTATGATAACTGTTCTTCTTCATAATATTTCCATGTTGGCTTTAACTGGCAAGCTTTTGTAGCTTGGCAGAGCTTTCATGAACTCTCTTGTCAGTGCCATGAAGAACAAAGAACAAATTTCAAAGGTAGGCATACAACACTCATGAGTATAACTGCTACTCACTCACTATAAAGGTGTCTCTCATAACATGCTCTGGGTTTATGGTTTGTTTGGTTTTTAAAATTTTTTTTACTGATGCATGACATCAACAGTAGGGAAAACTGGCTGATCTAGCACATGTTTTTCTACACAGCCACCTTTATTTGGATGAAAAAGAGAGTGGAGAGCTCTCATAAGGGAACTTCATACTCTTTCCCATACAAACCCTGTGTGTACATTCATTTCATACTGCTGGTGGGAGCAAAAGCTTCTCCTTGTGATGTTAGTAAGCACTCTGTGTCTGCTCCCACCTTGGAATAAAATAACTTCTCTCAGGAAATATATTGCAGAACAATACTAAGTTAATACTAATACTAATACTAACTGTTACTAAGAACAGTTTAGAAGAAAAATGCCTAGAAGTATATTAAAGCATTAATCTTTTGATTGCACCTTATAACAAAGAGCTGTTAGTCAAGTTGCCCAGATTGAAAATCTCAGGTAGGTTTAAAGGGTAGAGTTTGAGGAAATTATGTTCACATATATGCAGCATTGTACATCATCACTAATATAATTAGAGGGCTTATTTCTCCACGTATTAGTCAGAATGTAACACATCCTTACAGAATGTAACACATTCCAGTTTGATTTTCTGAAGTGGTAATTAGGCTTCCTTAAATTCTTGGGATGTCCTTTGGTTTGGTTTTGGTTGGGATTTTGCCTTTTTTTTGTGTTTGGGGTTTTTGTGGGGTGGGAGGGGGAGGTCTCTTGTTTTGTTGTGGTTGGTCTTAATTTTTTTACTCTTTGGGCTTATTTTTTCGCCAACAGAGGTAAGAAGCTTTGCCCAGAATTGTTAGGTGGCTTTAGGTGAGAAATATGGCTTTAAGTGAGATATATTAATAAAAAGCTTTGGTGTGACTGTTCATATCCAGCTAAATCCATCAGAATGCATTTCCTTCTTCTGAAGTGGTAGCATTGTATTAATTTGCCTTTTAGATCACTGTAGCAATAAAAGTGGTTAAAATAGATTATTTTTTGAAGTATGGGAAGGTCTTCATTTTAGAGACCATTTAGGCATTGCTTATTTAGCAAACCATAATTTGCCATTTGCACCTATCTCCATTTACACTCTGCAACAGAATTAACACTCTCCCTTAATGCATACTTGAAATTTAGGGGAAGACAGTGCTTCAGGACTACAAGAGAGCTCCTCATTCTAAATCAGGGATGAGAACTACAGAAAATCATAGAGAAAATATGTTGTTGAGGCACCAGCTCTTTGATAATATATACATGAGGGATTCTGACTGCTGTTAGGCAGTTCTACTGTCCCTTTCATAAAAAGCAAGACTATTATTCTTCATAAACAGGGACTTCAGATTTATTGACTCTATTCTGTGTGCATTTAAACTAATTTTTACATATTTTAGATTTAATTCATTGAATTATTGACTTGAATTTTTTTAATCTAATATCAAATAGCAAAGTAAATCTGCATGTTGTTCCAGATGTGGCTTTCTTTTAGTGGTAAATACAATAGTCTATAGGTCATTTATCAGTTATTACAAGGTGTTGGAACCTATTGCATCTAGAGCATTCATTAGTGTGAAAGATCATTATTAGTTAAAGATCAGTTGGTGTTCAAAAGTTTCAGTGTTCACTGTTTTAGACTTCTAGACAAGGAAGATGCATTTTGAAGAGAAGTAGTTGACTAGGGTCTTGGTGAAATCCATTTAGATTTGAATGTGGATGAGGAGATTTGAAATTTTTAACAAATACCAAATTGTCTTATATTTTCTCATTACCACTATTCTCATGGTAACCAAGAACTCTGCCTCATTATGCTGATCTGAGGGCCTGCCTGTTATTTTAAATCTAGTACTTTCTGACTTTTCTCCTTTTCCGGCAGATGACACAGATTTATACAGCACTTTCTTGACTTCCCTCCCCTTGAAGCACTTGTTTGAATTTCTCTCAAAAGTATACATTTTTCCAGACATGCCAGTTGCCTCACCTCTTACTGCATCACAATTTCCCTAGGTTTTGAAACACAGGACAGCTTGTTTTGAAAACCCTGGATAAGTAAGTTCAAAGTTTTTATGAGGGGAAAAAAAGAAATTGGCTCATTGAAATACATACAGGAAGCACTTTTTGAAACTGCTTATTTGATTATCCTCCTCCTTGGTGAGCAGGAGGGAGGTTTGGTGGTTGTTGACAATAAAGGTGATGTAATATTAAGCATGAAAACCAGACACAAAAGATTAATAGAGACAAAGCAAACAACTGGTAAGTTCTTTACTTATACCAAGTACATTGTTATACCAAAAGTTATTCTATGTAGAGACTTTAACAGATGTTTCTTTATTTTGTTTTTAAGCTGTGAGAATCTTGTCTAAATCACTTAACAATTGATCAATTCATTGGAGCACAGACAAGAGGCTGGGTCTCCAGCTGAGTACCCTAGTAGGTAGCTTCAGTGTTATTGCATTACTCAGATCCTCTTCTGAATCAAACTTTGAGGGCAAGCTTAATTAAGGGGTCAAGTTCTATTTTGTTGCTGTTGGAAATTTAGGGTTGACTAAACTGAGCTTGTTTTAAATAATCACTGAGGTTAGAATATGGTTCATGATCTGCTTACTATGGAAATAGGTTTAAAAGATATTGGGAGGAGGATTAATGCTTTCCCAATAGTCCTTGGCAGTGTCATTTGCATTTTTAAGTAAACACTAATAAAATTCCAAATTTAAGCCCACTTTTCATAACTGTGTGGACACAATTTGCTGATCAAAAGTTGCTGTAGAAATGAATAATAAGTGGGAACTGGCAAAAATTGACTTTGCTTGAATGGTGCAATGGTCCAATTTACACAGCGTCAGTAGTAGGAGACAAATGAGCAGTGATTATCATTTATTCTGTCAGGAGCAATGGTGGTATGAAAGGCTTTGTCCAAAATAATCAGTGTTGGCTATAAGCCAAAGTTAGGGAAAGAGCAACACATGGTGTTTTACGGATTTAGATAGTCATATAGTTTCTGACTGTGAAAAGATCTGAGATCTGAAGTGAATGGATGGGATGGAGAGTGGAGGGGGAAAAGGTGTTCTAATACTGTCATTACAGAAGACAAATAGCCAGAACGTCAGACTTCCTGGTATATGCATCTTTAAAACACAAACAGCAATATTCTGTCTCTTGCATCCACTTTATTTTTGCACTCAGGAGGATTAAACAGCCTTTTCTCCCTATGATTCAAACACCTCCATTCCTGGACTGAGAGACCTGTCTGCCAATCATGTCCTGGTGATCTCATTTCAAAGGTAGTGGTTAAAGCATGAAAGATCGTGTAAGAATATGAACTGTTGAACTGTTAAAATCAATTTTTTTTTCTTTTTTTTTCTTTTGTGGTTAGTTGCCTTTCTGTCTTTCTAACCTGCCTGATCAGTTTATCTGAAGGGATTAATACTCGGAAGTGGTCTTGAAACTCCCACTGGATAGGCAAAGAAAAGTTTCCTGATTCTGCAGCACCAGTAGAGCTTCTGATAGATGGTACTATCTCCTCTACATACATCCTGAATTTTCTTCTTACCATTAGACATCCAAAAGGACAAGCAATTATGTGCTGTCCGCTGGAAGGTAGGAAGTGAGCACACTGAAATTTGAGCTCTTTGTGAAGGGATGCAGTTCCATTGGATTGACAGCTGTTGTATCCATTTTTGTTGGTTGAGGTGGACTAATTTAGAAGTTTGATTTCTTTTTAACTACCAAGAGAGTTTAGTGAAAGAAGCATCAAATTTATTATGTATTAATCCAGTAAAAGAGTTGCCAATGCCCTGTTCTGACAGAGTTCTTTACTTACTGGATTTTACACACTGCAGGCCTCTGAGATCCATCACCAGAGGAAGGGGATTTTCAATCATACTGAGGATCTTAATTTTTCTAACCATTCTAGGAAACGCTCTGGGCAACTCTTATCCAGCCTGAGGCATTACACATTAAACAGTCTTGTGGACCCTGGAACTAATGAAGCCAGATTTCCTACTTCATTAAACTTACACTTTACTTCTCATTACTATTGTTCACTTTTCAAGTTAGTTTGTTATATTTGTTATGTCCATCCCTCTACAGGAGTTTCAGATGAAATTACTGAAGAGGAGCTGTGTTTGCAACAGAAAAGAAAAAAAAAAAGGATATTATGAGCTACTTTCTTTGTTTCTAAAATCAAAGTCAGTTGTAACAAGAGACAGACTTCCTGAGCATCCCACCCGCTGCACTGCAGAGATAATGTGAATGACAGCCTTTGTGATATCACCTTGGGGAACAGCTCCAAACAGCCATTCTTTTACAGCTGTCTTATCTTCATACTGGCTGATTTATACATTAATCAATTATATATGGTATAAATTGTAGCCCAGTAAAAATTATTTGGGCTATTTTAGGACAAGGGAATATGATATTCTGCAATCAGTAGTAAAAGGCTACAGCTTTATACCAACCTGATAGCAGAGGGTCTCAGGACTTAACTGGGTTTGCATTGGCCTGGGCTCATTATAGCTAGCTTAATGCTTGCCAGCAGCCACCTGACTGGTGCCTAAAGTCATAGGCTTCTGCTTGGACAGTGAAGGACTGACAGATCCCCTTGTCCCTGTATACACAACAGCAGCCCTTTGATTAAGTGAGTCTATTGTACAACTTTCAAACCTTGGCTGGGAGCTGATGAAGAATGAGATTGCGATAAGAAAATGAACAAAATTTGTCCCAAGTAGCCCCAAGACTGAACAGGAGCAAAATCCCATCATTAAGATCCTCCCAGCAAGGACTTCAGAACACTAGCAATGTGCCTCCCACCATCACTGTGAGATGAGGGAGACAGAAACCATCAACTTTAGGACTCAGAGGTACACCTACACAGTGAACAAGACTGGTATTAGGCCATTTTGTATAAAAAAAATGTAACTGTACCATCAATTAAGTTTTTCTGTATTAATGAGATCATTGTAGACTATTGGACTGCTAAACCAGTAACTGGAGTAAACATGAATTCTTAGCTCAATAGATAATGGGTTAACTTTTGCTCATAAGATATTGATGCTAAAAATATGATCTAACAAAAGTAAATTTGGTGCACAATATTTTGCTGAATTAACATACTTGTTTTTGTACTTTGTTCTGATTCTAACAAGCTGATGCAAAACAAAGTTTAATGCCTTGCTCTCCAATTAGCAGAAGCAAGACATTACCCATGTCATTATCCATAGATAGATTGGTTTTCCCCTATTCATTGATATTTCTCATCAAAGCTTTCATTTACTAGGCCTCTGCCCTTCAACCCCAAACTCCATTCACCCTTGCTCGAGTGAAATGCTAAAATACTCATGGATAGGCAACTTGTGTGAGACTGATTGTAAATACTTAAAAAATCTGTCCTTCCATACTGTAAAACTTAGAAAGTGAATTGTTCCAGGAGGATTCTCTGGTGTCTTTAACATATGAGTCTAGATTTTCTTACCTTCATCATGTTTTTAATCATGAAACTGGAAGAAATATGTTTCTCTGACAATATTGATGAAAACTCAGCTGTAAATTCAAAAATTACTAGGGATGACCAAAATCTCTTTTTCTCATCTTTCCCCATGATTTCATCTGTACAGATCCTCATTATTTATTTTCTGAAATTTTGAAAAGCATCTTTTCCTCTGCAAAACAGACTAAAGCACCTTTTTAACTTATCAGGAAATAGCATTGAGGTTGTTTCTTGGTCTTGTATTATATGAACAAGGTTTCTGAAAAACAACAGAGACTTTATAAAATGTTTCAACATTATTCTCTTCATGTGATTTGCTATTGAGGCAACACAGTATGCTCTGATGGCAAGCTTGTATTCCAATATACAGGATGCTTTTAAATTACCATAGGCACTAAAGAAAGTAATGACTTATTATGGTCTGTTTTCTACCTTTTGGTAGTGTATGTGTTATTTACAGTACTTGCTATATTAACTTCTTCCTCACATTTGCCATGCCATGGTCAAGGTAAATATTTTACATTACAGTATCATATTAAAATATATTCCATACTGAGAATGAAGTAAATAACCCAATACTAGATCTTTACTTTCTAGTTTCTAATGAACTGAGGGTTTTTTTGTTTTGTTTTGATCTTAAATCTCAGAGCACAACTGCTGAAGTAAAACTCACCTCTAATTAAAATTGGCCTACCAGTCTTCTCTCCTTCCTTATAAAATATTCTTGTGTAACCCAATTCCTCTACTTAGGGCATGCAAATCTACTGCAATTTGAAATCTGCAAAGTTTCTCTAATGATGCATCTGGCAAAAACAAAAACAATTTACAGTCTGCAATGATTTGTGAATGATTTAAGAGCCCCTCAGTTTATTCCTTAAAGAAGTTTTAAGGTCATTCATCCCTTGATAGATTTGCCCTAAAATAACAAACTTGGGAAAAAACCCTGAGTATAACTACATGAGAGAAATGGGGTGCAAGCGGACAGAAACGAAAGAACAGCACCTTTTATAATTGTTGCCTGCATTAAAATGAGATTGAGCTGAGCCAGGAGTCATATCCCAGATTAAATATCTTTAGGAAAGAATTTCATTGAGAGTCAGCAGTTTCCTTCTCCCCACAAAGAACTTCAGCTTTTCTTGGGATACACCATTTGCAGTGTATAGCCTCAAGTGTAACACAGATTTCTTTGGCTTAGCATCTTAAGTAGGTGATATTTGCAAGAGTATTCCCTTCTCCACTTCTTGCCAAGGCAGGAAATAATATTAATCAGCTTTGCTAAAGTTACTCTGCTCCATTATTTCAGGTAGGAGGGCCCATGGGAAGACAAGGTTAGAACTCAACAGAAGGGAAGGAAAACTTGGGGAGCAGCTAGGAGAAAAAGAAAGGCATGAGGAAACAAATATTAACGTGAGAGAAAGCAACAATAAAGGAAACACACAAAATATAGAGATCCTAATCCATAGTGATGTTCATGTCAAATATTAATTTAAAGCCTTTTAAAACTTGCATACTTTGAAGCACTCAGCTAAAAGAATTGCCTAAATAAAAGCTTGCACTAGTTTAAATACAGACTGTCAGGTAGCATTATACAATGCTTATTAAGCCAGTACAATTTGGTATTTCAAACTATACTTATTTAAGACCTTGGTTATGTTTGTTAATTTATCATAAGAAATTTCACAGGTAAAATTAATAAGCCAGTGTAAGTCAGGCAAAAGTATACATCATGTTTTCACAGGAGTGCTTTGGACGTGATAAACTTTAGTTTACAAATGAACATTTGCTAGCATCAACCTACAACTAAGTTCACCAGAATTACACCATCTTTGGGCACTTAGGCAGTTGCAAGCTGCCATAGCTTGCTATTAGGCTTGGTCTTCCCTTCTGACTTCTGTCCCACTTGCCACTTTTGCTACATAGAGGTAGAGAACACCCTTGATTCTGTGCCAGTAACTTTACCCACTTCTTCCTTTTTCCAGCTGTGCTGTCAACCTTCTGTCTGTCCCTTATGGTTCATAGGCAGAGCCTTGGTATGTGAATAATAGTGCTGCCTTTGTGATCTTCAGTGATTATACCTTCATGACTGGGCTGATACATATTGAATCTCAGTTTGAAGTAGCTTCCTCATTGGTATTTGGATTTCATGGTGAGAAACCTCTTAGCAATGTCCCTGATAAGAGTCGGAATACTCCTGCAGTAGAAGCTGGAACATGGCTTGGCACTGTTGCGGAGGGAGCAACTTCAGTGACAGAGAAGGGGATTAAAACATCTGAAATGGCAGGGGGTTCCTTCCAATACAAATCATTCCATGATTCTGTGAAATGGCACCAAGCAAATGTGATCAAAATTGTGGCATACTCTGCACAATTTCATAAAGGGGAGGCAAGGAAAAGCAGGGGTACGGCAGAACTAGAAATGTGCTGCATGTTTCATCACATGCATGAGCAGCCCAGCTGATTGTGGTAGTCTGTCTTAAAATGTCTTAAAATCCTTAGATGATTTTTTTAAGATGCCAAAATGCCCAAGGGATGAATATAATCACATACAGCAAAAATCTCATAGGCTTCTAATCGCTATTATGGACTTGGAAAATCTCAGTTTAGGCCTTAAGTAAATGGCTGTCTGTTTTCTCATGAAATAGGTATAAAGCCCCCAAACAACAGACTTGGTAAGTTTGTTCAATTCTTAATGCATTTTCTAGAAATTACTTTGTACATTTGTACATACTGTACTGTTTTTTATGTATGGACTACCTTAAGGAATAGAAATATTTTTTTTTTTTTTTAATTCTAGGCATTTTTAGGTGAGCGTTGTATGTATAATGCCTTTGCCTTTTCTTAGACTGTATATATTCTTTATTAACATATTTAAGGTAGATCCAGGATCACAGATAACAAAACTAACATAGATATTTTAAATGTGATGTGCATACCACTTTAAAATTAAGCTTATTAAAGGTAATAGAATGATCCATGGGCAGGCCTTCAGCTGCAGACTGAGAGGTGACAGGCTATTTGGTGAACAATTTACTGAGTGTCTCACTCCTCCCTCCTTCTTAACCATGGGCATTGTAAGTTCATTCTATTAACCTTAATAGGTTTGCTTTCAAAGTGTTTTACTCGGAAGATTTAAACCTGAACTCTATCATATGTCAGCCTGCAGCTAACTTAAGCAATAAAACTAAAAGGAGATGCACCATATTTATGTATGTGCATATTTGTATGTATGTGCAGAAGTAGCAGCATCTAATACCTGTGAATAAATGATGTACTGTACCTTGCATTATGCCCTTTTGCTACAGTCTTTCATTGTTCCATAGGGTGTCTCAGGAATTTTTCTTTCTCTCAATTAAAGAAGCATTAATGGCAGGCATCTCCAGCTAGGCATGCACCAGTTGAAAAAGGTCGTGCAAGTGAGAGAATCTTGTTTTCCTCACGTAACAACTCCAGTAGGTATATCTGAGGGCTGCCCTCTGTCCCAGCAGGACGTTCTTTTCTCTCCACCTGGGACCCAAAGATAGAATTAGCAAGCAACTCGTAACAGATTTAGCCTTTGAGTAAAGGGCAGGCTGAGGCAGCTTTGTTCAGACTCCTGGGACAGAATAGCAGCCATTATCTTTTCTCTATTGCTGCCTTTTAAACAGCTCATCAGACACCAGACACATCAGTACTGCCACTTTCATGGAACCTAACAAAGACACTGAAACAGCTGGGTGCCTCCATCATTTCCATTCCAGAGAGCCCTCTAAGTGGCTCCCCCTCACAATGACACTAGCCTTGACAGATTTAGGTTCTTTCTGGACTCAACATTTCTTCCCATACTTTGATGAGTTAGAACAGTAACTTGGGGAGACCAATACAGCTGTAAATGCCAGTTATCAATGGCCCCACTTTCCATCACCCTAGCAAGTCACCACCATGGAGAATACCATACAGTCCTTGGCCAAACTCGGCCCAGCCAAGGCAGAAGTCACAGTAGTGATTAGCGAGCAGCAGCTTGCCCTGTTCTTACCCTGAGCCACTATTCACCTTCTAATCTCCACAGCCTTAGGGTCACGTCGACTGCGCTGCATGCTCAAATAAATGCAGGTAAATGTTGCCCTTTGCTGTTTTACAAGACTGCTTCATTTCCATGGGACAGGGATGAGAACCTGATAGACCACCACGTGAAGCATCTTGCTTTCTATCACTCTGAAAGCACTGGCACATGGACACAGCCAGAGGCACACGACAGTATTCATCACACCTCTCACACCTCTGAGGGCAAATTTGACCTCACACCCAGTCCTAACACATGATATTAATTTCCCAAATGCTGCCTCCTTGGGCAAGCTACTGAAGAGCTGTGTTTGTACAAGTAGCATAATTAACAAAACTCAGGGTAAAGACATTGAGAACTAAAAACGTGTGCCTTTTTTAGTGCCGTGGAATGCACCTACAAGAGAAATTAGGCTGTGCCGGAGACAATGTCCTGAGAGGAAATTGTGGGGTGATTCTCTACATTGGTTGTCCCACACTGAGAAGAATGAGAGTTCCTATACACGTCAGTCAAAACAAGACGATTCTTCCAGGCAGAACAGAGTGCAGCAAACCACTGGATTGTTCCTATTTCTTCACTCTTCTTGTGCTGCTAGGTCACCACAGTGAAGGCATCTCAGGAATTCCTAGCCTGGTTAGTCCAACAGCTGGCGTATCACTTCAGTAACCCAGATAGTCTCCTGACCTCATGAAGTCAAGAATATAATCATAGCCTACACAATCTGCTTACTGTTGTCCATAGTGTCTTAGTAGCAGCTGTTTTGATGCCATTGCCTTATTTCTAAAAGCTATCACTTCAATACACAATCCTCTTCCCAAAGTTTATCTTTCATCCATCTTCATGACAGAATATTGTTGATGATCATAATAAATCTTCTACTCAAGTTGTATAGAATTGATTCTTAAGCAAATGCCATCTGTCTATTCATTAGTAATACAGATTTATTTGTATTTGGGCGTTGATCTTAGGTTGATTTAAAAGTACGGGTATACTTCATTGATGCCATTATATAAATGAGGCAACAAAGGCACAGAATGCTATAAGCTAGATCTCTCAAAAGTAAATTAATTCTTAAGACATTATATACATTAGAGTCTATGGATCCATGGGGTTGGGTTCTGTCTACACATGCCAGCAGTAGAGAGTGGATTAAAACCCACATCTTCTGAATGCAGAGTACTGCCTGGTGAGACACAGGATTATTTCACTCTTTTCTTCTTCTTACTGTGTGGCCTAATATAATTCATATGTTTTATGTCCAGCCTACTCTATACTACTACAGAAACAGATTGCACTTAACATTGTAATTTTTTACCGTTTCATAATCTCTTCAGCACTTGAAACAAATGTGAAGTTGGCTCTATTAACTGTTACAGGACCTGGACTTTAAGAATTTATCTAGTGATGCCTGCATTTTTTTGAATTATCAAGCACTTAGGGATGTTCAGACAATCAGACAGCTGAGCTAGCTAAACATTCTCAACCTTATTATTCTGCATAAATGCTGGAATAGGTACGAGAATGAACCATCCCAGCTTGCTAGTTTTAACTCGGGATTCACTTTAGTATAAAGTTCAGCTGCAGAGAGAAGGAGAAAGTATTCTTAACATTTACATGTTGCATGAATCCTGATGCCAGCCTTGTACAGACTGTTCTGTTTCAGCAATAAAACTGGAGTAGCTGGAGGAACAAATGTCCCTTGCTTTATAACCAGCTTGTTTCAGACATCACCAAGAGGGACCTCTGGAGGTACTTGGGTAGTTTTGATTCTACATACTTTCCAATCAAAAGGCTTCAGATACTTGTTGCCATAGTCTGCCATAGTCTTTGAACAGAACCCAAAGTACTTTCAGTCAAGCACAGAGATATGATTCTTGTTTTGGTCAAGAATGGAAAAAGAGAAGAGACAAAAAATAAAGCATTAAATAGTGATGTCATTACCAGACCTATTTGACTTTCATCTGGGAGAGAGGCATTATGCTGTAAATGCTAGAGACATGTCCTATAATTTTTTTTTTATAAAGTCCCTAAATACCTCTAAACCTTTCAGTCTCAGCTAGATTAGTCTATCTGAAAGAAGACAAAAAATTCTGAAAGCAACTAATGCCTCTGTAAGTTAGCCTCAGCAGTATATCTGTACCAGGATACACAGAGATTGATCATCCTAAGGAGGCACAGCAAACACTGCAGGCTTTATCCCTGCTGTATAAATCCCCTTGCAATTCATGTTGATTTCTCTCTTCTTTCCTTGCTAAGTCCCAGGAGATGTTATAAGTAAATAAAACCTGCTGCCCTCCTAATCACCCTTCAACTCTTCCCACCTGATCAGTTTTAATAGTGCTGAAGAGCAGTGCTAGTCATGTTATAACCTCTCCACAGACACTGCCCAACTGACTCTTCTCTGCATGGTTTTTCTAAAGAAGAGGAAGCTATCTGGAGTCTGGTAAGAAGGAGTTTTTACATATATAAATATATATATTAATATATATAAATTGCAGCTTCTCCCTTTGCAGACCAATCATCAAGTCTGTACAAACTTCAATGGATAATACCTCAGGTGAGAGGCATGACTGGCTGGATAGTTACCAGAGGGGGTTTAAAAGGTCTGAACACTCCCTCAACCTTTCCTGCCAGTCATTCTGAAACTTTCTCTCTCAGACAGCCCCATCTGTCACTCTTACTTAGGGTTGAGGTCACCTGCCCTCCTTTTAGCTAATCAGAAGAGACAGTAGTAATCAAAGTACAATATCAGTGCTCTGGGGATGTCTTTTTTGAATAGCCTTTCTCTATGTTCTTCTGCAAATCTTGCAAAGTAATGCAGACATACACAACCAGAGGAAAAGAACAGGGAAGAAGATTTGGTTTGAAATCCAGATAGAGGAAGAAAAGTATTGATGAATCTCATATAGCTACCTGGAAAAAACAGGTATCCTAAACACTGTGTAGATTCCCATGTGTGACAAGAAAAAAACACCACTAGTTTATTACATGGTAGCCCTTCACAGGAAAATTCAATGGATATCCTAGCACAGATGTAACGTGCAAAATGTAGGTGGAAGTGCCTATTTTTCAAAAAAGCAAATCAGCTTCCTGACTGCTCACTGTTCTTAAGGGAGTAACCATAAACAACATGCCAGTCTGCATGGAGTTACTAATTTTGCTCTCTGAAACTCCCTCTACTAGATACCTTTGTTAGGCTCTGATAAATAGTATTAAATAGTTGTCAGGTCCTGCATTAGAGATCAGTGCATTTTAGAATCTACTACAGCTATTCCTGTGGAATTGACTCTAAAAAAGAGCTTTATACTGTGGATGAGAGATATGTACCTGAAGGAAAGAGCAATGAAAGAAAGACTGAGTTCAGGGGGATAAAGCATGTCTGACTTGTTTGCCCTGTGCTTAACTGTGGAGTGGGCTGGCAGTCTGCCTTACCTTGCAGACCCTTGCACATCTTGAAAGGATTTAAAGGATACTAGTACCAGCCTGTTCTCTTGAGACTGATTTCTCTTTGCAATGCTATTGTGATGAATCATGCATTCCTATGATTAGCAGAGAGAGGTACAATTACTTTTTTGCAGCCGTGGCTGGTAAAGGATTGCCTGGAAGCCCAGATGTGACACAAGTGGAAAAACCATCTTGTGGGATATAAAGAGAATGGAGAGATGGAAATTGTTGAATCTGCAGTAGGAAAAAAAAAAAAAAAAAAAAACAAAAAAAANAAAAAAACCACAAAAAAAAACAAACACATAAAAAGTTGAGGAGAAAGACCTGTAAATGAACACTATCAGGAACAAGGCCCTGACTGAGTTGGCCCTTCCCTATGAGCAAGTATAGCTTTTCTCATGCATAAGAAGCTCCTTATCAGCAACTCTTTGTAGCAGTTAGTACCCCCCAAGAGCAAATTAAAAAAAAAAAAAATTAGAGACACACTGACAGATACTGAAGAATAAAAATAAGCTATCCTGGATAAAGTTCAATAATTTTACCAGGCAACAGGATTGTGCCTGTCAAAACTGAATGGAAACTGGGTGGGGAGTCAGACTGGAAGAGAAGATAATTAAGATGAGGAGAGCAGTGGCCAGCTGCATGGTGGTCCCCACATGGTCTCCCTTCTTGGGAGGTACAGCAAGCTGCTTCTTCCTAATGATGGTTGTTCTTAACCTGCTTGAAGAATGATGCTGACGTGATACCAAAGTCCTAAGAGCCTTTGAAATTCAAGTTCTCAGTGCAGAGGGAAGAAAACTTTTAAATGACACAAAAGTGAACCACTATTTCTATAGTGAACACTATTTCTATAGTGTAAACTTTTATAGTGTACACTTTCTATAGTGTAAACTTTTAAATGACACAAAAGTGAACCAAAACATTTTCTATTTCTATAGTGTAAACAACAGTAATCTTCTGATGTCCTTAATATCTTTTCTTTGTTTCCCAATAATCTCTCATTTCTCTCATAGTCAAGGCATGAATACTTGCAATATTTCTAAATTTGTGGATCAAAATTGCTTGTACAATGCAATCTCTTATAGGTAGCAGGGCATCTTATCTGAAAGGTTCATAGCAAAGGTTCAGTGCTTGCGCCATTCAAACCATAGGTGCACCTACAGTCAATGTGGTAACCATAGAATCATGGAATGGTATGGGCTGGAACAGACCTTCATGGTCATCTAGATTATTTCAATCCCCCTTTCGTGGACAGATTCACCTTACACTAGACCAGGTTGCTCAGAGCCCCATCCAGCCTGGCCTTCAACACTGCCAGGAATGGGGCATCCACAACTTCTTTGAGCAACCCGTTCCAGTGCCTCGCCTCCCTGACCACAAGGATATCGTCCTAGTAACCAAACTAAACCTGCCCCCTTGTCCTAAAAATGTGGCCAGCCTCGCCCAACACCGGAGTCACTAAAGGATGCCGAGCTGGGTGTGAATCTCAGACGAACAGGGCGGGCGTGGTGGTCTCACTTCCGTCCCGTTTGCCTGGAAACCTTCGCTGACAACCACAGAATCGTTAGGCTGGGAAATCCGGCTGTGATCCTCCAGCCCGCTAACCTCGCTCACCCTGCCTTTCTCTAAACGCCTCTGGGAGGAGACTCGGTCCTCCCGTCTCGTCCCAGCCGCAGTGCAGCCCGAGCGGGCGGCTCGGCACGGGGCTCTGCGGACGCTCCCGGCCGCTCGGAGCCGCGCTGCGGGGCGGCGGGAGCACCGACGGGACAGGGGGGAAGGAAGAGAGGGGGACCTGGAGGGAGGGACCGGCGCTCCTCTGCTGCCCTCTGCTGCGGGGCCCCGCGCCGCTCCGTTCCCTCCGAGCTCCCCAGAGAGCGGCTGTGCGAGGACAGCTCCGCGCAGTGCGGAGAGGGGAGATGCCCGCCGTGTCCCTGATGGAGCGGCTGGAGATGGCTACCTGCAGGTGTAAACACATTATGGCCACGTTTGGAGGGGTCAATACACCCAAGTGCTCCCAGAACAAACTTAAATTTAGCCCTGTTGTCCGTTTTGTGCCTCAAGGTGATTAACGTCCCAGTTAAGAGTCTGTGAGCGAGTAGAAACAATATGTATTTAACAAGTTGCGTGATGTTATTTAAATTATATTAATTGAAACTTAGGCTGCACCTGCAAATGCCGCATTACTCTGGGCAGCCTGGAAGCCAGGGGAGCGCAGGTGGCAGCGCCAGAGCGGGGACAGCAGGGCCGGGCTGCTGCCAGCCTTGCAGCGCGGGTCTCCCCGCATCCCGAGGGCAGCGGGCGCCCACAGGCTGCGCGCGAGGGGAAGAGCACAGTTTTCATTCCTCTTCAGTTTTGATGGGCTGAAAGCGACTTGAGGACTTTTACTCCGAATGAACGTCCCATACAGGGCCGCAGATGCCCGCCGCGAAGCTGCCCTCGGCCTCCCCGAGTGCCGCTGTACCAAGGTCGGCACTGCTGAGATGCCCAGAGATGTCGGGCACTCCTTCCCTTTCTTTCCCTCCTCTCCCGCCCTGTCCTTCCTGCTGTTCCGCCTCGGGGCGTGCAGGGGGCGGGGCTGCCCCTTAGCCCCGCCCCCTCAGCAGGGGTTCCATAGATCGCCGCCGCTGCCAATCAACGTGCCCCGCCTCC